>VXBP01009295.1:0-205644 GCA_013400115.1 Rhinopomastus cyanomelas | reverse complement strand
GGTCTCAGGACAACCAAAACTGAACACACTTCTTCATTTCTAGAGCATCCAAAATAATTTCTTTTCAGTTGTCTGATGCTGAAAGGTTTAAGTTTCAGATGTTTCTGAGCATCAGATGCTACGGCAAAGAAAAACATAAAGTCCTCTACAAGCTGAACCAAGACCAGATCACACAGTAATCAGTCTCCCACTCTACCTGTTGCAGATGAAACAAAATTTTCATCAGTGCTTGAAGCTGTGAAGGTGTTTAGAGTGTTTGACTTTCAGAGTCTGTGTAGAGTGAAAAGTTGGGTGAATGGCATGGCACTTCAAAAAGCTAAAGGCAGAAAGAAGCTCAAAACTATAGCAGCGTGCTATTTTAGAAAGTATCTGAAGGCTTTTCTGCACAGCTAAACACGGCATCACTTGAACCATGAAACCTGTGTGACAAGCCGGGGACTTCACAGAATGTGACCAGGATGAGAAGCTCTAAAGGTTTGTTAGAAGGTCTTGGAGCATCTCCTACTCGTTGTCTGCTCACTGATAAGGAAACTTGCCAGTTGGAAAGAAAACTTCTGAGTGCCTGTGAAGCTGACAGTTTAACGCAAGAGAGGCTCTGTGGTGCCTTACATGCAGCGTAAAGAACCTTGAGGGAGTCTGTAAAGGGCAGAGGTACCTTTAATAACCTATTATGTATTATCAACTGCTCCATTGTACCTTCTGGCATGGTGGGGCTTGGGTGCGGTCAGCTCTTGCTAGTTCATTGCCAGGTCATCTCTGGGGAGGAAGTGTTCCCTGTTTACAGGAAATGCAGGATAAGGGCCAGAGGGCTAGTCTGAGCACAAGCTGAGGTCACCACAGCTTACTGCCACTCCAGTGTGGCGGGGAGAGCAGCAGAGGGGGTGTGCTGCTTGTCCAAGGCCCAAGGCTACCATGTTTTGTTTCCAGGCATATCCAGCTTTTACTGTTGCTCTGTTTATCCAGTGTTTTAAAGCCACAGGATGACACAAGGGAGCCATGCCCACAAACATCAGTGCACCCCGAGAGACATGCGACTGAGCCTGAAACATGGATGGGCTGCGCAGGCGTTCCCAAGCAAGAGCAACCCATACACTTCAGCACATCTAGGACATGACTGGTGGAACCTCACTGTCCAGCCTTCTCTTATTCCCCCTCTACTTACACTGCCCCAGGCTGAGCCAGGGGACATTCAGTGCAACAGCCCCCAAGGCACTGTGTGCACCTCACTGCCTCCACTCCTTCCCAAAACTAGACCTGCACCAGCACCACCGTTCTGTGATCACCTCCAGGAGCAGCAATTGAAGGAGGGCGAGTTTTGTCCCCCAAGTCCTTCAGAACAGAAGCAAAAGTCTGGCGCACCTGATTAACGCCCCCCCCCCCATCCTGCACCACACCAGCACAAGGAAGAGCAACATTCAAACTTAAATGTTTGTGGCATGAGGGACAACTCCCTCAGCCCTTGGCAGGCAGACAGCTTATGCCGCAGAGTGTAAATTGAGATTATCCCTCGGTAACGTTGCTCTGTCAGGCTACGTGTGTTACTGGCAGGCATCATGTCTTTCCTGCACTTTTCAGACTTGAGCTGCAATATGTGCCTTGATGATCTGCCGTAACAGGGAACGACTGGCTAAGCACATGCTGCACTAATAGGCATTTCCTTTTATAGCCTTTATAAGCATTTAGACTTCCATTTCCTTCAGTAATGAGCATGAATTAAAAAAAGGCAATTTACAAATGGGCACAAGAAAATAATCTGTTTTAATAGAATAAGGTCATCCAGCACCTCGCTGGCTCTCCCAGTTACCATTACGGCGTTCGGTTTATGTGACTTACATGTTCTAAAATAAGGATGTCACTGTCTGAGAAAAACAGAGTTTGATCAGTAACTGCTGGACGTGTGACTTGGAGTGAAGACACACCCCACAGAGAGAGAATACACCTTCCTAGGTAGTTCCCAGAAACCTCCTTTGCCGACTCAGAGCAAATAATTACCAATGCAATCACCAATACACACAGAAAAATACCTGGGGGCTTAACTGACATCCATTTCAGAGCCTGGTCAGTCTGAGCCCCACAGCATTGCCTCTGTTTGTCAAAGAATTGTCTTTTAGCAATCCATAACACTGGCCTCACTAATGACTGTGTGAACCATCCTAGACAAAAAACATGTCCCCCACAAAAGACAGAGCAGAGCAGAATTTGGCATTTACCCCAAAACACAGAGATTTCACTGGCCTCCTATTCTCACTACATGGAAACAGTGATTATGGTGACCATGTGTTGGTAATTACTGGCAAAGCCAACTCGCAATAGCAGTTGTTCTACTGTAGGAACGGGGGATGAAGGATGTGGTTTCCAGCTTCTTCTGCTATTTTCTTCATCCTGTGGTGACATTTTGGATCAATACCGCTTTGATCTTTATTTGCAGATACTTTTGAAACCATAAAAACTTGTCAGGAAACAAAACGGAGTGAGGGGCACTGTGCTCCTTCAAGTATCTTGTTAGTCATTGAGCCGCACCATCTAATATGCAGCTGCAACAGATGCAAATTTTCTAGACATCTAGCAGGATGCTCTGTCTCTTTTTCTCCTTTTGTTTTCAAATTCTGCCTCAGATAGTATCCAGTACTCTTCTCTTTCTCTGTCCTGGCACTGGCCGAGAATGTCGAGTGGAAGAGAGCAGGGAGGTGGCAGCGAGGTAATCCAACTGCCATTGACTGAATGCTCCTCAATGGTTAAAACCTGAGCAATTCCTGGACTCCATTTCTGGAGATCATTAAGCACAATATCCTTTGCCTGACCTCTCAGTGTGATTAGCTTGGAGCATCCTTTACACTGTATGTGCCTCGTGGAGACAAAGTATGGGTTTGGTTCTACCACGAGCACAGCGGAGGTTTCTCAAATGTTGCACTTGTTGACACCATTCTTTACACTGAAAGGATGTGGAGTGTACCTCGACCATAAACCAAGGCACCCTGAGTTCAAAGACTTAGGAGATAGGGCTGCTTGGAGATCACAAGAGCAAAGACATCAAATGGAATGAAGGATATGAATTCACTGCAGTAAAGCACACGCCAAGTATCAGGGAAGCTGTACAGCCATGACAATATAGATCCAAGACAATGCAGAACAGTCTCACAAGTTAAGACCTAAGTGCCACTGGTGTGGCAGAGGAAGGACAGCGTGGAGGGGGTGGCATAAATGTGCCTGTCTCCATGCTCATCCCATGTGCAAATGAGACCCACAACATTTTGGGACGTTTCTTTCAACGCAAGCCAATGCAACTGGGCTACTCGCCCACTAGGAATGAAGCCCCTGCCACCATGAAGCAGTATTACAAAATCTGCTGCTGTGTGAGCCTGTAACAGTGCCACTCGTAATGATCACCAGACTAATACACTGAGGAATTCTTCTGCAGTTATAACCTTTTCTTACATTCACATAGTGCAGTCGTTTATCAGAGAGAGAGAAGGAGAGAGGGAGGGAAGCCCAGTCTGCATGGCCAAACAATTACAAAGTGCAGAAAGGCTGCGCAAGTATGAGCCTGGCTAAATCATTAACAAGCCTCCTGAGCCCTTTCCTGTATCTGGCTTGCCCCTGCTTTCACTCGTACTGAGGCCCGTGTTGCTGCAGCTGGGGGGCTTTTGGAAGTGCCCTGATGCCGCCCACACTGGAAAACTGCAGACAATAATAATAATTAATGGGAGAAGACAATGGTGAGGCTGCTTGGCCCTTCGCCCAGCCATAGCAAATGGACTGGGCAGCTTACGAGAGCTCCTTGACCCTTCACATGAGGGAAAAGCTGATGGCATCAAAGAAGGGCTCGCAGCTGCACCTGCATGGGTGATACTGAGCCCCTGTTGCAGCTAGGAAGTGAATGTAGACGTGGAGGGAGTTTCCTTTCCAAACGGAAATGTCAGTCTGGTCAGTGGCCTTCAGAGTCTCTTTCTTCATTAACTCACTTAACATTAACCCCTATTTTCCCAGCCTCCTCTCACTCTGATATTGGCTTTGAAGCTTTGGTACCCTTCACAGCTGGGATCCCCAAGTGGGAGATCAAAAGAAAGTAAAGAGTTGACGCAGAGCTGCAAAAGCAAACAAAAAAGTATTTCAGATTAAATGAGAACTAAAAAAAATTGAATACATTGAGTAAGCCTGGCCCACATTACAGACCAGCCTGGTTAGCCAAGGTGTCTGCTAGAACACATGGAGATGTCAGATCTGTTTATCAAGACAACAGACTTACTCTGTTGGCTGAACACTGGAACCTAGCTCTGGAAATGTGAAGGCATGGAGCCCCTGTGGTGCACAAGCTGTGTGTGAGCTCCCAGAACAACACCGTGGCCTTGAGTGTAAAAACGCAATGAGGTCAGACCAGAACAGATGAGTGCTAGAGTCACAGAATGGCAGGGCTTGGAAGAGATGCCTGGAGATCACCTAATCCAGCCTCTCTGCTTGTGTGACCATTAGTAACCACTAGATTCTAGAACACAGGTTACCACTGATCTACTTGGCACTTCTTTTGCCAGTGCTGGAATGTTGAGTCCTGTGTCGTGGTATCGAGAACGTGTTTGCTAGTTCTGCTTTGCGCAGGTTTGGAAATCACTGGCAACTTTAGTTCGAATAAAAGATTTTCTTTCCCGAGAGCAAATGCTGGGAAGCCAGTGTCCTGTATCACACACCAGGTCCAATGCGCTTCCCACACTGTCTGTGCCGGGTTTCTGGAGCTGAATTCAGATTCCCTTGAAACACCTCAAGCATTCTGTGATTCGAGTGCCTTGTGCTGTAACGGATGCCATTGCTGTTACAATTACACTGCTCTTCTCCTTTTGCTATCTTCCCAGCAAACGCATGATATCTAGCTGCTATTTTTAATGAGCACTGACATTTCTGGTTGATTTTATTACACTCATTCTGAGGGGCTGACCAGGGAGGGATTGGCTGTCAAATAAGTATGGATGTTTTGTTCCAGAATGAGCAAACTGAGCCAGATCTTTGAGGAAGCTTGAACAATTTTAGTTACCTTCCCACTGCTCCCTGCAGATCACTCTGTTTGCCTAAACTGTGGTTGTTGAACATGGCAAGAAAAAGGCCAAAGCTTGAAAAATCCTGCTTTCCAAGCCCAGCAGGTTAGAAGGGATTCTGTGCCCTCTTGTTGAGCAACGTGTGGATTTGCCGTGCCTGAGCAGGTATCTGGGCACATCACCAGTGAGCTAGTCTGTTCCTTCTCTCTGCAGTGCCTACACGGAGCCCTACAAGGTGTGCCCAGTCTCTGTGATACCAATGGAGATCATCACATCGGATGAGGAACAGAAGAGTTCAGAAGATGATGAGGGTGGTCCGGCTGATCCCAGCCTCATCAACAAGGTAAAATAGCTGAAAACATGGAATGCACGAAACCTAGAGAAGGAGAAACAGTTTGATCTTGCTGTTCTTTGCCTGGTGCTCATTTAGAGATGTCAGAGCCATCAATCCTTTACTCTCTCCACTGCACTTAGCAACAGTTTAGCCCTATAGCATGGGGCAAAGTCAAGGAACTGCAGTCTTAACACGGACCACGGAGGCAGCGTAGCCCGACCTGAATGTCAGAAAAACTGTCTCGCTCAGAAGAGGGATTCTGTTACAATCCTAAGAATTTTAAAGCATTATTGAATAAAACAATGACAAACATTTTTCAGAGATGGTGTAAGTTATCTAATACGTCTCTGCCATCTCAAAATTCTCTCGTGTTCGGGTTTATTTTAATCACTTCTGATGAATAAAACATTTCTTAAATTATGGAGAAGACCATAGAAGTGCAACAAATCGGTGGGTGTGTTCTCCTGAAGTCTTCCACTTTGAGCCTGAGGAACTAAGGCTGCACAGGAAAATAGCAAATCCTGATTTCCTACACTTCTCTCTGCCATCCATTTTGTTCTGTTCTCTTAGCGTCAGCGCAGTTATGAGCCTTCCTGATTGTAGATGGCTTGCGTGTGGTCAGAGCCTGCACACACCTGGGCAAATGCCCCTCCAAAACCGACTGATAGCTGAGGAAGGGTCACCTCCATCAAGGGGAAGCACAAGCATTCTGCATTCTGGAAAGATCAGATCTTGTCGGGCATTTCCAGAATGCAAAGCTTTCTTTAGAGACTAGCGCAGAGAAAGGGGGTCAGAGTTTTCCTCTTCTTAGGACACCAGTTCTTGAGAAACAGAGGCTGTAAGAGGAACGACCATGAAAGGCAAATGACCTTGCTGTTGTCGCAATCAGTGTGTGCTCTATCACTCTTAGGCCGACCCCCTGCAGGGTGCTGAGCTGCCCCTGGTACCAGAGGAAAAAGGCTGTGGTTTGATCTTGCTGACATGGAACAAATCAAACCGTTACAAGCAACCTTAGCTTTTTTCCTCTGAGATTCATGACATTTTCTTGGCTGTTTGTTTCCACACTGTTTTGGAAAGAGAAAAGCCTTTAAATTTCTAACATTCCCAGGTAATTGAAGAATACTTTCCCTTTCAGTTCCAGCACTTACAGAGTATGCACCCCTGTTATCTAAGCTGGCCAAGTTTCTCAGAATCTCTTAGCAGTGATGCCAGTGAAGACGTGAAAACAAATTGTGTCTTGAGGTCACCGGGGAAATGTGTACAATCCCCAAGCATTTGGAAGCAAATTCAGGGTTGCTAAACCAAATTTTATTGCCATTTTTACAGAATTCTATTCAAGACACTAGGAAACAACAGTTTTATAAATCTCTCCCTTACTGCATCCCGTGCATTTCAGTTGTTCTGTTGTGCTGCAACCAGCACACTGTGAAGGAGAAGGAGGCACTCTGCAGGCAAACACAGACTACACGCCCACATGCGCCTGAGAAAACATCAGAAAAGGTCTGGTGGTTTGGATGGCCTCTGCTTACCAAGCTAGTTGCCAGCAACGATCACTATACAGAGGACCAGACTTCCACAAGCTTCGCAGACCAGCAAAGTAGACGCAATCTGATCTGCCTGTTGCAATTCTGGCTGTAGGAAGATGAGCCACTGGGCTGTGCCTACAGATGCTTAGAAGAGGCTGGAATAGCAGTAATAAGCCATTTGCTTAGTCAGTCAGGTCAGGGGGCTGTGCTTGCATGTGGGACCAAGACAAGATTAGACATGAGATGTGGCATTGACACGCCTTTGAGCGTCTTTGGTCCTGTCAAACCCTGCATGTCTATTAAAGAAGACACTCAGTCTGGGCAGTCCGAGTCTCACATCTCTCAGGTCAGGAGTCTCTTGCTGCTCTGTAACAGTCTCAGCACCAGTGCTGCAGTGAAGCAATAATCAAGAGACAGCCAGGGAAGGGCCGTTTCCCAGGCAGAACAGTCAGCGAAGGCTTCTGACAAGAAGGATGCAGTGTATTTAACTGTTGCCTTTGGTCTGTGCCAGCTACAGAATAACTGTGGAACAGGAGCCTTCCGAGGTTTCGTTCAGCCCGCGCTGCTCAGAGACAAGCTCAGAGACAAGGACTGTCAGGTCACTGTAATTAAGAGTGAACAGGATAAATTCCATTTGTCCACTGCTCCTGTCTCAGACAGCACCAGTGTCTTTACACAAGACTGGCAGAGGACTCTTTTTGGAACCCTAATGCTCCCACCTCCTCTTACTGTCTTCTCATGCAAATCCGCTGGGCACCAAAGGACATTAGGCTGCCCAGTCAAAACTTGTTGCTTTAATGACAAAGCACCAAGAACTTGCTCAGCTCCCCGATGAGGAGACTTACCAGTGTTCAGAGACGGGACATTCATCGGCATTGAGCTGGATTCTGCCTTTCACTGTCACGAATTAATTCCTGCACCCAAACGCAAGCAGCACGCTGTGTTTATTCTCATTTGCTTTCTCCTAGCCTTCTTGCTGAAGAATCACAAGTCTTCCAGGTGTGAAGCAGAGTTTATTGCTCTGATGTTCCTTTTTAAGCTCATTTTTATAAGTAAATATGATTTTGAAAATTAGCTCTGTTCACACAATTCCTGCTATTGTTTCAACAGCCTATCTCCTCTGAATCCCTGCTCTTTTGGAGACCAGACCCACAGGAGTCTGGTGGAATTTTAAGGCAATGCTGGAATACCTGTTCTTTAAAAAATGTGAATTGTAACCAGCAGGATAAGCTGAAGTGTTTTTTACATTATCAGCCTTACTTTAAGGAGCAAACAAAGAGGAACTTTACCTCTGTTGTGTTACTTTTTTATTAAATACCTGCTTGGAGTGGGGCCAGTAAAACAGGAGGTGGGTTTCAATTTTGGCTTGTATTCCCCTGGAAGCTCCTCAGAACTGGAGAAGCTGCCATCAGAAGTCACCCGGTGGTTTGATTCTTTTTTTGAAGACTAACAGTGGAAATGCATTCTTTCTGGTTAAATAAGCTCTCTATTTCCTTCTCTTCAATCCCCTGGCACATGATACAACCCAGAGAACTCAGAGGCAGGGAATGCTCTAAGTTTTCTTACCCTCCTTGATTCCACTTGGTTACGTTATAAAAAGCAATGTCCTTCACTCACTCTACCAGTGGAGACCCACTCTTTTTTCCCCCCTGCTAAGCGAATGTAGAAGAGTGCCAGGGCCGTCTCTCATTCCTGTGTCTCTTATGCACGTTCATTGATTAAAACACCCTCAGTTTATCAGAAGGTGACGGAGGCTTTTCTGCACCAGGTTCTCAAAGTTTTGTGATGCCATTTGAGCTGCTTACAGAAAAGAAAAATGGAACTAAGGGTCCCTGTTGGGAACCAAACACTTGTACCAGATAAAACAAGGACTTCATCTCCTATCTCTGAACCTTTCCTCACTAGACAAATGCTCGAATTCCAGAATACAGAACCCAGATTTTATCTGCCATTATTCAGCTGAACTCCAGCCTGAGCTTTATGACTGTTTCTTACCGCTAAAAACAGATAAATCCATCTTGGACCCACTGAGCCAAGAGACAGTGGGGACAGAAGCAGTGAACCCTGAGCTTGGCCACAAAGGTCTCACATCTAGCAAGGCAGCTCCTCCTCACGGCAGCTGTACACAGAAGTGCCTTCGCTGTTCCTTAGCCATTTGCACAGGGTGGGCTTGGCTTCCAGACTCCATTAATCAATCTGTTTTGCAAACTTTTAACCTTCAAATGTTACAGTGTGCACACAGGCACACAGAGAGCCCAAGAGTGTGCTGCAGCTGGGGATGACAGACCCGTGTGCTTTAAGAAAGCACCTAATTCAGATGCCTTTCAAGGGACAGCTCTTTATTTATATAATGACACAGATTCCCATGAGAGCTGCAATACAGCTCTTCAGGGAAGCTGCCTGGGAGACAGGAGGTGTGGACTGCTCTTCCTTATCTCTCACTGATTCACAGAGCCAGTCTGAAAAACTCACTTATTCTCATAATGCCTCAGTTTGCTGTTGGCACTGCTGTGACTTCACTGTGAACTGCTACATAGTTCATCCTAATGACAAAAGGGGCTTTATCAAGTCACTCAGCTGAGAGGCTGAAGCTTGTGAACTGCTGTCAGCTTCTGGCTGTGACAGTAGAGCTCTTGTGCCCAGTGCCATCCAGCTACATGCACCTTCCCAGAGAAGTCTGCGAAATAAGACACATGCAGAGGAAAATGCACCAAGAGATAGATGCAGCTTGTCCTTGTCAGCTTGGCAAGGTAGGGCCACACACAAGAAAAGAACTTCTGTTTCTATGGCTTGACCAGCTACCCTGCTGTTGAAATGCAAAGGGTCACTCTCCAAGTACGGGAGGCTGTTCGAGAAGGAGACTGAGCAAGTCACAATCCATCTCTTAAGTCCGAGTTTACCACCACTAAACTTTGGAGGGAGTCTACAGGCTTACAGTTTGTTAGCTAATGGAGAGCTGATTGCACCATATCACCCGTACTTCACGAATTATGCTGACCAGCTAAGCTGTAGCGACGGTGCAAGCTCCTAAGGTGGTTAAAGCCCTTTTGAGTTTGTGACTGTCCTAGCACTCGCATGTTGTTAGACATTTCAGTTAAATACTGCAATTGTAAATCGCCAGCATTTTATTAGGCATTTGGTTTTGGGGAGGATGGGGGGATGAGGCTACAAGTCAAGAAGACTCAGTGAAGCAGAAAGCCAAAGGTTCCCACATCGCTGCACGGCCTCCATCTGCTAAGCAGAGGCAGGCAGTGCACCTTCTGAACAGGGAACTGGGATAGAACCACTGTGCAGGGCTGGGCGCAGGACTGACTGCAGGGAGTACAGATCATTAAAAAAGGTCGCAGGTTGGCAGTGTACTAATAATCACTTGGCCTGTGCTTCAGAAACTTGAGGGATGCCTGAGGGACCTGCACTCCCTCTATCCCCTATTCCCAGAAATCTGTCTTTGGAGACTGTTGTCAATCTCAGAGTTCACTTCATGGTTACACAAACAGCAACTTAAATAACACAAGACAGGCAACGCCTACAGTTGGTGTCTCAAACTCACCCTAGACGGGCCAAGTGACCATGAGTACCTGCTTTGTATCCTGGTTAAGACACATGAATCATAAGAGGAATTACAGACTGTGACAGTGCTCTCCTGCATAAGGGAAGTGGCCTGGCGTGCTGCGGACATGCACTCTGCTTCTCAGCGCTGCAGAGCCAGGCCTGTCCACACAAGACATGCTGAGCAGCCAGCACCAGGCTAGGGTGACCCAGAATGAGGCACACCGCCTTTCATTTGCTCTGCTACCCCTGCGTAGAGAAAATGAGAAAAAATAGGAAACTCAGTGCCTCTAGTGTGTACCTGCAGCAGTTGGGACAGCCAGAAGAGACACATCATGTCCTTCAAGACATGTTCACAAAGTGAAACCAGGGGGAAGGATGAATCAGGTGTTTGCTTACAGCAGGAAAGTGAAACTAAGGAAAACAGTGAAAGGTATTTCTGATACTCTTCTCCAAAGAATGTGATTCCAAGCATGGTCTTTGGCACCCATCAGCTAAAAGGAACAAAAGACTGTGGGGCACATCCTCAGACTCCTGGTGCTAAAGGAGAGGCACATCAGACAGCTGTGACTGATTAACTCTGTATTTCCTCTGGCTCTTGCACTCTCCAGTTGCCCACCAGTAAAAGTGCACAGAAGGAAAGATGAGAAAATATCCCTATGACACTGCTCATTTTCTAGCTGTGAAACCTCATTCACTTAACCCATCATCATCACTCACATCACATCACATCACATCACATTCTCACTCACATTCACTCATGATGGGACCAGAATCCGCCTTGGGGTCCAGCACCCCAGGTGAAAACTCACAGCACAGCAAGGAATCTTTTGTTTCCTCATAGAAGCAGAAGCCTTTCCTTTGCTCATGTCAGTACTGACATCTCTGCAACATACTTTGACTTGGTTCCTCTGAAACAGGCAGCGATGAACTCGTTTGGTGCTTGAACTCCTTGTGTTTGTAATGAAAATCTAAAGTTACTGAAACCAGAAGAATCTTAAAAATGTAACTTCTGTTTCATCACAGAATTGTTTAGATTGGAAGAGGTCATAGAGGTCAACCATGAACCTAATCAAATGTCAGGCAGTGAATTGCTCTCAATTATGCTACGGGATTTGTTACACTCCAGGTACCCACGTGACTGAATTTCAGCTTACAGTGCTACAGGAACAGTGTGTTCCTTCCTACACCGCAGTTTACGGCAGGCACCATGAACCAGAAACTTTGAAAGGGGAAGAAAATCCTTAAATTGAGAAGTTGATCCTTTACAGATAGGTGGCAGATGGTTGACTGATGATTAAATGGGACTTGGAGCAACTCTGCGTAGCAGAACGGCTGCATCCCAAGGGAATGCTAGTGAGGACGGGAGACAGAGAGCAGAAAAGTCTATAATGCATTTAGCTTGCACTAGCTTCGACCCTGGTTACAGCTTAGATCTCCTTTGAAAATGCTGACCGTGTATCTGATCTCTCAAGTACGACCTGGGACGTCAGCACTTGTGGGAAGCTGAATTTGGGTCCTGTCAATACTTTTTATGAGAGGTTCTAATTAAACTTCCTGTTCTCTGACCCCTGGGAGCCCTCCAATGCAGAATTTGTGAAGGAATATGGCCACAAATTTCCCACCTGACGGGTACCCTAAGGGACTGCATCACACCTCAGCAAGTCCCAGTGTCTCCTCAGTAGGCTTTCAGAGGCAGGATCTGTAAGCAGTGGGCTTCCAGCATGTCTGGTCTGGCAACGAGTGCCATGAGTTTTGCTGCTGAACTCATCTCCCTTGAGTCCACATTAGGTTATTGAGGGCTGCTTCTCTTTAGTACTACATTTCCCTGGCTCACCACTGCTAAATGGATTGAACTTCTCATACTGTATTCCTTTCAGTAAATATTTCCGTGCTTTGGACTTTTCTTACCATGAGAATGTCATCACATGGGAACAAAGAACCCTAATTAGCCGATTGCACCTCAGAGCCACTCTTCTTACTTCTTTCACAATTTTTTGTGGCTACTGAGCTGTTCAGTTGCTGGAGACATTTATGGCCATTCAGCTTAGGCATTTTGTTCAGCATGCAATAAAGCCCTTTGCCCCCTTTGCTTCCACAGGTCTTGCAGCACCCAGCAGAGGTTGGCATGTGATCCCTTTGATAAAGAACTCCCTTTTCCATGTTATTAGAGTACTGAACGTGCACCGCCACAGCCATGAAGCTAACCTGTTCAAAGCGAAGCACTTTCTGCCTCTCTGACACATTTTGGACCTGTGAAAGTCCAGAGAAAACTTCTCTCCTTCCACAAAAAGAACATGCTTTTCACACTTGACATCTGCATTAGCGGCTGCTATGTTGTACTTACTGCATTATTAGTATTTGAATTGTGCCACACACACAATAACAAAGAGTAAAAGCCTGGTCACTGTTTTTACTGAATGAATAAAGTATTCATTCAGTATTCTCCAACGTTGCTTTACTTCTTGAAATGAGGCATCTCTTAGCTGTCTGTTTTTCTCTGTTGACAGAAGGAAGGCCTGTCCAGAGCTTATCTCATTGCCCAGGAGCTGATGTCTTCAGAAAAAGTGTGAGTTCATTATTACGGTCTATCTGGTGTTCTCCTAAAACTGCAGCAATGTAATCCACCCTTCAGCATTGGTTTGACAGCAATTAATAAGTGTTCATCTGTTTCCCCAGATATGTGGAGATGCTCCAGATGTTGTGTATGGTAAGTCATTTCAATCACTGAATCCTAACTGTCCTTTTACTTAGTGTAACTCAGAAAACATAGAAGCACCGACAGGACTGATGTGATTTTGAGGAGGAATGGCATAGTGTGAACCACTGCAGTGGGATGTGTCTGCCATTAATCTCTCTTACTACCGATCCTCAGATCTAGCAGTTGTCATTCACAGGGAAATGCGTTGGTCAACAGGGTGTGATGGGGCTTTGAGAGGGGAAACCCTCTCCCTTCAGAGACAGACAGACAGGTGCAGAGCATGGTTTGAATGTAATTTCATTCTGCTTCCTTTTCTTTTTCTCTGATAATGCAACAAGAGCATTACCAAGCATGGCCTGCACGTCCACACTATGACACAAGGGAGTCATCAAGGGCAGTATACACTCTAGTGCCAGGAACTCTCTAGGGAACACATACAGATCACAGTATCACAGTATTATCAAGGTTGGAAGAGACCTCATAGATCATCAAGTCCAACCAAGATAATCACTTGTAGGGCCTCTCTGAGATCTCTTGCAGGGTATAAACCCATGGGTGGCACTGTCCCAGAAGACTGTGTGTCCTGTTATCAGACCTGCCACTGCTTCCCTGGAGACTCACACACCTTAGGTAACCCCACTCTCAACACCTTTCTTGCCTGTTAGTTGCAAGGCAGTAGGGAGTAGCAGCCACCACACAAACAAGCCCACTGCTGCTCAGAAAGAAATTCCTTAAGAGGTCAAAAAGCAGCTGTGGGTTGCCCTTGGAGGACACCCCAAACTCTAGCAGTGGACAGGAACGCTGATGGAGAGAAAAGTGATGCTGTCAGAATTGTACTGCTGCATGGCTACTGTGCTCCTCAAGCAAGCTGTCAGAGTTTGAGTCTTGTTGGGCTTGGGCAACAGAGGCAGGAAAGCAGCCTTAAATGTGACAAACACCTGGCAGACAACTGCATTTCAATTCCCCAGAAACTGCTGAGCTGGTCAGCTGGGGAGAAAACCCTTTAGGGGACTTATCTGCTTAGCTGAAATCTACCAGCATTTGGACAAATCGATGATAATCTGACTAGCCCTTCCCCTCATGTTTCCTCTGACCTCAACACAGCCAAACACACTATTTGACACCAGTAATAACTGCTGTTCCCTGTGGAAGCCAGGATGGTTTTTTCACCTGTGAACTACAGGACTTCTCATAATCGAGAGTGCCCACTGTACTTCTAACTGAAATTAACATTTCCAAGAAAAAAAAGATAATATCCTCTGCCAGCTGCTAAAGCAATGCAGAGGAGAAATACACACACAGGAAGTTACCCTGCACAGAGACTATCAGCCACTCTACATCTTCATTAGAGGCATCCATAACAACGTACCTAACATATTTCATTTTCCTCTTCCAAGTACATTAGTACTGGGGTCTGAAAACTCTTCAGTATAGAGATCCAAACTTTGCGGTGCTCTCAGAGCCTGCAGCACAAGTGGCTGCACACTCTCCAGGCTGCTGAGGTTAGCTAGGGAAGGAGTTGGGTTAATTGCTAACTGTACATGCTGCAGTGCCTCCAGAGCTGGCTCAAAGAACAAAAACAAAGCGTTTTCCTGGCTTGACTCAAAAACCTAACTACTCCCTGCTCTCCTCCTGGGGAACACAAACACTTTCTAAACAGCAACTACTGCTGGATCTTTACATTCACCTGTTGCTCAGGGTATTATTGCAGAAATATAGAGAAACCAGATCAATTTTACCACGTTAGTCCCTCAGACTACAGGGCTATTGCTGCCTAACTGCAGCACTCCAACGCTGCCAAAGTGCAAAAAGTCAAAAAGAACTAATTAGTCTTTCTAATGTATTTGCAATAACGTTAGGAATAGTCTCATCAGTAAAATCTTGTGCCCTGCTGTCCACTCACTGGTGACAAAGGCATCACCGAAGACGTCACAAGCAACAGTGAGCACAGAGTCACCACACTTCCCTCAAGGTACAACACTGTCTTCATGGCTAGTTAGTACCAGAGACTTGTCCAGCAGCGTATCTTAGCTCAGGCAAATACTTCGCTCTGTTCCCTGTTGCCAACTTTCTCAATAAAAGAGTTTCTAAATGTTCAGGTCTCATCTTCTTACATAAACTCAGATGTTGGTAAGAAAGGCAAGGAACTAAACCACACCCGAGCTGCTTTCAGAAAGGAAAAAGTGCTTTTCCTAAGCCTGCAGCAGGAGCACTTCCAGGCTTGGTTGGAGCTGCTATTCATTCAGCATAACAGAATCTGTTTGGCCTTTCAGCGCAGACTAATAAATTGATTGATTGCCAAAATGATGACATTTACATACACCCACTCTGCTATTGAGCCCAGAGAGTGAAAACATTGTGTTAGCTCACAGACTTGGTATCAGTTGGTGTGGCAGTAGTGATGATAATCTGTAGGGTTAGCTGCTATTTGCCCTACTCAAAGGTAATCATAGAATCTAGTGCAGGGAGCTCAGAACTCATTCTGGACTGAACAGATGGGACTGGCAGAGCCCTGCAGTACAAGTTCCTGAGCTTGTGGTACTGACAGTTTAGTTTTCCAAAGCTGAATAATCTTTGCATTTCCTTTCACGTATCACCTTTGAGGACCAAGAGTCTGGTTTACGTGCTTCTGCTCAGCCAGCCTGTTTCAAATCCTTTCACTCGATGTACACAAACCAAACTCAGTGTGGCTTAGACTGCTGCAAGACCTCTGTCTTTCTGCGATCGAGCACTGGCTTAACGGCGAACCACAGCCACATTTAGTTTTTGTACACCCTCTACACAAAATCATCTTATTGCTCAGACTATCGTGAAGTCAGGCCCGCTGAGTAAACACCACTTTCAAAATTCTTGTGGCCAGCACATTCTCAAGAACAAGAAATAAACACCTGAGTAAGAGCAACTATTAATGTGTCAGACACAACAGAACTCTATCTTTCTAATTATTTACACTTCCAGTGAATGACCCACTGAGCCTTTTTTACTACTGTGAATTTCTTGGGTGACGTTCAAAGTTCTGCTGGACAAATGCAGTCATTACTTCCCTAATTAAATGCCTTAAAGAATGGAACATACTGGCTAAATGAAGAGCTAGCTGTGTGTTAGACCCTCAGAAGCTCTTACAAAAGCCTCAACAGACACTGTTACAGAAGAATAGCTTGCCCTCACTTACAGTTGGATGGGTTTTTCTTCATTTATTAATTCATTGTTGCCTTCATCAGCAGTGGAAAAATAGCTGGGATCAACCAGAGAGCTTCTGTAGTGAGAATGTTGAGACAAAACTGCTTTCTGATAATCTGTGAGTCTCCTGAAAGGAAAATGAAGTCACGCTAGAACATTTGGCATAAGGGCAATTCCCTGGTAACAAGCCCCACTGGCACAGTATTTGCGACGCATCGTCTGCAGCTTGTCAGTTCTGAAACTCACTTTGCAGTGTTTGGGATGAATGCGTGTGTTTGGCTGCACGTGAGCGCTGAGGTCAGGGTTCCTGACCTAGATTGTACCCTGCAACGGCAGGATAAGAGACTAACTGTTTCTGTTGCCACAGTAGTTTCTGCTGAGCTCAGTAGTGAGAAGCTTGGGGAGATCACTGCCCAGTGCAGCTCAAGGGTTACTCACTCTGCTACAGAAGATGTTTCACTTTTTAATTCAGGGGTACCACTTTGACTTTCATCATGAGGAGAGCGGCTGTGAGCTGTAATGAAGAACCACCTGTAGGTCAGACTTGGGTCATGGTATACTGTGCAGCATCTCATGCCCACATTCGACTTTAACATGGAGACCCTCTTCTCCCACTCTGAACTCTCCACCTTCCCCTCAGGTGTACTGCCTCGGTGTCCAAAACAGCCCTGGATCCTGCAATACACAGCATCTATTAAGTCCGCTCTTATTTGAGGAGTAGAAGTTGTAAAGGTTGTAAAAGCCTGCAGCATTTTATGCAATCAGAGTAGTCTTCAGTTGTACAAAGTCTGGACTGCATTAAGATTTCCTATCATTCACCCTGGCCCAGTTTGCAAAGGTGCTTACTTCCCAGTACGCCCAGTTTATTAGAACACCAGCTTGTGCACAAACAAAAGAATGAAAACAAACCCAAATCGACCAACCAACTTCTGTAGATGTGAGGTTTGATTCTCTTTCTTTGACCTGATTATTTGTTAGGTTCATTTTAGGAATGTTAGGGGTTTGGCCATTCGGTGGCTGTAAAGGGATTCTTTCTGGGTCCCCAAAATGTACTGAGAAGATTTATCTTTCACAAACATATTTTCATAGTGTGGTTTCCAACCTTTTGTGTGACCCAAGCAGCTGGGTTATGCTTTCACATGCCCACACACAAACACTGGTGTAGGTTTAAGATAGGAGCGAGATCTGCAGGCTCACGTACCTCAAGTGAGACTGAGCTCTGTGGCCATCACGACACAGCCTTCAACTGCACTCTTCCACTCATGCTTCTGTTCTGGGAAAGTGTTGATTCAGCAGGGAATTACACGGATTCAGTGCTCGGTACCTGCTGTGTTTAGACCTGGGGCTTGGGTGACAGACCTGGAGATGTTCAGGTGTCACAAGCGATCAGAGTTAGTGAGACTGCAGAAGTACGTGGCATTTGATTAACGGCTTGCCAGGCACTCAGTGTTTTCAGTAGTGACAGGATTTCAGGTTTTTTAATGGCTGTTTACAATGATGGATGTTCTGCTGCAGGTTTTTTATGTTGCATTAGGAAATCAGCTATCCAGGCAAGTGGAACTAAATAACTTAGGTCTGAGAATCCATTATAATCAAAAGGGTGGGCAATTAATGACTAATTAAACCCACTGAGACACTCTGGGAAAGAAGCTTCAGTGTCACTGCTCAGTTCTCAGCTGTGCTGCAAAGTGGACAGATTCGGAGCTGCTGGATGTTAATGTGGAAAAGATGCCTTTTCTGTAGCACAACAAGTGACCTGAGCCCATCAGAGGTGAGCTTACCATGACTATTCACTTCTCCAGGCACAATAAGCTGAGAGAACCCGCTGGATACTTTCCCTTTCTCCAGTCGGGATTAATCACAATGACGGAGGACTTTGAAAGGCTGCATAATCCTTTGAGTTGGGAACTGCATCCAGAAGACAGTCTGACTGGCCTAGTTGGCTGGAAAGCCTCTGGGTATATGGTGGCCAGAATGGGTAGTTAAGACAGGCTCACTCACCCGCACCAGAAAAAAAAGGGATCATTTGTGCTGCGGGGGCAGGTCACATTGTGCAAATCAGACCTGAATCATTAGGAAACACAGTCATAGTCTTTCAGAAATTCTCACCATTGAGGTTCATTCAGGATACAGACAGTCAAAAAGAAAACTGTCATCATGATTCCTTTCGTGTAGGTCTACTGGCTTTTCAGAACACCAGTGCTTCATCTGTCACAGCTGCAGAAAATACACAGTGTGTGTATGACTTACTTTTTGGCTCCTATCTATTCGATATTCCAGTTATTCCAGCTGAGCCAGTGTGTGCACTGCAGCTGACAGTGTCACTACAGAAAAGCCAGGAATGAACCGGAGAGGACTACAAACTGCTCTCACCCGAAGTCAGTTCTTACTGGTGACGAGGGCAATTTTGAAGGGCCTTTCAGCAGGACCACACTGGACGATATGATGTCAATATGGTGTCTCCTGGCTTCAAAGCCAGTGAGGCTGAGTATATTCAGCCTCTGTTCAAGTATTTGTAATGCTGAATTTAAAAGCAATACCAGATTTGAGGCACTTGCTAGAAAAAAATCAGGCTGGCTAACAGTAGGAGGGACTGTTGTAATCTCCTAGCCTCACCTTCAGACAAAGACAAGAAAGGTCAGTGCATCACAATGTTTCTATAAGGAAGGAGGCTTTGACATCTCCCAATCTGCAGCTGCTGCACCAAAATTACTCGTCAGCAGCTTTCAAACCTCACAGCTGATGTGGCTTCTCTAACGAGTAGAGAGTATTGAAAACCATGGTTTACGTCCCTTACCCTTTGTTTTCCTCATCCACGCACCAGGATGGCTCAGTCAGGTGAAACATTCAAGTCTGGGTTGGCAGCACTATGGAATGTTGCTGGAAATCTGTATGAACTAGATGGAAGAATACATGCCCCATGACCTCCTTGCTGTACTGCACTGACTGTCACTGTTAACAGCGCACTCAGTAATTCCTAGAAAGCACAGTTCAGGAGTCAAGGATGTGTAACGATCATTTCGGAAAAGTTAAGTCTGTTTGACTGATTCCTTCTGTGTTGTTGGTCACAGGATTTCTATGAGGGGATCTTGAATGTGCTTAGAGAAGATGAACAGGAAGAAGTTAAACTCAAGCAGGGCTTAAGTGAACTCCCTGAAATTTATGAATTACACCAAGACATCCTGGGGGAACTGGAAGAAAGAGTCCTTAAATGGTAGGTACAAGATGGCGTGGCTTGATGGCCTTAACATACCCTTTACAGCAGGTGGGTGAACTCATCAGTGCTCCCTTGACTCCACTAGCAGGGAGGCTGGAGTCCAATATAAGTGAGAGGAGTAGAACCTGAACTACTTGGGCAGATCTTTGCATATAGGCAGGAAGCCGGTAAATGAAGAGGCTATCAGGGCAAACAACCAACCTAACGTTTTGTGCAGTGCACCGTTCCCATCTCCAGAATGGCCTTGTCAGTCAGGGTGAGGACAGCCTGCCTCACATTAATTAGACTCGGAAGTGAGTCTAATTAATGGCTTCACACTCAAGGCCTGAAGGTCACAGATCTGTGCCACAGGAGGCAGAAACTGATACTGAAGAAGATCATCTGCTTATAGAAATCTGCTTAGCTACTGCACGGCTCTCAGACAAGGGACACCTCTTGCTCCCAGGCTG
The DNA here is from genome assembly GCA_013400115.1 of Rhinopomastus cyanomelas. Lineage (NCBI taxonomy): Eukaryota > Metazoa > Chordata > Aves > Bucerotiformes > Rhinopomastidae > Rhinopomastus > Rhinopomastus cyanomelas. The sequence continues at coordinate 185,664 of VXBP01009295.1, read as the reverse complement.
GGCTTCACAAAGGCTAGGCTTTTGAGCCAAACAGATACTGTCTACTGAGGGACTCCATATAAGCCAAACATCCTCACAGGGTGAAGCCTTCTCACAAAGAATAAGACCATGCCTGTGAAAGACCAAGCTCCAAAATTCTTAACAACTCAGCCAGGCTGCCCAGCCCCTGTCTATCAAACTGCCACAATAGGAACATGTATGAGAAATTATGTGTGCAGACCCAAGCTGACTAAACCTAAAGCAGCCAGTGCAGCCCCTTGCCTGGAGTGAGTTACTCCAGTTCTGGCAGATTAGGATGGCGCATGCAGCCTCACACCCCCACCACGCTGCACTTCAGGAGGCAGTGGCACTGGCAGTGGCTGATCCCACTAGAGCACTGCCACCAAGCAATTAAAGTAGTCAGCTTCTCAGTTACAATCCTAAATGCAGGGCACAGCACTCTCTACCAGCCTGAACCTTTGCATGAGGGACACAACAGGGAGAGAAACAAGGCTGAAGGGAACTGTAACTTGTTTTGTGTCCACCAAGAGACTGTTAAAAACAGCAAAAACATTCAAAATCCCATCAGTGATTTATGATTTACACTTCCCACACCAACAGCCGTGCTGTTTGCAGCTGGGATCTAAAATGACTTCTTTTCTGAAGAAGTCACATCCCTACTCTAGCAGTATGCTGCCTGTTCCCTAAGACTAAAGGGACACAACCGGAAATGCCCTAAGATTCTGTCCTGAACAGTGGCATCAGAGAAAAAAAAAGGCTGTACGGCAAATGCTGCCAACACAACAGAGTGACACATGGCACAGGCCTGAGCTCATACATGTTCCCAGGTCACTGCCACCCTTGACCCTCCTGTAAGTCCTTCCCTGTGCCTGCGCTTCCAGAGTCACTATTGCCCTGACACCCTCAAGAACTACCGTTCTTGTCTGAAGTTTGATGACTCTTCTGCAATCTCAAATTTTGTCCTGTTTTCTCCTTGTACCTGCTTCAGAAAAGTTCGCTGTGTATCTGGGTGCTGAGACAGGTGATGGTGGGGATATTGCAATCTAAGACATCATATTTTCCTCTGCAACCAGCACTCAAAGCACTGCAGCCAGCTGGACAGTCTGTTAGAGAAGTGGAAGCTGTGTCTGGAAAGGAGACATTCCACCCACTGCAGACACCCAGTGCTGCCATGGCACCCCCAGGATGCCAAATCTAGCCCATTTTGTGCTCCAGTGAAGCAGTTCCCCTTTCCTATGTGAGCTGCACAATGTCCTTAGCCATTGAGAAAGAAATGCAGCTCTTCTTTGAGTTTTATTTATTGATTTGCTCCTTCTTTTCTTTCTGTGTCCTTAGGGAAGAATATCAGAAAGTTGCCGATGTTTTTCTCTCCAGAAAATCAAGGCTGAATCACCACACAGCATACATTATGCAGTTTGACAGGAATCTGGCTCTGCTAGATGAAACCTGCCTGAAGTATTCCCAGCTGGCTACCGGAATTCAGGACTTTGAGGTAAGACCTGCACTAATGCATGACTGTGCCACAGGGCTTACACAGAGATACTTTTTCTACAACTCCACACAACACAACACAAGAAAAGCTCTCTTCACACATCCAGATACTAAAGCTGACGTGAGACGTTCCCATGTGTTTGTGTGTCTGACCCCTTTGCCTGCACACCCCTGCGTGTGCACACGGAATTTTGTTTGGGAACCCACTGCGACTGTATTTTGATGAAATACACACATGTAGTGGAGTAGTTCCTATCAACTACTAGTTCACGTATTAACTTATCTAGCTCTCAGTGACTGTGTTAGAGCAAATAACTATCATCATCATCATCATCAACTCTTCTTATCCTCTTTCACTGCGTTTTCCATCTTTCTCTTCCTTCTGGGTCTGGCCAGGATAAAGTTAAGAGTCGGCTATACAAGTGCTTGGCCACTGGCAAAGACCAAAGCACAGCACTTACAACTGCATTTCTAAATGACTGTTACTGCTTCCTCTGTTTACAGAGGATGTTGTGACAGGCAGCAGCAAACAGCACAGGAAGACAAACTCCATGGCCAGACACGGGCAGTTCTTTTCATCTAGACTCCCTGAATGGTCCGTAACCTCTGCCCTTTTGCAATGAGTGTGTAGTTTCCAGTTGTGTTAACTGAAGTTATCCATGCTGAAAAACTGAAAAGCTCCACTAAGACATAGCAGAAGTTCCACGATCCCTGATTATATGTTAAAGTACTGGCAGCGCAGCCACTTCACATCATTTCATGTGTGTCTCCAGCATCCCTTCCAGCCTATTGTTTTTAAAGCATGAGCACTACTAGCTCTCCAGCCCAACAACTCAGAACTGAGGGCCTCATCTTGTTTCTCTGACTTTAGTACGAGGGACTGGAACACTCCTCACAACCATGAATGCACATTTAGTGACAGTAGTCAGGTAGAGAAGTAAGTAATACTGCAACCCCTCAGCAATACTGAAACCCCTCTGCTGCCCTGGAAAACACTGCCTCTTGCCAGCCGCCCTTTACACAGTTAAATTCCTGTTCACCCCTTGTTCCTTCACAAGTGGCAAACACTTCAGAAATGTTGGTCACTGAAGCCCTATGAAACTCTGCTGGGTTTTGGACTAAGAACTTGTAAGGAACAATGTTCACAGCCCTTCCCTCATCCTCTAAGTGGATCGCTTCATCATAGAAGGAGATCAGATAGGTCAGAGAGGACCTGTCTGTCATGAGCCCATGCTGACAGGGCATGACAGAGTCCAGTCCTGACTCAATCACAGGGAGATGCTTTGCAGAATTTTCCTCAATTCCATGAGCAAAATTAAGCTCCGTGTTGCAGGCAGAAGAAAAATTTCCGCCCAGAAATGCACCGATGACAAGGTTCACTGAGATATGGCGCCTGTCTTCAGATGCCACCCAGGAGTGCTGCCCTCTCTTTTCCTTCTGAGCGCAAACTTCTCATGAAAAATTCCACAAACTGTTTGCAGTGCCCCTTCGCAGTCGCGCTGTACTGCCTCGCAGTGCCCCTTCGCAGTCGCGCTGTTCTCCCTCACAAGCTAGGTAAATTGTGAACATCTCAATGGGATTTGTGCATGCAACTGGTAGCAAACTGTGACAATATGCATCAGATGGAGACAACACTTTGCTGCTGAACTCACACATTGCTGATCTTTGTGTTTCCTTTCTCCTCCACTGAGGACAGCAGAACTCTGGTGGCAGCCCTCAGAGTGTGAAACACCAGCTTTTGAAAGTGGTGCAGCGTGTCTTCCAGTATCGTGTGCTGCTCACAGGTCAGTAAAATCACTCTCAAAGATACTAAACTGAAAGCCTAGCATGATGTTCTACACCTCCACTTTGCCACATGCTGATGCCTAAATAAATAGGCTGAAGCAGTGTGGGTTTTCCTGAGAACTTCAACATGCTTAGCACAGGAGTCAGGAAATGTCAGGGAGCCTGGGAAGGAGCCAGCACAAGCATGTTGAAAGGTCACAGAAAAGTGTCAAGTCAGGTGGTTTTAGCTATTTCTTATTGGCTTTTTTCCTTCTGTGAATTAGAAGAGGCAGAGTTCAGCCTCACTGCCAGCAAATGGCATTGATGCTATTTATGTCAAGGACAGTCATGAGAGACAGAAGGGGACAGTAATCCCGAGCAAGGGGACTCTGCACTGCATCTTGTACAACCAGCACAACTACTGTTGTCTCCTACTCCATCAGCAAAGCAGTGGTACACAGTGCTTCATGCTAAGTCCCATGTACAGTACACCTGAAGCCAGGAGTTTAAGTCAAAATCTCAGTTCAGTTTCTGTCACTGTAGGAGGCAAAGAGACAAACGTATGACAGCTGTACATACATAGACTTCACATTTACAGTAACACCTTCCTTTTACATTCAGGACCACATATATCACTCCCACCTCACCAAGGAGGGGTTCAGTTCCCTCTGGTGTCTCATTCTCTGCAAACCACAGCAATTCTAGCTAAGGCCAAGCGTGTGAGGAGAGCAAGCTTGAGGAGGAAGCAGGATGCGGACTCTAGAAAGACTTGTGAAGTTCAGGTTTGTAAAGAACGAACTGTTTGGGGAAAGAAATGGTGAAATGTAATGATGAATCTCAGTGTTAAGTGATTTAGTCAGATGGGAACACAAAAGAGCAAGAATCCACAGACACAAAGATGGAGAAATGTTTTAGGCTATGAGTGCATGGAGCATCATGCAAGATGAGTTATACCTGGGAGAGAAAAAGGAAGCCATGAACTCTGACTGTACTCAGCAGCTGGTGAAGGGCAGAGCAGCATATATAAAGGCAGCAGAACAAAGTGAGCATACGAGATTTTTATTTACAGCAGAGATTTACAGCAGTTTCATCCTGCTCCACGCACTTTGATCGAGGATGCAACTCATTATTCACAGCTGGTTTTGCTTTTCTAGTATGAGCAATACAAATGAACACCGGATGCCTACAGGACTTTCTTTCACACAACTTGCTTCCCTCTCTGGGTGTGTCTGCACCAAGGGCAACTCTCCAGACTTGTGAGTTGCAGTGCTTAGTAGTCTCATGTGATCCGTACTGTGTTTTTAGTGCATGCATACAAATACTACCTCTGAAAAAAAAGACAGGCCACCACGTGTCTCTCAGAAATATTCCCACTGGGCTCCATTTTTGCTGCCCATTTCTGTGGTCAACAAGGGAAACTGCAAACATGAAATGTACTTTATGAGAGAGCTGGATGGGTTTTCAGTGCAACTCCAGTGACTGGACTCCATCTCTGCTTGGTGCAGCCTGAGCTCCTCCTTGTCCCAGGTACTGGCACTAACTGGGAAAATGAAAGCTTTAGTGTGTAGTGAGATAAAGTCAACTGGATGAAGATATTCCAGAAAATACATTTACTGCTGCAGTTCCTGACCTCAAGAAACCAAGCCTCTCTTGCCCTGCTAAAGACAGCGTGGGTCTGGAACAGTTGCAGTCCTTCTGATTCTCTAGATAGCATAAAGCAAATTAAAGCATGCCACTGTGCTTGCGTGTTTGTAACTGGCTATTTATACCAGCTATGGAAGGTATTTGTTGCCAGTTACTGCACTACAGACAAAAGGAGTTGCCCATTCAGTTAAATGTCCATAGCCAAGGACAGAGCTTGCAGCTGTGAAAAAGAAGGCTCACTATTGCCTGAACACACTGCACAACCCCTGTCTGCCCAAGTACAGGCGGATGCTTTCCTGAATGCACGTAAAAGCCAGCGAGATTTTGGGACCCAGGAAGGGCAGAGGACTAGAAAGAGAAATGGATATGGTCCAGACATTTGAGGGAAGGGCTGTCAATGACCAGCACCTTTCTCAGCACAGAGGCCTAGGTCTTGGGTGCAGAATTTAGGAGCTTGGTTTCATCAGAAGGATAAGAACGAAACATTTTCACATGGTGGCACTCAAATAGCACAGTCATTAGAAGCATGAAGACTGCCAAAGAACAGACAGATCATCAAAGGCAAGTAGTCTCAATAAAATTGCCAGGTTAAAGCTCTGTATAAAACCCAAATAAAGTTAGGGTTAAGGTTAAGTCCTGTTGATTGTACAGACCAAATTTTCAGAATGTGATCGAGTTCAGCAGTAGCCACTCAACTCTGCAAGAACAGAACCAGAGTCTCCTTCCCATGTCTACAAATGCACGAACTTCATTTACTGGAAATGCAGAACATCAGTTGTTACAATCAAGAGCACTCATTTAGATGGGAAAACAGAATTCATTAGAAGAGCAATTATGTATTGAGTGGTGCCACTCAGCAACTTTGTTGGCTGAGAAACAAGGAAATACTTCTGTCACTCTGTGCGCTTGTTTACACCTGCCCGGTTACGAGATGAATCCAAACCTGTGTCAATGCCCTTGCATTGATTCTCAAAGTAGAATGCAGTCAAAGATGAGTTTTGCTTTGGACAGAGGCTATATACACTTAACTATCTGTGACTAAAGTGACAGAAGACATTACTACGGATACCCCATCTCACCTCTGGAAACATTCCAGGCCATGTTGGACAGAGCTGTGAGCAACCTGCTCTAGTTGACGTTGTCCCTGCCCACTTGCAGGTGTTGGAATGGGCGGCCTCTACAGGTCCCTGCCAACCCAGAACATTGTAGCTGATAATACTACAAATTGCATGGGTCTGTATTCTCATTACTTCTTTTCCCGGTCTGCTTCTTTTCTACAGATTACTTGAACAATCTTAGCCCTGATTCTCCAGAGTATGAGGATACACAAGGTAAAACCAAACTGGCAGAACAAAAACTCTGCTTTGTTAACTCTGCTGCTAAAGGGGTGCAGGATCTGTACTGGCAGTACTTGGAAATGGGTTGTTGTCAAGACTTGCTGTTAATAGGGTAGATGTCAGATCTGTAAGTACTGTTTACTAATTTGGACAAACTATTTATGTCAAGAACCCAATTGTTTTTCATTCAAATTCAAGTGGGATTCTTGTAGCCTTTGCAGACACTGTAGTTCTGCCACAATCATCACGGAAATCCTAGTCTTTCTTGGCTCCATCTGTATTTGGCCTGGTCACTGCAGGGTCAGTCAGGATGGCCCCCCTCGCTGGTTTGTGCACCATTATCTGTGGTGTGCCTGCCGTGAACTCTGGAGTAACCCAGGAGGTTTGAATAGTGTATCTGCATTCTGCATTCCTTAAGTGTAAGTAAACTTGTAAGACATTGAGCAAAAACCAGGTCTGCTTAATCAAGATGTTCAGTCATCATCAAGATGTTCAATCCAGATGTTCAGTTGCTAACAACCTACTTTCCAAGACACCAGCTGGATGGAGCAGAAGTTTCTTTCTCGCACTGAAGTCAGACCAAGGTTTATCTGTGGCCTCAATCGAGGAGCACTACTCCTACCCTACTAAAGCAGTAGGAACAGTGTATTAAAGAAACCAGTTCACATGTATGTTAGTCTGAGTGTAAATCCAAACCAAGAGTAAGGTCTGCAACTGCGCCAAGGTCAGTCTGTTCTGACCAAAAGTAGAGTTTCCTGAAAGATTTAGGGCCTTAGTCACTGGCAGTGGGACTGCAGCTATAGGAGTAATTGAAATACAGCCAGGGCACCGAAACAGACACCCAAAGCCTGTGGCCACAACTGTGTGTCGTTTGTGGTTAGCACCTGCTTGTCTCCTTTCTGCCCATAATGGCTAGCATGGTCTGAGATCATGCCCCAAAATGGACAGGATGTCCTCTTCCACCGAGGAAGAGGTTTAAGGAAAGGAGCTGGGCCATGTTATGCTACTGCTCTCAGGGCCATCAAATATGTCATTTCAGACACACTTCTGTCAGAAAGGGATGGCCTGTCCTCTCCCTCAGCAGCAGGGGAAAACAGATTACCAGATGCTGAAGAAGTTAAAGGTGCTGCTGCTGCGGATGTTGTTTGCTTTTTTTTAAAAGATACCCCTGACAAACAGAAAAGATTTGGGTTAATTTCATACTCTTTTATGTGATTTACGGTGTTTGTTTTGCCTCATCCCCCAGCTGCCTTATTCATTGTATCTGAAGTCACGGACCAAGCCAATGACAGCATGGTCCAAGCGGTGAGTCCTACCACAGCACGTGCTCTCCTGATGGATACTGTCTTTTCTGCTCATCTGCTCAAGTGAATACGTATCTCCGCTAAATTCTGATGCTTCCTTCAGGGTGAGACCCAAGGGTTTGTAAAGATCTGGTTCACAGTACTGCAGAATAGGTCTGTGCCCTGTAGTGGAGCTGTGCAAGGTGTAATTCAGCACAACAAACACCACACAGGTTTTGCCATCTTGGGATTGCTGAAGTGGTAAGTGGATCAATTAAGTGAAAGATGGGAATTTTCATGGGTCTGTTTCTAGTCTGGGATGTTTTTAGACATGAAATGTTGAAGACATCACAAGTGTACTCTGTGCGATACATTCTGGGCTCATTTGCACAATTATTTCCACAATTTTACTCCAGAACAAGAGTATTAATGGTATGTAGTCTCGCAAATGATCACACAGCCAAACAGACTTGCCAAGAATTTCACAGGTCAGAGTTCATACCTAAACTCAGACAGAGGGATCACAGAATCACTCTGGCTGGAAAAGGCCCCTGGGATCATCGCGTAAAACCATCTACTGTACCTTACCAGTTCCCCCCTAAACCAGATCATTCAAACACCTCATCCAAAAGATCTTTAAACACATCCAGGGATGGTGACTCAAACCACCTCCCTGGGAAGCCCATTCTGGTGCCTGACCACCCTTTCTGTGGAAAAAAACTTCTTCCTAATATCCAGTCTAAACCTATCCTGTTATAACTCGAACTCATTCCCTCTTGATCCAAAGAAATGAACAATTTCTGGAAGGTCAGTTTGAGCTCTTTATATATTTTACATTATTTTTACACTTCATTTGTTTTCATATTGCCAAGGCCTGGATGAGATGGTTCAAAACTTCATCCTTCCACATCTGAGGGAATGCTGTGGGTTTTGTGAAGGCACAGGTTTATGAGAATCAAAGTTCAATAATGTGCTAAATCAGAGGTTGTCCTCCTCAATTAATATCCCACCCACAAAGCCAGACCCAGCAGTTCTTTTATGTCTCTCAGATTTTAAAAAAAAAGCAAAGAATGTAAGAAGTTACTTTAATTACAGAACAAACTGAACAATGCCACTTGAGACAGAGCACTAACAACATGTCATGTACCTGGATGTTTTAAGCAGTAACATAAACTTGGCACGTACCTAAAAGGAGGAGGACTTCTGCTGCCACTTAACCACTCATCAAATGCTACTCTAAAAAACTGAATTACTGTCTGCATGTTCTGCAGAATATCAATGATTTATTATTAGCTGTATTGCTTTAAAGGAGTGACACTGCAGTCCCTAGGAAATACCAACACAGGATTCTCAGGCACATTGTGATATTAACAATCCCACAGCATCTTCACCAAGTAGGAAAATACTGTTCACAACTTACAGATGGACAAACGGAGGCAGAAGCCATTGCAACACCACCTTGTCTTGAGCCTACCTGTAACTCTAGGAGACATTCACTACTTGAACTAAGCAGGGGTTGTATTGCTCTCTGAACTTCCACAATCTGTTAGCAGCCCTGAGATGCTAAGAGCTATAAATCATTGCTGGTTTTAACAGCTGCCGAATTCTCTGCAGAGGCGTTTGAAGCTGCAGTTCACCACTAAAAGGGACAGAAAAGGATTTCAGCCGCCCACATCTGCAGTATTAGTTGGGTGGAGCTTTGTTTTTATGTTTTAATCATCACTGGTGAAGGATACTTGAAAGGGTAGTGATGATAGTTTTAAGGAGGAAGAAAAACCTATATAAACTTGGAATTTTAGGGGAAATGTAGGCAAACTATGTCCCACTCAGCTGGACAAATTTCATATAAATCACTGTCCTTCACATGTGATGGCTGTTTGACTTCCTACAGGAAATGAGCTTGATCCATCTCTGCCCATTTCCTGGTGAACATATGTCCATACTGCAAGCATCAGCATCACAGCAGGCGCCTCTGTCAGCACTAAGGAACGCTGATTTGTTTCTGAGTTGCAGCCACTTCTCCTCTCACTCCTGTAGGAACCCCAATGAGCAGCACTAGTGTTGGCCTTGAGTGTGTTCACAGGGGGGCACTGCCTTTTCTGTCATGAAGAATTGAGTCTTCATTATGGAAACTGTCAATTTTACAAGTTTTGCTGGGGCCAAGATACCTGTTAGTGGTGGGAAAGTCCTCTGCAAATGTATTTTGCAATTGTCTGCTGTCCCATGACCCCTAGTATGTCCTGTGCTGTTGGTCTATACATTCCATTTCTATTTTGCTGGGCTACAGCATTGTAGGACCTGAGAAATTCCATTGGATACCTCCTGCAATGCAAAAGACAGACTTGACGGCTGAAATTCTTGAAAGCCTGTCAACTGTCGGTCATACTGCACAGGCACAGCCCTGCGCACGTCAGGTTTGTACGTGTTTCCATACATTTGATGTGTGATTACTGATTAAGAACTAAACCTTAGCATCGTGCTACACAAGGGTTGCATTTCACCAGGGCTGTAACATATGGAGGTATGTCAGGCTCATCTCAAAAATCCAGGCAAGACAGGTACATGAATTATGTTAGCAGGAATCCAGGGTAAACTAACCCTGACAGGCCATCATCTTGATGTGGACATGCTGCTTCTGGTGCCTGTGATAGCTTTCTTCATTAGCTGATGATTCTGTGACTCCGCAGACAGCACTGACTCATATCAGGCAGATACACTGCACAATCTAATCGAGTCTGACTAAGCCCAGGGGCATCTTAACGCCAGTCTGTGGAGCACAGGAGAGCATACCACTGGCTGTCCTATCAGACAACTGTACTTGAAGGCTGTCAGGTTCTGAAGCTCCATCAAATATGATCCATAGTATTCTGTCATTTCTCTGTGTTTGTAACTGAGGATTTAGGATACATTGGGTAACTCAGACAAGAGACTCCTAATTCTCACACATACTCCAGAGATGACTTACTGCTGCCGAACAGCCTGGCGTAGTGTTGAGACCAGATAAAACCACAGCTGACTCTTATATACCAGCCTCATTTTTAGCAGCCTCACCTGATAAACAGAATGAGATTTGAAAAAACTCTAGCAGAACTGTAAAGGTACAGCCCTTCTTCCCCCTTTTCTGTCTTTTTTTTGGTGAGAGCACAGGCTTAGCTAATCTTATTTACCATCTTCATAGACAGGTTCATGACACGTGCCACTGACTCCTGTCTGTGCCAAGCAGGCAGTAAACATTATCAGGGTTTGATAATGTACTTCCTGGTATTTGCAAAGCATCAAAACAGAGAGGCAGCTTCATTGCTGGCTTACTAGTTAGCCTTCTAAATCCCTTACTGCAAAAGCATTAAACCATTATCACAGAAAATAAACCTCCAAACAGTCCTAGCAACAGTCTTATAGACTCAAATCCACAACTTCAGATCATCTGTGTCATTCCACTGATGCACAGGCCTCTGGAGCAGATACAGCACTTTGTCTCTGCTTTCTACTTATTAGCTCCCAGAGCAAGCCAGTCAGTAAAGAGGCCAATGTATAAACACCGTATGGAGTTAGCAGGCCCTTGTGAATGTGAACCCAGGCAACAGAGATAACAGGAGTGCAGAAAGCCACAGCTGATGAGGCTTTTTAAAAGCTGACAGGCTAGAAGACTTATGGGGTGTAAAATTCCTGGGGTCAATTATCTCTAAAACCTAACTCTGTAATACCACTTGTAACATAAATAAAAGGGGTGAGGAGGGGTGAATAAAGGTTTGTCTGCTTGTCTGAATTACAGAATCACTGACTGTCTTTAGTTGGAAGAGAGCTTTAAGGTCATCAAATCCAACCATTAGCCTAGCACTGCTAAATCATCTCCCTGAAGAACAGCCACCACACAGTCTACTGAATGCTGTTTCTCTCCCCTAGGAAAACCTGCAGAAGCTGGTACACATTGAGCACAGTGTGAGAGGGCAGACAGGCCTCCTCCAGCCAGGAAGGGTGAGTGCTGCAAGCAGACCTCTGCTGATAAGGGCATTGTTTCCAAGCAGCTATATCTCTGATTATGTGCATTGCCAGATTTCAGAAGTCTACAGGTGTTGTTTACTGAGCTACCAAGATAAGAGTTTGAGCACTACTTTGTGTAAAAGGCCATCACTATGCCAGTGGGCAAAGTGATCCTCAGGTTGGGAAGGTCGTGCACTGCCCTCACTTCTATGCTGAGCAGCCATTTGACTGTTCACTCCAGTTATCCTCAGCTGCACCCCATGCAGTGCTATGATGCAGCTGTGGTTCTTGTCCCTGCATACTAGGGGAACCCTAACAGGAATGCCTTGCAGCTTTGAAAGGCTCAGAGTTTTATTTGGCTGGGTAAGAACCTTAAATCAGGAGAAATTATTTGTTTTGAAATTCTTATTCCCACCATTCCCCTGCGGTGCTTTTAATGGAGGACGTCATTTTTAAGTAAAACCCAAACAAAAAGATGTATGGGAGCCAGTATAACTCTGTCTTGCCATCCACAACAAATGCAAGTTTCTTCTGCTGGCTTTCAAACCTGCCCAGTTTCCTCAGCTCCAACCTGCCTCTACACTCGAAAAGATTTGTTTGTTGAGTTCTGCAATTCCCCTCCAGTCCACCAATATCTTTAGCAAAACTCATGAAGCTGTTACCAAGCCATGTGTACTCATAGAGTAAGAATCCTCATCAGCCAAATAACGCATTCAACTTCCAGTTTTCCTCTGACATCACCACTGACACTTGTCCTTGCCAGGTAATGCTTTAAGAGATTCTGCAAAGCCCAGCATTAAGTTGTGGGACTGGTCTCTTCGATCATAAATTGTTCTAGAGTGGAGAACTGCACCAGCTTCTGTTCTCCTGAAAACCGTAGATGACTGTTAGTCCACTGATGTTGTTTACTTATTCTAACATTACTTATTCAATACTTACTCAAACATTACTGCAAACCAGTTCTAGTTCAGCAGTTTAGCTGCTCCCATGCATTGTCCTATCGCCACACACAGTGATGATATGGACCAGCAAACCTGAGGCTTCAGCTTTTCTTTTTGGTATAGTTTAGATGACTTTAGAAGACAAGTTCTTTTCTAAAGAGGTTAGGTTTGGAATCTGTGACAGTTACCTCTGAGCATAGTCCACAGCACAGAAACAGTGGTCTGAAAACCAAACTGTTTGGTACAAATGCCAGCATGAAAAGCAGCGAGACTAACCCAGGCAGGGACTGAGATGGGTGTTAAGGAGTAAGGCTAAAAGCAAGTGCTTCTAGATTCCTCTCTCTTTTTGTGCTGATGAAAACAGTTAGAGTAGTTCTTTCCCCAGGGGGAATATTGTCTTTGCTCAGTAAGATTCAGAATGACAAATCTCAGGAGTACAATCTGCTGTTTTCTCCTTCAGATCTTTGTTAAAGAAGGAACACTGATGAAAGTCTCTGGCAAAAACAGGCACCCTCGGCATTTGTTTTTGGTAAGACTTCTGTATTTTTATTGTCTCTCTTGTATCTTTTCCTGCACTTATACAGCCAGAACCCTGGCAGAAACCTTCAGGCTTAAAGTCATTAACCATCAGCCTTTTCCACACATGGCCCAATGACCCTGCCTACAGGAGGCTCCTTGACCCTGCGTAGCCCTCAGTTTGTGCCTCAGCTACTTCCAGCCTCAGTGAGGCCACAGTTCTGCAGTGTGCATGTGTCCAGGGTGACCAGGAGGGTGGGAACTCCTGAACACTTTCACCAGTTAAGCTTCACACTTCAAAGTCCAGCCCTTAGACCTCAGGACACCAGTTTAAAAGTAAAAAGGCACACCCTAGTGCTAATGCTTATGAAAGGTCTCTTCAGACTCATGTGGAAGAGACTGGTGTCCTTGAAGCTCAAGGGCTGGGTTTTAGCTTCAGCTGCTCACATGTGTAAACTACCTGACAACTAAACACACAACACAATGATGGTTTGCAAAATTCTTCTAAGATAGTTGAGAAAAACGAACCTTTCATCAGTTAGCTGGAATATCCTTGTCTTTGCTCCACAACCCTACCACAAAAATGGCAACTGCAAATCAGTTTGGATGAGAAAACACTGTTTTGGAGATAATGCTATGAGAACTAAGGCCCTCTGGTTTGCATTACATACTACAGTAAGCAAGTAGAGAGTATCCAAGACTCTAGGCTCCTGTATTTACAACTTTTCAGGTAACCCCTTGTATAACCACAAGCATTTTTATGTGGTTATTGGTAAGAAGGGGAAAATACTCCTTACCTGTATTGCAGAAGTTTGTCACCTGCTTTAATAATTCCTTAGCAATCCCTCCCAGAAAAGAGCCATAAAGAACTGAGTGTTAGCTGCTGCTAACATTTAAGTACAATTTGCAGAATTTATTGTAAAATAGATGTCTTATATGCCTGTCATACAAATGTGCTATGGCCTCTCTAAATGCTGACAGTTTCTCACCCTGGGACCACTGTGAGGAGGAGAAATGGCTTCACAGAGAAGTCACGCATTTTGCCATTCATTCTTACTTCTCCCTCATATTAATAGCTCCTATTTGTGCCTGAGCGGATGCACAAGCTTTTCTGCCTCCTCAAACATGTACTGCAGTGCTAATCAAAGACCAGATGGGATGGGACACACTGGGCTTTTCTGACGGCTTCACTGGTTTCTGTGAAAATTCAGACTTCCACGCACTGCAAATGACAGACTTCCCCCAAAATCTTCAAATGAGAGATCGCTAGAGTGCTGTTTCACTGAGTTGGCATCAGAGCACTGTGACAGCAGTGATAAAGGTGCAGACCATGGCTTTGCTGTAGCCAAGGAAAGATGGCCAAGCCAGAATCTCCAGGAGCTGCTCTTAAGAAGCAGTATTGTCAATAGCACTGAAGCCTACTGATGACCACTTGTTTCCTTACTAACCTGTCCTGTGACAACACTCACCTTTACTCATATGACAAAACCATTTTGGCTAAAGCTGGGACCACATTCCAAGAAGTTGTGACCGTTTTCTGGAGTGTCTGTTAAGTGCCATTATAATCCACTACTATGGCAAATACTCAAGTGCCACAAACCCAGCTGTTATTGCTGATACAGAAAATTGAGAGGGAAGATCAGAAATCGGGTTGGCAATAAACACTGAGAGAAAGTAATTTAAACTTAGGATAAACTGAGATTAATTTCAAGTAGTCCAAAATGCCTATGTTGGCTCAAAGGTCACAACAGGATGGAAGTGTTACAGGAACAAAGGAGCACAGAAAGGTGTTGCTGACCCTTCCTAGTTTAGGAACTGGTTTTGATTCCTGGGGACAGTTCACCTGCTCAAACCTGAATTTTAACTGCAGAGAAGGGTCTATTGGCAGCTGGAGGCATTAGAGTGGCCAGGGTCCCGTTGTTAATAGACGTTCTCAGCATTTGGAAACAGCTTTTTCTTTTCTTTAGTCAGAAAGGCAAATGGTGACCAAACATGCTGTCATGCAGCATGTGGTAGAACTAAACTAAGCCACTGTGGTCACTTTCAAGAACCAGGAGACACATAAAACTGGCTTATCTTCTGCTCTAACACACTGAAGATGCAGCCAATTCAGGCTTCCTAGTACGATGTCCCCTGCTGGGACAGAGGTGACTGGATCCGAGAAACAAGTTTAAACTTATGGGCAAATGTCTGCCTTGGAGCTCGTTTTTTTTCCTACTTGGTCTCCTCTAACCTGAAAGCCACTCAGGCTGCAGGGCAATGCTAGTTTGGTCAAACTGCAGAGGCACTGTGGAATAGGGTAATGCTTGCATTAACACCTGGATGGTTTTGCATTATCTGCTTGTCACTGATAATGCCGTGCATTCTGCATTGGCCACCAGGATAAACATGCTGCCTAACGGACGGCTTAGCCCGTGGATACAAGACAAGCCCTGCACAGCTATGGCCATGTGTTTTCACACCCCAGGACAAGAGCCCATCAAACTGAAGTTGAGGTTAGAACATGCTATAAAAACAGGGTGCGTGCCAGACTCCCGGTTGGTCTGTGCATGCAGGGAGCACATTGCTGGGTGCGCATGCTTGCGCTCTGAACACACATGCCCATCAGCAGCACCGTAATCTGCACACAGCCCACACAGGCACGAGCCTGTAGGATGCACATTTGGGGGCTTTTGATGTTTCTGCAGTGTATGTCATATATATCGCAGAGTTACCTGGGTCGGCTGTTTTGTGCAGACTGATGGTATTGTTGAATCTGGTGTTTCCTGGCAGGATGTTTGGTGAGTTTTGCTGTGTGCCTGTTTCCTGAGGCCAGTCCCTGCTTACAAGGATGTGGGGGCCTCTCTGCAGCACAGTATGGGCTGCTGACACTGGCAGGCCTCTGAAGTGTCCCCAACCACAGGACTTTGCAACTCAGACACTGTCTCTTATCTCACCCACCCAAGAATTTCTCTACAAAGGCTGCTTGTGTTGCAAGTGGGGTGAGGGAAGCTGCTATCAAACAGGAGACTGTTTAAAGCTCTAGCTGGCAGGTTTTAGAATCATCGAATCACTTAGGTTGGAAAAGATCTTTAAGATCATCAAGTCCTATCATTAACCCAGTTGTCCCAAGCTCACTGCTAAACCATATCCATAAGCTCCAGATCTAAATGATATCATACAATCATAGAATGATTCAGGTTGGGATCACTGAGTCCAACTATCAAACCTACTCTACAAAGTCCACCTCTAGACCATATCCCCCTCAACACCACCTCTAAACAACCTTTAACCACATCCAGGGATGGTGACTCAGCCACCTCCCTAGGCAGCCTGTTCCAAGTCCTGACTACTCTTTCTGTGAAAAAAAAATTTCCTGATGTCTAGTCTAACCATCCCCTGATGCAGTCTGAAGCCATTCCCTCTTGTTCTACTGCTAATGACCTGTGAGAAGAGCCCAGCACCAACATCTCTACAGTGTCCTTTCAGATAGTTATAGAGAGCGGTGAGGTCTCCCCTCAGCCTCCTCTTCCTCAAACTAAACAGCCCCAACTGTCTCCATCTCTCCTAATCAGACTGGTTCTCCAGGCCCTTCCCCAGCTTCATTGCCCTCCTCTGCCCTCGCTCCTGCACCTCGATGTCTCCTTTGTACTGAGGTGCCCAAAACTGGACCCAGTACTCAGGGTGCAGTCTCACAAGTGCTGAGTACAGGAGGGGCAATCACCTCCCTAGTTCTGATGGACACTCAGTCTCTGATCCAGGCCAGGATGCCACTGGCTTTCCTGGCCACCTGGGCACCCTGCTGGCTCATGTTCAGCCACTTGTCAGTTAGAACCCCCAGGTCCCTTTCTGCCAGAGACAGAGTCCAAGCTTGTGAAATGCAGTCCCAGCACACCCTCAGGCTGCTCCACTGACACTCAGGGGATGCTTAATGCAGACTTGTATCAAATAACACGCAGTTCATAATTAACTACCTTTCAAAACATTCAGAAAAAGGAAACACGTGGCAGGAGCTTTTAGCCAGAGTGCACTATGTCTAGATGCCAGTAGTCCATCATGGACCAATAAATTCAGACACTTGTAGATTAGGAAACTTGCACTAACTTCTGATGTTACTGGGTTCCCACTGCAACAGAGAGAACTGCAAAAAGAAGGGGAAAAGTAGCAACAGAGGACAAGAAAATTAAAGAGTTGGCGTGTCCTTCTTTCTGTGTGTCATCAACTACTGTTTTGGGGTCTGCATGTGTGAACGTGGAGCAGTGCGGGATAGGAGTATCTGCTCCACATGAACATCTGAGCAGATGGGAGATTCCAATGACTCAAAAGTTTCCTGGCAAACAGGAAGTAGGTCTGAATCCCAAAGACCTCTGTGAGCTGTCCTGGGTGTTATGTCCCTCAATCTCTTCTACCACAGAACCCTGAGGGACTGCAAGATCAGCTTGTATCATGGCCCGGTCCTCACTGCTTCAGGACGCAGCGTGCAGTAGGCGGATGCGTGGGACTCTGATACTGGTGCTAGTCCTGTCCATACCATTCATACAGCCACCATTCAGGTCTCTGGTGTCAATATGGCAAAGGAGACAGCAGGGAGTGCAGACCCTTTATCTCCTCATGCATATGTGTGCCTTGCTTAGCGAGCTTTGAAATATTTGTCATAATTTCACTGTGTCAAGCTGTGGCTGGTGGGAGCTCAGTCACAGCCACCATTCCACACTGTGGGGGAGAAAAACAGGAAGAAGAAATTCTCCAGTGGGCAGTTACAAAGCAAAAGACATCATCAATGTTTAATAAAACCTTGGGATATTAACCAGATCTGTCATGACAGCTGTATACGCCAGGGTGTCATCCTTAATCAAAAGTAATGAAGAGTGAGCTGCTTTTAATATAAATACGTAACTTTTTATATAAACCGAGTCTGCTGCTCAGGAAACCCAGAAACATGTAATACCAGAAGCCTGAAAATCTCTGTTAGGAATTCACTTCCTTGGGCTTAGTGCCCATGACTAGTTACCTTTCCCTGTGCTTGAAACAAGCCTTAAGCTTTGGCACTGAGGGGTGGCAGAGGAAGTCCTGTTTTCTTATACAACCCTTTGAACATTCAGGAGAGGGCAGAATCGCCACGCATTAGCTGGCATTGCCAGGGAGCAAAGACAGCACTGGCCTCCCCAACCCAAACATGGCACTGACTTCACAACAAGCAGCTGTTTCATTCAAGCTGAATAAAAAAAAGAGTTGATTATCTACTTGCTTAGCCATTAGCAACAGTCAAAAATGGGAGGAAATAATGGATTTTTTCCATGGACCCAGACTCCCCAGAGTTTTGTGGAAATGCAGGTCTTGTCTGGCTTGGGCCTGTCTTCAGTAACAGTCCTAGCAGTTCATCACGTTACTGCTTGCGCTGGGAACCCCCCAGGAGTAATGGGCAGACCTGAAGCCATACTGCAAATTATTGATTTTGTCTTTCTCTTCATATAGATGAATGATATTCTGTTGTACACATATCCCCAGAAGGATGGCAAATACCGACTGAAAAACACCTTAGCAGTGTCGGGCATGAAGGTAATGCCTCATCTGTGTTACCGGCTGGAATTCAAGTGGGCTCTTAGTGCTCTATGGTTTATGTCTGGCATCCAGTAAAGGGAAAGAGGGAATGAACCTGTTAATCAGGGGATTCCCTTGCCTCTTACAGGTGATAGCAGGAAAAAAGAATGTAAAGTGAACATACCAAATACTGTCTCCAAGGTTGTGAGTATGACAGCCTTATTCGGGCTGCATCAGTAATATGAGCCAAAACCAGACTTACCATCTGATCGTAAAACTGGAGACAAAGTCTTTATCATCCTCTTTTGTCCATTCCTCCCTGCAACTGTCCAGACAGTGCCTGGATATATTCACAAGGGTTTTGTCTGCCTGGTTTTTAAACTCCTGCCACTCAAAATTGACATTTGCTTTGGTCTGCCTGGTTCTCATGTGTTCCTTAACTGTTTTCATCAAATGCACTAACGGGTTCAAAAAGCGAGTGGCCAACCTTATGGTAAGCATGTGACCTTATAGATAAAAACCTTATTGGGAGCTCTCATATGCACTGATATAAACACAGTTCCGGGCAGCTTTCAGTTGTGTACTGCAGAAATTGGGTACAATTGTCCTCTTTTCACATTCTGTCCCTGAGCATCCATTTGGACCAGCACCTGTGCAACAGGAGATAGTGGGCTGGAATGGTCTTTGTTTCTTACCTCATCATCCTTGCTGTACCTCTGGCCAAGAACCTTTCTAACAGTCCTATAGTCAATACGCCAAGGTGGGTTTCTGTGGGGTAATCTGAAACACGGAGTCACTTACATAACAGATGCTCATTAATAACAACTCCGCAGTCCCACGCAGCTCTGTTTCTCTTAAGTGACTGTTGCCATTAGGTAGGCAACTCATACGCTGCATAGCAGGGGAAGGTTTTAGCTGAGCAGTGGCCAGTTTTTAAGTACTTTATTTTGCTCCTAAATAGCCTTGCTGCAGACAGGCACTCACTGAGCTGAAGTACTTCACTGCATAATGTCTGCGCGGGCAGGAAGAAAGTTACCCCCATTCATTCAAGAGCCAAACATTTTGCCCCAAATGCTCTTGCCAAACCATCTCCTAAGCTTGCTGTATCAAAGCTGCACTGTGATTGACTCTTTGTCATTAACTTTATTGTTGGATTTAATTATTTGTTTCCCTTCAGCACCACCACACTGAAAGAGAGAGAATATTCCTCATCACCCCAGCAATACAAAAGACAGAGAACTTGACTGGCCCATGTCTTTGCACTGAAATATCAGACAGATGGCCAGGACTTCAGAGATCCCCCTGCACTGAGACATGTCTCGGGTACTGGTTACGGACAGTTTAACTCACGTTCATGGTGTTTGTTTCTAGGTCAGCCGCCCAGTGACAGAAAAAGCCCAAAACGTCCTGAAGATTGAATATGATGAATGTTGCCTGACCCTGTCAGCAAGGTACTGTCCCCAACAACCATGGCAGAGATATATTATAGAGCTGAGTCTCTAGATCAGCCTAACCAATACCCAAGACTGAACTGCTCACTCACTCTTTCTAAACTCATTGTCAGTCTGTGCTGTTGTGACAATGTCTGATGCTTGATTACACAGTTTATTGAAAATAGGAAGCTCATAAACTGTAACTACTGCAACTCATATGGACAAGGGGCAATGGGTGTAAGCTGGAACATAGGAGGTTCAGTATGAATGTGAGAAGGAACTTCTTCACAGTGAGGGTGACAGAGCACTGAAACTGGCTGCCTGGGAGGTTGTGGAGTCTCCTCTGGAGATGTTTAAAACCTGTCTGGCCACGTTCCTGTGTGACTTGGTCTAGGGGATCCTGCTGTGGTTGGGGGATTGGACTGGATGATCTTTTGAGGTCCCTTCCAATCCGTGATGTTCTGTGATTCTGATTCATTTACTGATCACAAGTCAGCTCTTCAAAACATCTTAAAGAGCAAGGAAAGAGAAGAAAGTTTATCCTGAAAATTTATCTCAAGCCACAACATAAAGGTGGCTGGGTTGATTTTCAGGTGGAGTATATCACAGCATATAGCACACTGGCAGTGGCATTAGGTTTTCCAAATAATAGTCTTTGATGCTCCTAAGTACTGATTTTCCCCACCACCAATCTCCAAGTACAGCACAACTGGAAACATATCAGGCTTCCCAAAATTACATAGTGCAATGGAAAGTTGGGGATGACACTTTCTTACTCAGAACTGGGAGCTTTCATCCTTCACAGAACACTCAGTGCTTGTTCTTTGCCTTTGTTTCAGGCTTGTTTCTTTGCCTCTCGTACTCATATCAAGTCTATGCTGAGCCCAAACAAAGCCTGAAAGGCCACTGCAAGCTGTGTTTCTTTATCAGTGGACAGAACCTAGTCCTGAGCCTAAGGCTGCCCTTCAGATAACTGACAAAGACTGAATCTTATCATAGCACTGGGGTAAAGCCCCCATCCTTTCTTTATGCTGCTCATTCTGGGACCCCTTGTCATAAGTCAGCCAACCACACCTTTTCCTCTCCCTTTCTGTACTGGCTGGCAGAGCTGATGAGACACATGGGACAGCATGCTCTCTGACCCCAGTGCATAACATCCTTGCCTTGCTACACTCATCAGAAAGAGCTCCAAAGACAGGAAAGTGTCAGGCAGCTTCAGGCTCCCCTAAGTACTGTATGTTCTACTGTTCATGCTGAGGTGCTGGACATCGGCAGTGAAGGCCAGTGTTAACAATCCCAACCCAAGTCTCAGTGCCTCCACACTTGTATACAAGGAGAACGCACCAAGGAAATATGGCATGAGTGCCGGGGACTACAGGCAGCAGAGTGAGGGTGATCCCAGTTCAGAAGTCAGCGTGGCTACATGAGCAGATGGCACCGTTGATGTAATCTCCTGCAGAACATGGCTCATGCACCTGAAGAGCCATGTTACTGGCTTGCAGTGAGCTGGTAACAGATCTGAGAACAGAGCCTATATGGAGAAGGCTCATGCTGCTCCTACACCTTCATCTGCATTTCAACAGTTCTGAACACAGAGGTAACCCTGTGGTGCCTGTATAAAATGGCAAAGCTCTGGGAAAACACAATCAGCGTCACGCCCCTGAAGGGCTACTTCAGAGTGCTCTCCAGGAGACTGCAGTGACAAATTTACCCTCTCTTTCTGCTTGCCTAAGGAAGAAAGTTTAAGCCAACGCAGATAACTGATAACACAAGGACCAGACATAGCAATAGTGAATCAAAGTCTCTGCTTCTTTGAGCCCCAGAATCATAGAATCATTAGGGATTGGATGGGACCTTGAAAGATCATCCAGTCCAATCCCTCTGCCACAGCAGGATCACCTAGACCAAGTCACACAGGAACACATCCAGGCGGGTCAACACAAATTCCTCTGAGCCTTCACACAACCTGTAAGATAGCTAATTAAGAGTAGGCCAGTGCCGACTGACATAATTTAACTTACTCATCAGTACAAAAGTGTTATTTGTACATTCAGACACTAATAACCTGTGATTACTGCGTACAGATGTGTAATGGAGTGTAGAAGAGGTTAAAGGGGCCAGTGAGATATCAGGCTTCTGACAGCAGGTTGTCTTTCCCAAAATGCCCTTCATTTACATTGCTATGTGGGCTGTGATTTTCTTTGGTTTTTTTAATGGCGTTGTAATTTTCAAGTGAAGAGAATTTCCAAGAAAAAATTAGCCAGAGAAAGGGTGAAGCCAGGACTTCTTTTATTGCTTTGCAGGCTATGAATATAATTTCTCTGGAAGATACAGACATCTTCAGATTGCTTGGAAAGTGTAATTTGCCTGGACTTTTGGTAGTAATACAAGCTGACTAGTAGTGTGACTCCTGCCAGAGAAGATGCGTAACACAGCCCCTTGGCTTGCAGAGGTTAATCTATATGCAGTAGAGGCATTGTCTCAGAGTTTCTGCTCCAGGCTTGCTGAATTTGACAGAGGTTGGTGTTTTTCAGACAAGGATTCGTGCTCACCATGCAGAGGGATGCTAAGTCAGAGATCAGGGATAAAATCTGGCATTTCCTCTTTTTTTAATGCCTTTTTTTTTTGTTAGGACCACAACAGACAAATTGTTCTCAGATGCCTTGTTTGGTGGCCTTCATGAGGACAGTGTGAGGAAATCAAAGCTGAACAGCAGCTGGCAGTGATGCCACTGCTGATTTTCACAATGAATTCACTACTTCCCAGTGAGGGTGACAGAGCACTAGAACAGGTTGCACAGGGTGGTTGTGGAGTCTCCTTTGCTGGAGATGTTCAAGGCCCGCCTGGATGTGTTCCTGTGTGACTTGGTGATCCTGCTGTGTCAGGGGGATTGGACTAGATGATCTTTCGAGGTCCCTTCCAATCCGTAATGATTCTATGAATTCCAGCCTGCAGTTTAATGTGAGTGGCTGGTGTGACACAGGGAGGGGAGACCACACGAGTCTGATGGCATGCCTGGTGTTGGGAGCAGCAGGAGCTGTGAACAATTTCAGGTGTACAGGAAGCTCACGGTTTAAAGCTACAGTAGGAAAATGTAGGGGAACATGAGTGCATGAGCAATCCAGTCCTTCTGCTGAAGGACTTTGCTAACAGAGAAACGCAGTGGGGATGGTTTTAGAGGCTGCACAAGGTGCCGGGCTGGACTGCCTGCTGTCTGCAGGTGTATGGACAGCTAGCTTATTCCAGTAAGAACATGGGAGGTGTGTCGTCTGTCCAACTGCATTGCCCATGAGGCGGGTTTTGTGAAGTCTACATAAGTTAGTGGCTTTGTTTAATAAACGTGCATTCCTGGGTCATTTTTGTGTGCGTCACTTCGTCCTCGGATGTTCCCAGGCTTTTACAAGATCACATTGGTCTGTATGTGAAAGTCCCGCCAGATCTCCCACAAGAACGCTTCTCGACTAACCCTGGACCCCAGGCGAGTAATTTATAACTGGCCACAGTAAAACCAGCGAACACGGGCAAGAATCCNCTGCACTCGCTCCAGCACGTCCACATCCTTCCTGTAATAAGGGCTCCAGAACCGGACGCAGTGCTCCAGGAGGGGTCTCACAAGCTGCATCTGGGAAGGAACAGGAACTGCTCCCCGGGAGCGCCGGGTGGCAGAGAAGTGGAGCACTCACAGACTTGCCTGGTGCAAAGAGGGCATCTAGGGGCAGCCGGGAGAACAGCCTCAGCCAGACGGGATGCGGAACATCCTCTCGCCAGGAGACCAGCTGTGACAGAGGAAGATGAAAGCGCTCACATATCTACTGGGGTTGACAAGAATTCTGTGTTTCACAACATGCAGATCATCTAAGAGACGAGCATAAACGCACTGGCTTTGAGCAACACTACATGCACTTGGGAGCCCAGGGCACACACTTCTTGGTCCTACGTGATCTAGGATTGAGCCGCTTATAGCAAAGTCAGAGACTACTCTGAAAAATTCCCTGGCACTTAGTTCCTCTTCAGCCACAGTCTTAACCAGCACTTAGATCATCCTGCTGAATAACAGTCAGTTTTGTCCCAGTTCAGACAGTTACCAGTTCAGTGCAATAGTGGAGAAAAGCAAATGTTCATAAAGTGAAGTCTTTCTCCTCTGATCCAGAAACAGCTTGTTTCAGCCTCTGCTGTGCATGGCATTGACTGCTCTGCTGTATTTCCTTCTACAGCTCCTGCTCAGAACGGGATGACTGGTACAGCTGCATCAGCAGACGCATTCCGGATGACTGCAAAGCTCAGAACACTTCAACCTTACACAGCAGTGTGGAGGTAAGAGGAGGCCAAGTCTCTCAGGGAAAGACAGAGAGAGACGAAAAGAGGAGGGGTTCTTACTACTCTCATTTAAACCAGCCCACCAAGCTTAAACAACTTTGAAGCTCATGGGCCAGCTCTGAAATGTTAATCACCATCTATGTACTGTGGTCTTTGCTTAAACAGGGCATCCTTCTGGAGCAAGCCTATTGTGTCCTAAAGGGTAACTATTACAGATGAACTAAAAATCTATGAAGTTCGTAGCTAATTTAAGAAACAAAATTACTTTCTCTTTTCCAATCACAGAACCATACTAAGGCTCAACAGCATAAAGAGCTCAGACCCCCTTCAACTGAGAGCTACAGAGCTTGTTATAGCTATTATCTCAAGAACTGTTAATAAAAAGATAGCCATAACTCATGTTCTCAGTTGCAATTTGTATAGGCAATGCATCACATCCTTGTCTGATGTGAGAGAGTGTCAGTGCTTGACCAGTAATAGATGTACATGGAGCTTCACCTGTTAAGACTCTGGCTTTAACAGCGCTGTCCTGACTGGCCAGTCTCTCATGGCTCTATTCCACTTACAACGGGCCTTAGGAATTAGAAAATGTGAGGATCTTGGCAGGTGCAGGTAGACTGAAACTAGAGGAGAACAGTATGTGATAGAGTAGGACTGCCTGGTCTTTGGAAGTGCGGATGCTTGTTCATTTGTTCACGTTTGATTTTAAGCTAAGGGAAAGGCTTGGAATACCCTTGGGTGAGAGGCCTCCTACTTTGGTACCTGTGTCCCATGTCATGATGTGCATGAACTGTGGCTGTGACTTCACCCTCACTTTGAGGCGACATCACTGTCACGCCTGTGGGAAGGTAAGAGCTGCGGGAACTTCTCAAGGAGGTTCTATTCACACCTCTAGGACACTGGCTGCTGCTGGAAGAACTTCAGCAAACTGGTAGCAACATCAAGACCAGAATTTAACTTTTCAGAGAGCCTGTCAGTGCTGTGCTAAAGGAGGCAATTTGGTTTGTAATGCTAAAGCAGGAACAACAAAAACCTTCCTCTGAGGGTCACAGTAATTCGCAAAGCTAGCAACTGAAGGCTTACAGACTCATTGCTGAGTCCTGCCATCATATTGAACATACAGCTAGCTCTAGAGACAGAGAAGAAATATTCTGAATCTATAGGCTCTGTTCTGGGACAGAGCAATAGCACACCTAGCCCGTGTCATGGCCCTAGTGAAATTATCTACCCAGAGAAGTGAAAAAACTTGGCAGCAGATCATTGTTTGATCAGTGACCAGCTGGAAAGTTTCCTCCGTGCTGTACTAAAGAGCTGCTGCATTTTGCCCTCACACCAGAGGATCTGTAAGCTCTCTTGGTTGTGTCCCATTATCACTGACTCTTGAAATTTGTTTATGCGCATAAACCTGCAGTCCTACTGAGATCAAGGCTTGTTGTCTCATGGATTTTAGGTTTTTTGTTGTTGCTAGTTTGCTTCAAACTACCAGAAAAATTTGCTAGCATTTTTTCCTCATTCCACTAAGAAAAATCAATGCGTACCAACACCAGGACAGCAGGAACACGCAAGCTTGCTTAAGAAAAACAACGTCCCTAACAAAGCTGCAAAGACAGAAGTAACACTGAGGTGGTCTGTCTGTGATTCACTAGCAGAGAAGGTGTAGGTTCTGGGGAGCTGGGTGCCCCAGTGGGCGTGCAGCCCAACACAGTGATCAGTTCTGCTTCCTTACAGCAGTGTGCACCCTCGGCACTCGCGTTTCAGTCAGCAGTTTTAGGGAAGTCATACCTAGTCCACCATCCCTCTTCCTTTCACAGCTCAGAGGATTGGTTTTGCATATGAATATGTCTCTATGAACATCTCTCCTTGCCTTAACAGATTGTATGTCGAAACTGTTCAAGAAACAAGTACCCTATGAAGTACCTCAAAGATCAAGCAGCCAAAGTCTGTGATAGCTGCTATGTGGAACTTAAGAAAAGAGGTAAGATTTCTTCACTCTTGCCTAAACTGACAAACACATATCCTGCCTGGTTAATGGGAAAGCTTTAGAACATGCCTACCATGTTGTGCTTCGTTGAAGAAGATTTCTCACTTCAATCACAAGGCACACGTACCGAGGTCCCAGGAGTGCCATGCTGTATAGCAGCCAAAGCTGTTTTAGCCAGCCAGGTTCTCTGAGGGCTCCCCTAGTCTGATGATAAACCAGAATAACAATAAAGGCAGTGTCCTGTAAGGAGCAGCTAAGGACACTGAGTTTGCCTAATATGGAGAAAAGGAAGCTGAGGGGTGACCTCATCACTGTCCTGGAGATTGACAGAGACAGAGGAACTCTGTTCCATGCAAAACTCGAAGGGAATGGTTCACACAGCAGGAATGTCCCATTAGTGAATCTGTCCTGCAAGGCTGTTACAGAACACAGAGGGAATAGATGGAAAAGCCAGTTGCCTAATGCCAAGTTAAAATTCAAAGAACACAAGCTGTGTTTTGTGCTTTGTCAGCTTTCTTGCAGGCTTCCTTCAAGTACTTCTAGGTTATTACATTAACCTAGGGTGCTACAAAACACATCCATCTAGTCAGACATAAAGTGGTGATTTGAAAGAAAAGCTAAACTAGAAACTGGCTGTGGAGGAGGCAGTGCATTTTCCTTTCTCACTTGCACTAGTGTGTTGTGTGTCTTTTACCCCAATCTGATATGTGTCGATTCATGCATTTCCCCCTTCCCTTTCTGAATTTTCATCTTGCAGAGCGGCCACTAAGTGTGAGCTTCCCTCCGACTTCATCCAGGTGTTCAAGCAGTGCCTTCTCTGTCTTCCACAATATTCATTATTCATCATTTAAGAAACACAAGAAGATCCCTTCAGCTCTAATGGAGGTAGGACCAAGGTGCCTGAGAACAGCAGAGAGAACTGTGCTCGGATATCCGTCAGCAGTTGTGTTTAGAAGTCTGTGTGCAGTGGGTTCAGCCTGTGTTCCAGGCTACCTTCACCACATGATTTTTTTTCCTGTTTTTCACAGTAGTGTTAAAGTTACAAAACACTCTGTGCTCTGAAGACACCACAGCAGGTCCCTAAGCCCACTGAGAAATGTGCTTAGGGCAGTGTACTTTAGTTTGCTAATCAGCCTGTGAAGTCTTTAAGACTAAGATGTCTTCAAAGGACCAACTAGTATAACAATGCAGACCACAGAGAATGAGAAGTACCAACAAAGCATGACATACTCTTGACTAGTTACCCTTTCTGGCGAGACCCTTACTGAAAGCTTACCATGCTTTGAAGAGAAATAAAATACTGCTTACTCAGGCAACAGACTCTAGTCCTTGGCAATCAATTTGGGATCACACACGTTTAATCAGACACCTTCCCTTCAGTTCAAACCTAGTTCACCTACAGTTCACCAGCTGTATTAGTTTTGTTTCCAAGAACAAGGTGTCAGTCACTGAACTTAAGCGCAGTAAGGTAGTTCCATTCCACTGAAAGGGCAGGTATTTATCACGGCATTAATGAGAACAGAGTGCAAATTTCTTGCTGAACTCATCATACAGTCAGAACACTGGGATTTCCTGAGATTTCTGCCGAGATGAAGCTGAGCCAAAGACACAAGCCCATAATACAAATACACAGAATGAACATTAAGACCTGGCAGGCAAAATTGTCGCCCCAACTTGGAAAAGTCTTGTGTTTCTCTCCATGACAAAGCAGCACATGTGTTAATGTAAACTGACTGACAGCAGCATCACTCCAGAACTTTTTATCACTTGCTTTGCCCAGGTCCTGGGACATTTCTGCTCTGCTGCAGAGCACTGCTCTTCTGCCAGGACTACAAAGGCTCATTTTGGATCCACACCCTTTGTGTCTAAATCCCACACTGCTGCAGTTTACTGCTGTAACTAGTGACTTTCTTTGCGTGTGTGTGGCCATCTAATCAAAACCTGGATCTTTAAAGCACTAAGCATTTAGTTCTCAAAATACTTCTGTGAGAAAGGGTTAACTCTTCTCAGAAATATTCAGAAATGAAATCAAGTTATAGTCAAGTGATTATCATGAACTGAGATAAAACTATGGCAAACCTGTGCCCACATCTGAAAAGCGCTGAGACACAGACTGCAACTCCCTTTAGGAAACATGTATTTTCAGTTTGCCAAAAACCAAAGCTGGGAAAAAGGACAAGTTCAGCCTCCCAGACACCACTTGTAAACTTGCTGACCTCAGTAAGAACTCAGCTTTGTATTTTCCATCGGAGTTACTATGAACTAAGAAATCTTCGAACAGGTAAAAAAAAACCCAGATATTATTGTATTTTTACATCTCAATATTATTAACAGTCTCATGTTTTCACGGACACAGACCTGATTGTCTGGTATGGTGCAAATGTACATAATCGGGAAGGGAAAAGCCTTTGCTGTTACAAGTCCTATTTCTCTTACCCTGCTCCAGGTGGCCGCCTCAGGAGAGGGAGCTACCATCAGTGGTTACCTCACCAGATGTAAGGGAGGCAAAAGACACTGGAAGAAACGCTGGTTTGTTATTAAAGGCAAAGTCCTCTATACCTACCTGGCAAACGAGGTACTGTGCAATCTGACTTAAAACGGTTTCCCATCTGAGTTCCCTCCCATACTCACTGTAGGCAGCAAAAGTTAAGTGTGAGAGGTATACAAAAGGCAGTTTTTATAACTGCCTGCCTCTGAGACCTGGTCCTACCAGACAGAGTTCCCAGAGAGCATCTCCTTAGCAGAAAGGCCCAGTCACAGCCCTGACTAGACACTGACAGCTGTCTTCGCAACCTGCTCTTCATCATTTGACTTCTTGTTCTTCACACTAAAGTGTCCACCACTGTGAACCTTCTACTACACATTTACAGCTAAAGACTTGAAGGTTCCAAGGCATTCCCTGGTGCATTTGGTAACTGCTAGACATTTTGTAGGTAGACAGTGCTGTGATCCATTTCTGATGGAGAAGAGAATCTTTTTCCTCTGCAAGTGAAATAGAACATAGTTGTCCTACTAGTACCACCAGGGAAAGACAGAAGGCAGTCTGCAGAGGTGAGAATGCTGCCTTGTGTATTGGCCTGTAAGCCTCTGCTCACAGCTGAGGTGGCTGGGTTATCAGCTACATCAGTTTAATGTATTTTGTCTCTTCCCAGTTTCTTTCCTTATTTTAATCTCTTCTCCCTTATAAGCAGCTGCAGTACTCATAAACTTGAAGCATGATACAGGGGTTTGGTTATAACTGACACTTCACAGAAATTTGCTTTGCTGAACAAAGGAAACAGAATGCAAGAACTGTTCTAATAGCAATTCTTAGTAGTTTGAGCCCCCAAAACAATTTGCAAACGTCAAAGACCACATAAATATGTGGAGTACACAGGCACTGCTCCTGTTTAGGGAGAAGCAGTCAGCCCAGCACAAGATCCAGACTGTTTTTATAGCCTGGTCAGAACAGTTATGTAACAATTTGATTTCCAAAAAGAGCCCTCAAACTGTAGTAAGCTGCCTCTCTAAATTTTGGTTTACTTCTTGTTTGCTTTCAGGACAAAGTTGCCACAGAAAGTTTGCCTTTGTTGGGTTTCACCATTGCCCCAGAAAAGGAGGAAGGAAGTACAGATACTGTTTTCCATCTCTACCACAAGCAAACCCTCTTTTATAGCTTCCGAGCAGACGACAACAATTCAGCACAGAGGTACGGGAGTGGACTAACAAACAGCTTTCAGAGTGTGGACTGAGCCCAATTACATGCAACCAACCTGGCACTTTTCAGTTCCTTCAGGAAAGTGAATCTGCTCCCTAGAGTATTGGTAGAGGAGGCTGAGTCTCAGGAGTCACATCTAGAAGTCTATGAAATGCAATTGCTGTACAGAAACATGTCTAACTTACGTATTCTTTTAATCCACATCTTTGTTTCCTCCTGAACAGAAACGTGCTGAGATTTCTCATTCTAACATTACCACTTCCACGTAATAAAACAGTCACAAAGCTAGTAATAAAAATGCTAGCAACTCAAGACATACAGGAAGGGAAGTCAGTGTTTGTGGGAGCTTTTGTTGCTTTCAAATAGACTTCTCTCTGATTCTAAGGCAGCACTTTCACAGTCTTTGAGATTTTACAATAAACTGCTGATAGATGTTGTACTAGAGTCCAAGAGTCATTGTAACAAGATCCCTGCTTTGATCACAAAACTACAACTCCCTCAGAGCTGAGACGGGAAGCACAGTTGTCTTCAGGCTTTACATGCTTAAAATACTCATTTTTCTTAAGCTATGCGTAGGGTTCTTAAAATACAGATAATCTTATGTGTCCCACTTTCTCTTTCCCATCCTTTCTAGGTGGATTGAAGCCATGGAAGAAGCATCTGTATTATAGCAGCTACCAGCCAATGGACTTGGAATAATTTCTCAGATTTCTACACATTTCAGCAACCCTCTTTCTTAAAGAACTGAAGTGCATTTCAGACAAACCAGCTACAAACACTGGATATGAACCGCTCTTTTTGCTTTGTTTTCCTCACATCCACATTTTTGCAAACGGAGACTTTAAATGAGCTACTATTTATGGTGATCTTTATGTCTGTGCAAGTTCAATCTGTACTAGAAAGCTTCTCCTCCGATTCCACTGTAAACTAAGTCTAACGTCATGGCAAGAAAACACATGGAAATACTGGCTACAGTAAGAGGCTCCGTTTGACTTCCCGTAGAACACTATCCCATTTGATTGGGTTGGTTTATACGTCGCCATGAAGCAAGGCACAATGTAGTAAACCACAAACACTCATTTAAAGCACTTTATTACTTTATGAAACTACGGCTCAGTTTTTTCATGTTTCTACGGAGCTCTGTGGCCTGGTTTACTCCTCATCCGTTAGCAAGTCCCAGCATGGAACACGCCCCACACATGCTCAATTGCTTCCACAGAAGATGAAGGAACACCACACTAAATTTACCTGGGCTCCCAAAACGTCACTAGCTGTGACCCAGCATAACTGCTCCCTGCCAGTGTATAGTTTTACACTGTCGCTGTGTAATTTACATTAAAGGATTTCATTTCATGCTGATGCGGTGCTCTAAAATGCACTCCAGTAGCTCTTCAAATCCAGACATCAAATTGTATTGCTTCTTCCTAAACAACGCATCAGACTCAAACCTTCAGACCCAAAAGTTACTTTTAATTTATTATAAACCTACAGTTTGTATTT
Source organism: Rhinopomastus cyanomelas (assembly GCA_013400115.1). Classification (NCBI taxonomy): domain Eukaryota; kingdom Metazoa; phylum Chordata; class Aves; order Bucerotiformes; family Rhinopomastidae; genus Rhinopomastus; species Rhinopomastus cyanomelas. The sequence continues at coordinate 154,259 of VXBP01009295.1, read as the reverse complement.
AACATTAGTCTACCTAGCAGTGTTAAGGTTTTTATCACCTATTTAAATAGCCTGTCTTATTTTCAGAGCTCCCATTGCTTCTGGTGTTCTCATTGTGAACAATTTCATCAGACATTTAATCTGTATAGCCGGAATTTAACCATCTGAAACACGCTGGTGGGCTGGAATGCCCTTGTCGGAGGTTCCAGTGCACCCTGCCGGCCTAACTCTGCAACTCCGGTGGCTGAGAGCTTCTCACATCAGACGGCTGCGGCACACTGCAGCTCCAGGGCTGCATCCTCAGCAGCCAAGAGTCCGTATGAGTTCAGAGAGCTGTGCTGCCTCACCCCAGCTGAGGACACAAACCTCTGGGGTTTTGATGTTCTGGGACTTTTGTGGTTGCCGGTTTTTTTGTTCAGTATTTTGTTGGTTTGTTTTTTTTTTTACAAAGAAGGTTTAGAGGTGTTCTGATAATCGCAATAAAACGGTCGTGTGTCCTGTGTCTGTTGGAATACTTGACTAAGGAATAGAATGGCATTTATGATTAAAATATATCTTTGCATAAAAATACCACATTCAAGGATTTGCTTATCTTAAAATATATTGAGGGAGACTTTTTATTTCGTTTTTCCCATTGCCATCAACCTTTGGGTTATAAATTCAGCTATCTACTAACAAAATGTTGAGAGTTGTTCTTATTTTTAAAGGTTTATTCAATTCATTACCCAGAAAAAGCAGCTTCAAAGAGCAAGTACACACCTTCCACTGAACACAAATAGTTGATGTGGGTCCTGCGATACATCTCTCTGACAGTCTTATACTAGATTATCATACAGAAAGAGTTGAAGTTTTACAGTCTTTCATTAATGGCTGAACAGCACCGTTAGCCCTTTGCTTTCTGCTAGAACCACGGCATCGCCACAACACACTGTGTTTATCTCCCCTTGAAAACATTTTGCACTGACAAAAAACCAAAAAGAATGGTGCCTGCAGAGCAAGATCTCTAACCAAATCCCAGACAAAACACAACTGCACTACCAAACAACAGTGTTATGAAGATTTAGGTGGTGGCATTCAGTGACTGTTATATGAAGTCTTCAGTTGTAAGCAGGAAATGAATACATGAAAATATTTTTTTCTAGAAAAATATGACACAGTGCTATTAAATACTGTTTTAAACGATGCGGACAAATAAAAAGCAAAATATAACTGCAGTTCTACAGGCTTTTCCTTTAAATTATTTTAGCATCCTTTAATTCCAGCACACAGTTCTAGTTACCGTTAACGGACACTGAACTTGCCTATTAACCAATTCCCTCAGAAACTAAGGAAGGTAGTAGTGGAGTTCTTCTGGCAGAAGCAGAATTCAGACCCAACTGCTATAATAACATAAATACCTCAAAAAGTAAGTCACAGTGTACTAGCTCCTTCATCATCATCTTAGCTGCAAGCTGATCTACGTTTTTCTCCTTATTTTGCTACTGACTAAAAAGCATTAAAATTACCAACTGCTATCTGCAACTAAATTTAGATTTACCCAACTTAGGGCCACCCAACAGCTCACTGCATAAGACAAAGGGTCAGGTGAGCTCTGAAGTTGGACACCAAACATCTGATGTAGTTAGATGATGGACAACAGCAACAGCTACTCAGGTTCCTGAAGAATGAACTACTTCAGCAGCACTACAAGCATGGCACTTCAGGATGAAGGAAAGTAACTGTGTTCTCTAGCATTCTCAGTGTCCTTTGATACTGCCTTTGCAGACAGTGTGTTCTCTATTAGTTTAAATTTTCTTGCATTTATGCTCATGGGCTCACTAGCAGTAAGTCCAAAGGCAAATGCCACTGACTGCACTCCAACAGCATTGCAGTTTTGTCCCTACACATTCTGGAGACACAAACAGCATATAACAGGCGAGACAGAGATTTTATTTGTAAGATTAATCTTACACTCACTGGAACATCCACCGCTGCACAGGTGCCATGTTAATATGTTGATTCTGAGCACCATGAACATGAGGAATCTCTCTCCTCTCTTTCCAGAATAAAACACATCAATAGCTAAGTAACTGCATTTCCAAATAAACCAGTGAAACCACTCAGGCCTCAGGCTGCAGCAAGATCTTTCTGCAGCCAACTAAACCTGCAGCAGACAGGGAGCTCGCAACCACGAAGAAAAGACGGCAAAACCCCCACAGGACAGAGGTTACCAGCTTCTCTGAGCACCATCCAACCACACAGAAGGCTCTGCACCTCAAAAACCATCTCCCGACATTTAACAGGCAGGTTTAAACTGCACGTGGCATCAGGCAGACCGAGCAGGCACTAAGTGGAACCTTCGGGGTCACTGCTGTGCAATCCCTCCCTGCCAGACACCGGCTTGTTGCTCTGAAAACCTACCCCAAAAGCTTCAGAAACCGTTATGAAAACACTAAGCAACGAATATAAAACCCCAAAGAGCTCTAAATTACCGTCAACACCAAGGATTTAAATCACATAAATAACCTTACTTTGAGCGCCTGGGCCTGCCCTGCCGCTCTCTCCACCACCGAGAGCTCCTAACCGCCAACACCGCCCCGACCGGAGGGCGCTTGGCCTTCGCCCCGCAGCGGCTCTCCCCTCCACACCTCAGAGCCCCCGAGCTCACCTCCGCCATCCCGGACTAGGACCAAGATCACCGGGTCTCTTCTCGCCTCTTCGCCAGCGGCGGCCTGGTACCGCGCTCCCAGCGCCACAGAGGGGTCACTGAGAGCCGCTGTGAACAGCAGGGGACCGCGAAAGCCACCGCCGCTACAACGCTGTGCGGACGGCGCCCGGAAGCCGCTGAAGGCCCCCGCGCTGGAGCCTGAGGGGTCGCGGGCGCGCGAGGGCAGACAGGAGCTATCAGCCCACTCCCCTCCCCTCGGGGCAGAGGGGCCGCCGTGTGTGAGCCCCCCGGACGGGCACAGCAGAGCCTGCTCTGCCCGCTGCTGGGACTGGCAGGTGATCCGCGCGTGTCTTGGCTGAGACTCCTCCGGTCTTCTCCCCCACCCCAGCAGAGAGGGAAGGGCGAGCAGCTGGGCCCGCGCCCGGCTGCCCTCTAAGCTCGACTCCCCACAGGTGGGCTGACGCGCCGAACCAGAGCGGTTTGCTTTAAAAGATCACAGCAGCCGTCGAACCCGCTTCACCTAAGAGATGGGTGCTTTCCAAAGCACCACTAGGTGAATGGACAAAACCACCCTCTCTCCTGACTACCGGCTTGCTCTGGCTCCAACGCGAGAAGCACTCGGCACAGTGTCCTCCCACAGCAGAGCTCTCACCACGCTCAGCGCTCTGCAGGAGCAGCTCTGTGAAGCAGGCGCACACCCAGCAGGGTGGAAATTGTCGACAGCACACACCTGCTTTATGGGCACAGCACCTAGCCACGGCCTGTCTTCCCCACGCTCCTCCTGCCTTGTGCCACAGCAGTCCTCTCCCGAGTACAAACACATTTGTTTGCCAGTACTGCGGTATTTCCAAGAAAATCCTTTGGAAACCAAAGCACCAGTTAATGGAAGCAAGTGTTTGGATTGTGCCCTGAGCCACCAGCATCATTAGCACATATTGAAACAGTATGGTCAACCTTACCTTGAGCAGGTTTACCTAAATGTTTGACAGGACGGTGTAGGGCCTTCAGAAATACGAGTTTGTACTTCCAGTGTCTCCTCAAATGAATTGCAAACTGAATGACAATTATGTTCACGCAAAACACAAAACTGATGACAAGTCAGAGGTTCACTCTTAAACACAGTGCTACAGGCAGAATGTTTTGAAAAACAGCGGTAAGAAGCAACCTCCCTCCCTAGGTCACACAACAGAAGCGCAGAGCATAGTCAAGGTTACTGCTGCAGCACTATGGACCCTACGGTGCAGAATCACTTTAGTTTTCAACACACACGACCAGAAAAAAGACAATCAATGTCAAAAAAGGCTACAAGATCATTAGGCAGAATAGATGGAGAAGCACAAACCTGCACTACAGAAACCACTAATTTATCACTTCTAAGCAAACTGGTAAATTCTGTCGTGCACAAAGACCACTGACAAAGCTCTATCATGGTACCTCATGCACCTTTGCTGAAGCTGGTGAAACAAAGCCCCACACACTGCCTTCCAAACATGTAGATAAAAAGGTGGTGACTGGAGGGGAAAGCTGCTACTACAGAAAAGTAAACAAATGTCAAAACAAAACCACTCGGGACCCTTGAAAAGCTGTGTCTCTCTATGTGCATTGACCACAATGGTCAGAAAGTCAATCCACCCCAAATACAGACAGCAAGAGACCCCAAAGGAGCAAGGCGCAGCTTTAGCAGTCAAAACCTCTAGAAATGCTAGACCTCCCTTTTAGGAGGTGTGGGCAAGAGAACTTGCTAGTGAGCAGATGCAAATTAATGTAAAATATATTACCAGTGAAAAATAGCACGGTCTCTCCAAAGAACTCAAAATAATCATTATAGAGATTTCTATGCAATGCAGAAATTTACCTTCAAGTCTTCCTACCCATTCTATATATACTGGTGTTCCTGCTCACACATAAAGAGTGCACAACTGAACATAGCCACTGGCAAGTGGTATTGGTCTTGCCAGAGGATTCTGACCAAGACATCGAAATACTTTCCTACCCACCCATGAACATAGTTAAGTGTAAGAAAACACATAATTTTAAAATCATGATCTTGATGAAAACATAAAGGTCAAAACTAAAGACTCAGTTTAAATTTGCTTACAACTACACATCAACAGATACACATGTCAAGGCTTAAAGCCAAAATAACAAGTTTACTTCTCTTTATAAAATGTGGGCCTTTTTCCCAAAACCTTCTTTTTACAAAGATCTTTTACAAAACCTTATTTTTTTTTAAAAGAAGAGCATGCTGTACTCAGAGATGCTGCTTCACAGAGTGCTATCCTTGGTTTGTAACAAGGGAAACACACTTCTACAAAAACACTTCTTCCTATAGTAAGGTTACAGCGAGAATTCTTGAGAATCATTAGAGGTATCTATGTCACAAAACCATATTCACACTGTAATAGTACGTAGCACAGTTTCAAAAGTACACCTGCTATGGAAGGTACACAAATGTCTGTGTTTTGAGAACTGGAAATTCTGCTTTTCAGTAAGACTACAGTAAGAGAAGAAGCACACATCACTTTTTTGGAAACACATTTATTTATGTATTGCAAACACATCTGTACATCACCGGCTCTAAGGTCATTAACTGATTCAGCATCAGTAAGGCTGTAACTCCTAGCTGTAGTTCTTCCTCCCTCATGTACTTTGTCTCAAAAAAGCACCTAAGAAAAACCAGGGTACTAAATGTGCAACCATTCAGATAACAGCACCTGCTGTGTAAGTGATTACTGCCTTCAGCTGCTATCTGTTTCACACATTTCCTTTCAGGATTTATTACAGCTTCACATCTTGCAGGTTTACTGTTTATCTGACCAAACTTTAAGTTAGTTTCTGACAAAATCACTAAACTTACTAGAAGCACTAAGATAACTTTCACAGGCACAACAAAGAAGTAACTACTCACAATTAAGACAGTGAACCAGAGCCATGGTCAACATATGGCAGCCTCAGAGAGACACGAGCATTACCGAAGGGTGGAAAGCTCCTAAACCACCTCCAACTGCACATTCAGAGGCAGAACAAACCTCTAAGCCAGCTCCTGAGAAAATAATTCGGCAGCGACACTGGCTTTACTAGGACCAAGAAAAGCTCAGACCAATCTGTCGGCGGCCTCTGAGTCGGCCTCTGTGTCAGCCAGCACCTACCACAGCCCACCTTAGACTCTGTTGCGCCTCTTGCAGGAGGCTAAGACATTTACAGCTGTTTGTCTCCAGCCGCTCATGGAGCTGCCGACTCCGGCGGAGCTACAGCGGCCTGGTCCGCGCAGCAGTGGCTTCAGCAGGAGGAGCCAGGGACACGGCCGCCGTCCTCCGGGACAGGTGCTCGCTCGGCGCCCTCTCGCGCGGGACCCACCGAGAGCCCAGCGCGGGCCGCCGGTACCCGCAACACGGCGGAAGCGGACCCGTGGCACTGGGCTCGGCGCGGCCCAGGTAGCCCCTCCCCGCCGCCGTCCGGCTCCGCCCCACAAAGGGGATGGAGGGGGCCGCGGCCGGCTGGGCGCTGCGAGGAGGAAGCGGGGAAACGCCGTCGGGCGGCGGCGGCGGGCGGGGTCACGAACTCTGACCTTTGCCACGGCACGGCACACAAAACAAAACATCCCCCCCCCGGACCCCGAAACACGGGCCCGGTCCCCACCGTGGGCCCCGGTACCTGCTTACTGTCGCCGCCGCCGCCGCCGCCCGCACGGGGGGAGGGAGGGCCGCCGCTGGGCACCGCCACCCAACACCGGCCTGCTCGGGCCTGGGCCCGGGTCAGGGTCACCGCCAGGGCACGTTTGTCCCCAATGCCTGAGGTAAACATCGCTTTTTAAAATGGAAACGGCCCGGTCGGTTCGTTCCCTTGGGACCAGGGAGAGGGAGGGGGCGAGGGGCGGCGGCGCTGGAGCCCTGCTTGGGACACCCCCGCGAGCGGCAAAGGGCAAGGGGAACGCTGGGTGTAAGGGTGGGCGAACAAGGGGCTAAGGCCCCGGTATGTTGTCGGCAAGCGGGAGTCGGCCGTGCTGCGAGCTGGCCGGCAGCGCCCGGGGAAGGGCGAGAGGACCATTGTGAGGTGCGGGGTCGATCCATTGCGGAGCTTCCGCCGCGCTGCAATGGGGTCCGCCTGAGGTCGGAGCCGGTCCGGTCCCGGCGAGGGCAGTCTGCGGTCCAGGGGGGTCGCAGGGGCAGTGGTCGCGGCGATGAGGAGCTCGGGACGCGGACATGGAAGATGGAGTCTGAGCGGGCGGAGGCGGCGGCTTGAACCCGACCCTTTTACCTTTGCCACCGGGAGGGCGGAGGGGAGGGGGCGGCGGCGAATACTTTGCATACGGGCCTGAGACCGCCGCCATCTTACCGGCTGCTACCTTACTGCTGTGCCCAGGCCTCTCCTGGCCCGGCGTGAAAATGTACCGGAGGGGAGGGGGACCTAATGGCGGCAGCAACAGCCCCGCCTGGGACTTGGCCACCCGCCAACGCCGCCATCTTGTGCTCAGTAGCGTCTCTTGGGTGTCTTCCCTATTACTCGAGGGGCGGGGCCACAGGTCTTATGGGCGGCTCCCTCAGCCAATCGGGAGCGTGTGCGTGAGTGCTGCGTCCCCGATGAGGTCATGGGTAGGAGCGGGGGGCCGGACATGGCGGGGGAAGCTATGCTAGGGCTCCTGAGCGGCGGGAGCTGCAGCCAATAGGGACGGGCGGCGGGAAGGAGGTGGGGGTGCCTGTGGCGGATCCGGCCTGGGCGGTGGGGAGGGCCTCGGTTTGTCTGCGGACGCTCCTTTCCCTCTTTCGCAAAGATGCTGAGGTTTCCTTTCAGGGCCAGTGGGACGGATGGGACCTGGAGGCCTGTCCGGCCATGCCGCCTGTACCGGCTCCGCCCCGGCTGCTGGGCTGAGGCTCCAGCAATCATGGAGACAAAGTAATAACTTTCACTGGGCCTGATTTGGGTCGTCTGCATCTAGCGGGGACTGTGGCCTCGGGAGCCGCGCGTGACTTCGCGCTGAGATCTCTGCTGTTGTAGGAGAGGTTAATGCTTTAGGGCGATGTTTGAGACAGCAGTGCCGTTACACTGGAAGTACTTCCCTGGGGTCGCAGATGACTCCTTGCAGTGTTTAGAGCCGCCTTGTGCCGGGTTCTTAGAGTTGACATCATTACCCGTCTTGGCACGGCTGTGTGTGGGCTCTGGGCTTCCAGCTGGGTTTGGTCAGACGGCCTGCACTTACTGCTTTTTGGGCGGGTTGAAGGTGCAGACTACTTCGGTGGGTAACGCCATGAACAGCATCTCTGTCAGCTGTACTACAGCAAAAGCTTTGGTGTGCCTTGGAATGGTGTTATTACAGACAAGAGTATCTGCCGGGGTTCCTTCATCCCATGTGCTGAGAAAAGGTGTGTTATCTTCCCTGCTGAAGATTAATTAGGTTGGGGTAAATGCTGAGAAGGAATTACTGAGCAGTGGAGAAGCCACCCACAAACCGATTACATGTGTGGTGGAAATGGTAAGTGCATGGTCCAAGCTGAAGACATGAATCAGAATGTCAAGCTGCAGGAGGAACTGGCGCAAACACCATTCCCACAGGGAATGTCTGAATTTTATTTTTGTCGCAAGTAGTCTTTCGTTGACTGCTGCAAATAATTTTTGTATTTGTATTTACCAAAATATGATCTTTTTAACTTGATTAATTTGGACAGTTTCCACAACATTAGCTTTGTAGAAGCTGTGTTGAATGGGGGGATTGAGGCCAGAGACGCACATGCTTTTTCTGTTATGTGTTCTGCTATCGTCTCTAGTATTTGTTAATTTTATGTGAAATGATGGCTTCGCAAATACAAGCAGCAGGTTTTACGAAGAAACTAAACAGACCAGCATTCAGAAATACTTTTCCTTACCCACTCCTGTGTCTGGATCTGAACTCTGGTTCTGTAATGTATGAATTTGAGATGTTAATTACATTTATCTTTGGAGAAACAGCTGTAATAATGATTAATAAAATATGTATTGGAAGTAGGGTTTTTTTTCCTTCTGTGTTTAACTTTTTAAATTTATCTCTGAAGAACTTTAATCTGAAGGTACAGACACAACAGGATGAAGCCATTTTCCTTAGTGATAATGCTATCACTTTATAATAGGAAAATAGCTTAAATGATAGAAGTTGTTTCAGATGTGACAGTTTGTTTCTCCTATTGTACAAGATTCCCATAAGTATGTGGATGAACACAGCAGTTTGATGGAATTACTCAATGAGAGACTTTATAAAGTAAAAGAATGACTGTGTGCCTCAGCTTTTTGGGCAGTATGGTTCAAGCATGCGTGTACTGTACGTACATGTGTATCTGTGAGTGTGGGCACATGCGTCCATGGCATATTCTTGTGCTGGCCAGATAATTGAAACAGTGGTATAAGTCAACAAAAGTTGTATTGGAGCTTGCTTTAATAGTAAGAAAAAAAATCTAACTTCTGAGCCTGATGGAAGTTGCTTTTCACGCAGGTTCTCTAATGATTTTGTTTCACCATGGAAACCAATATGGAGGTGCTGGCTCAGCAGGTAGTGGAGACTCAGCAGGTGGCTGAGGTGAGTGACAGATGATATCACAGCAGGTTGAATACGAGCTTTTTGAAATAAAAACACATTAGCGAGTCCTTACTCTTTACAATTAAGCATAACTGCAATAGAAAGCCTTTATAGAACAGTATATCTTTATACTTTGGGACAAACAAGAAACAGTGCCATCAAGATAAGTTTGTTTACCTAAGTTTTGGTGACCCCATGTTAGGGATGCAGGTAGGAAATTCAGTGTGAGCTGTGCTTGGCTGTACTGTAGATTGTTAAAAAAAAAAGCTGACAACATTTCTGATCATGAGCCTGACCATTTTGGACATAAAGGTTTCCTGTTCATCGCCTGAGTTGTCATCAAATGCCAGAATGGCATTTGAAGAACTGTTGCTATTTATGCACTGTATTGAATTTGCGGTAGGGTAATCCAAGTCAGCGTTTTTATTTTCTTTGCATTTTTATGAGGGGAAAAAAGTACAGAATCTATTTAAAGTGATACTATGCAATATTTTAATGTATATTCACTGAAGCGTGAATGCTCAACAGCAGAATGTTTAAACTCATAAACACTGAAACTACATGTGTATGTGACCACAGAATAGATTTATCTCCTTTAGTATGCAAAATTTAGTCAAAAAATAAACTTGAATTTTAGTCTGTTTAAAACTATTTGGTTAAATGTCCTTCAGATTTACTAGAACTTGTTTTATGATTTCATTATTAAATGATTTTATAAATAACAAAGAGCAAATGGGCTTAAAGACCTCTGTAGACAAGGCCACTTTTCAAACATGCTTGAGAGTTTCTTGACTTGCTGAACAAAGATGATATCTGGACATTAAAACATGCTTTAGTTCAAGAAGAAGCTGTGTATGTGAAAGAAATGTACATATCATGGTGTTTTCAGAAGTGGATTTGTGATTTTTTTTTTTTTAATGCTGAGCAATTTTTTGCCTAAAAAAATTTGGTTCTCATAGAATCATTAAGGATTGGAAGGGACCTCGAAAGATCATCCAGTCCAATCCCCCTGCCACAGCAGGATCACCCAGACCAAGTCATACAGTCAGTCAGGGTTAGAAGGGACCACAGGATCATCCAGTTCCAACTCCCCTGCCATGGGCAGGGACACCCCACCCTAGATCAGGCTGGCCAGAGCCTCATCCAGCCTGGCCTGAAACTCCTCCAAGGACGGGGCCTCCACTGCCTCCCTGGGCAACCCATTCCAGGCTCTCACCACTCTCACGCTGAAGAACTTCCTCCTCACATCCACTCTAAATCTACCCATCTCCAGCTTTGCTCCATTCCCCCTAGTCCTGTCACTATCTGATATCCTAAATGTTTAAATAGTTTGGAAAGTGGCCTTCTGGGTGTCCTGAAAGAACATCCAAGGAGTAGTTTTAAGAAACTAAAGTTTCGCATAGAGAACTAACAAGCAAATTTTCAGTCTAGCTTGCTATAGCAGGTATTGGTTTGGCAAGCTGCATTGGTTAAGAACACTTCCAGATAAGCTTGGAAGTGAAAACCTGTATTGGAAATGCTGGCAAACCCTGTACTATTTTGATAGAACTTGAGTGCTGTAATTACGTCTGAGGCACATAAAATATGTGACGTTTGTAATTCCTCGTGCAGGAAATGCACCGTGGTAACATAGTGTGATGGTTGTATCTTGCCACTGGAGAGATCGCTCCATCTCAAGAGTGTATGAAGCTCTGTGATTTCTTCCTGGCCGGTGGGTAAATAGAGGGCTTTGTCCCTTTACAGTATTCAGCTCCTCCTTAAATCGTATGCCTGTCCACTGCGTAACACCGTGAAAGCTTTGTTCATGGAAAAACAGTTATAAGCAATACTGTGTCGTTAGGAATTAATCCGTGCTGTGACTGTGTTAATGTTGAACCATTTCTTTATGAAGGGCTGGCTGCCTGCTGTTTGTGTCTTCAGTCAGATACAGTTTTTAGAACAGATAAATTTATGACTGGTTTTCTTGAAGTATACTAAAGTTCTGTATTTATCTCGCTGTTTCTGACAGCATGGAGCTTGGCACTAGCCTTAAAGAATGAAAGGCTTTTTCAGGATACCGTGTTTTTCGTCAAGGAAAATTAAACTGAAGGAGAGACATTGATCATTTACCCAATGTTAAGTTCTTAGTTATGAGAGACAAGTTGCAGACAAGGGAACGGTGCAAAGACTGGCAGCACTCTTTCAGTGTAATTGCCACGTATGTAGTGCATGGGATTATTGAGAACTGTGATGCCAGGCACGAAGTCAGACTGTCGTACAGGTAGGCTGTGTGCTCTTTTTCTTTCTGGAGCAGCAGTTCATCAGGCTTATTTTCCATGAGCCTGTGACTGTATTACAGAAGTTTTTCAGTTTTGTGTATATTTTTGTCCTTACTCTGTTCTAGTACTTCGTAGAATTGCGCGTTTGATGGTTTCAAATGGTTTCACTGCTGCTGCTTACTTCTGCTTTGCAGTGCTATTAACTGTTCCATTAGTCCAACTGTGTGTTTCTGAACAGATCAGGTGAGAGAATTCTGTTTTTAGTGTGCGCAGTTCCCTTTACCCAACAGTTCATGAGGCTGGAGAACAAAGAGCAGCCAGGGGATTCAGAGGGGATTTCAGAAATTCCTTCACATCCCAAGTGGTTTTTGAAAAACGTAGAAATTACTCTAGGCTTAGTGCAAGAAATAAGTGCCGCTGCTTTTCTCAGGTATGTGTTTAGTATTGTCACTGCACAGTGTAGCAGTGGCGCAGGTTCAGTTCCACGGCTAAACTACATTTGATTTGCATATTATTTAGGAAAAACCTACTTAAAAAAACTTAAAAACCAGAGTTATGTTCCCTCTGTAGTGCGTTCGTTTTTAACACAGAGCTTTTAAACAGAACTGCCACTGTGGGGAGGAATAATGATCCTTCCAACATGAACTCTGAAGTGACCAGGAAGAACTTTTAGTAGTTACTAAAACAATAAAAGGCACTTTAAGTGTCTGTGTGCTGTTTTAATTTCTATTTTGCATAGTAGTATCTCCAAAACTGGTTTTGTCTTAGTGAAAACTTACAAGTGTATTCAAGCAATAGAATTATTTTGGTTCCTACTTCAATTAATAGAGGTTTAGAGGCTTTCAAAAATCCTCCACTACATAGCTGATTGATTATTCAGTGTATTTTTTAAATTGCTTTCATAATCATAGAATAGAATCATAGAATCATTACAGATGGGAAGGGACCTCGAAAGATCTAGACCAATCCCCCTGCCACAGCAGGATCACCTAGACCAAGTCACACAGGAACACATCCAGGCAGGTCTCGAACATCTCCAGTGAAGGAAACTCCACAACCACGCTGGGCAACCTGTTCCAGTGCTCTGTCACCCTCACTGTGAAGAAGATCCTTCTCAGGTTGATGTGGAACCTCCTATGTTCCAGCCATTGCCCCTCGTCCTATTGCAATACATGACACTGAGAATAGCCCAGTTCCATCCTCCCAACACCCACCCCTCAAATATTTGTAGACATTAATGAGGTCACCCCTCAGTCTCCTCCAAGCTAAAGAGACCCAGCTCCCACAGCCTCTCCTCGTAAGGGAGGTGCTCCACCTCCTTCATCATCTTCATTGCCCTATGCTGGACCCTCTCCAGAAGCTCCACATCCCTTTTGAACTGAGGAGCCCACAACTGGACACAATACTCCAGGTGTGGTCTCACCAGGGCAGAGTAGAGGGGGAGAAGAACCTCTCTTGATCTGCTAATCACCCCCCTTCTGATCCACCCCAGGATGCTGTTGGCCCTCTTGGCCCCAAGAGCACATTGCTGGCTCATAGTCATCCTGCTGGCCACCAGGACCCCCAGGTCCCTTTCTCCTACACTGCTCTCCAACAGGTCNCCTTTCTTAAGTCAAGATAGATGACATCCACGGCTCTGCCATCATCCATCCACCTGGTTATGCCCTCATAAAAGGCTGTCAGGTTTGTGAAGCATGACTTTCCTTTTGTGAAGCCATGCTGACTGTCCCTAATGACCCTCCTGTCCTCGATGTGCCTGGAGACAGCCTCTAGTACAAATTGTTCCATCACCTTTCCTGGGATGGAGGTGAGGCTGACATAGTTGCCCAGGTCTTCCTTCTTACCCTTTTTTGAAGATTGGAGTGACATTTGCTATCCTCCAGTCCCCAGGCACCTCTCCTGATCCCCAGGACCTAGCAAAGATGAAGGAGAGCGGCCTAGCAATGACTTCCGCCATCTCCCTCAGCACACACGGATGCATCCCATCTGGGCCCGTGAATTTGTGCACATCCAGTTTGATCAACTTATCCCTAACCCAATCCTCATCAACCAAGGCAGGCTCACCTGTTGCATCAACCTCCTTTGCAGTCTGGGGCTTAATATCAAGACAGAAGTACTGACAGAGGCAAAGAAAGCGTTGAGTATCTCTGCCTTCTCTGCATCCTCTGTCTCCGGGGCACTGACCTCATTCAGCAGGGGGCCTACGTTGCCTCTGGCGTTTGTTTTACCTGCTATGTATTTGAAGAAGCCCCTTTTGTTGCCCTTGACCTCTCTTGCAATGTTTAATTCCAAGGAAACTTTGGCCTTTCTAGTTGCATCCCTACATTCTCTTACCGGAGCCTTATAATCACCCCAATTGGCCACCCCCTCCTTCCATGACTTATAGGCTTTCTTCTTCCTCTTCAGTTTGCCTAGTAGTTCCCTGGTTAACGACACGGGTCTTTTGTCTCCCTTCCTTGACTTATTCCTTGTTGGGATACTCACTGTAGCAGTGGGGAAATCAGCTAGTGAAAGTGTAGAAGATGTGGTTAGTAAGCACAGAAATGTATTAGATTCGTGTGCTGATAGGAACACACTACAGGTAGATGTGCGCATAGGCTTTGGATAAGTCAGTTTAGTAAGTTAATATGTCGCTTAACCGTGTGGCTCTGAAGAAACCTTATTTATTTTAAAGGACATAAAACCAATGAAACATCTAGAATGTGTGGAAGGATTCTGCCTTCTCTCTGCAGTGTGGCTGTTCTGGACATTAGAGTTGGGAAGTTAGCTTCCCAGCAGAGGGTCATGTAGTGTTTCTGTATTCAGAATGTGGGGTTTTCTGTCCCGGGGAAAACAGTTGCTGATCAGGTGTCATAAGTCTTTCATAAATGAATTGGACAAATAAAAGCCTAGAGTGATGAGATCACACTAGATCACCTAACGTTTACGTTGTACCCCTGCTTAAGTACACTCCTGTAGTTACAGTGATTATTCAGAAATGCTGGTTTTAAAGACTTGTACAACAGTGAGGTGTTTTCTCTATCAGGTGAAGAACCTAACTCCAATAGTGAGTGTGCTTCTGTGCTAAGGAGTCCTTCAAGTTAGAACATCAGTGCTAGTTAACGACACCTAGGTCAAGCACTTGTTGCACAAAACTTTGTAGTAGAAGACCTCTGCATTTGAGTTGACAGTTGTAAAACTGGTGAAGTACATGGTCATTTCCCCGAACCTTCACATGCAGGAACTTCACAAATTTCCCTTTGTAAGAATGTTAAATAGTTTTGTTTTCCCTCATTCATTAACCACATGTTTGGCATGAACTCAGTGTGTGAATTCTGAAGCGTATTAGGGCTGATTATGCTCCTTAGATTGGAGGACCCCAGGCTGGTTTAGAAAAGTATATGTTCTTTTAAATGCATTAACTTAATGAGCTTTAAGTCTAAGTATGTTCTACAGGGAATGTAGTGGATTTCCCTTTCAGTTTTACTGAATTGAAAATAAGATAGGCCAGTATTTTTACTTATGTTTGATTTTGTTGTTTGACAGTTCACAGAGAGAGAGAGAGAGAGAGAGAGAGGGGGTGGAGGATCTTAAGAACAGAACAGGGCAAGGGGGAAGCTGCGTAACATGGGATCATCTTTTCTAGATAAAATTAGTCTTCCTATTAGACAGACTTCTTCAGCAGCTGGCAAAACAGGAGGAACACGTGGATTCTGGTTCCGTGGTTACAGGGAATGATAGTGCACTTGACCTTCAGAGGAGCAGGGTCACAGGGCATTTAAAAGCGATACTGACTGCTGTCTGTGATTGGAATCCTCAGTAATGGTGACTGGATGAAAATATCTGTGATCTGAGTAAGAGACCTCAATTTTTCTCTCAAATTGTTTTGCCCTCAGAGGATTTCTGAGGAAAAATGTAAATAAGACTGCCGGAAGAGTTTAACACTGTAAATACTGGAGTCTGGCCAGAGTACAGCTAGGGAGCTCCAGAAGAAAAACGTACTACATGCGTTAAAGCAGATTCTCTTTCCCCTGTCTCTTAACATTTATTTGATGTGTTTTGATTAGTGAAATTAGGGGCTTTTGATCTACCTTTTATGTTGTATGTATTATTTTCTGACTGCGCTTAATTGTCTATAAAGCCTCTGTGAAGTGTGGTGCCTGCAGTTTTCTATGATGTATGGCCTGCTTTGCTTCTTTCCTCCTCTCTTGAATAAAGTTTCATTTGAAACTCTTTACAGTATTTAATTTTTCAAAATATATTTTCGAATTACAGAGAAGTGCCATCACTGACTTTGGAGGACTAGGTTTTTGCATGTACAGTCTCAAAGCAGTGTCTTTAAAAGGGGATATGGATTTTGTGCTGTCAGGTTTCTTCTGAACAACAGATTGGAATAATCAGTGTTACACTTCACCCTGTAAGTGAACCTGATATGATGCTAAACCTTGTTATCACAGAATCACAGAACCTTTAGGGATTGGAAGGGACCTCAAAAGGTCATCTAGTCTAATCCCCCTGCCACAGCAGGATCCCCTTACCTTTCTGGTGTGAGTTCTTACAAGTCATTTGCTTACAGGATAACTTTGATTCAATCCCCTTGAGACTTTCCTTAGTGATAGCATAATTTTTCCTACATTACTTCTACCAGCTGTCTGAAGTTACCTTATGTCTCTGATACATGTTGTTGAGTGTTGCATGTTCTTAGACTACTATTCCTTTTTCTCTTTTTTGGGGATTTTTACTTAAGATGTCAGATTTGCTGCATTTCACTGGGTAGGGCTGTAATAAAGCTCCACATATTTATCTGTTTTGATCCTTTGTAGATGTGTGACAGTGGTCAAGGTAGATGTTTAACTGTCAAAATCAGAATCATAGACTGGCTCAGGTTTGAAGAGACCTTAAAGATCATCAAGTTCAACCTCCCTGCCATAGCCAGCAATGTCTCTCAACTGCAGTCAGTTGCTCAAGGCCTCATCCAACCTGGCCTCGCACACCTCCAGGGAGGTGCATCTGCAGCCTCTCCAGGAAGTCGATTCCAGAATCTCTCCACCTTTGTACTGAATAACTTCTTCATAAGATCTAGTCTAAACCTCCTCTCCTTCAGTTTAAAACCATTTCACCTTGTCCTATCACTGGATATCCTTGGGAGAAGTCCCTCTGCAGCCTTTCTTTAGGTTCCCTTCAGCTACTGGAAGGCAAATTGTGTGTTATGCAGAAAATGCTTTTTCTTTGTGCTTTTATTTGCTATGATGGTTTTTGTGCCACCAACCAACAGCATGTGTGTTCAGTCTGGAAAATGAACCTGAAAGGTTCAGTAGCGCTCAGAAATGTAAAGCTGTTCTTACTCTGCTAGTAAGTAGGCAAGCCTGAAACAAGGTAAAACTTTGCATTTGAGAGCTCTGCCCTATCATGAGTACACACGCATGTCAATAAAAGCGTAGAAGTACATTGTGTGTGCACACCGAAGCATTTGTTGGTGTTAGACCAATTGTTCTCCATTGGTGTCCTGTATCTTCTCAGCAAAAAGACAAAATAATGTCTGGTCCCATGTTAATAAGGGTCTGCTCTCGAGTATTGAAACATGAAAATGACCTATCAGTATCTTATGGCAGCTGATATCAAACACACCCACGTTGTAAATAACTTACTGTTAGACTGACGACAACTAACTAGTTGTAGGGTGAGGATCAGTAACTCCTCATATTAAAGGAGACTGGAATTGATGGGTAAAAATAACTCTTAAATGAGATTCGACCCATTCTGTGAAAAACATGGAAGTGTTTTAAAGCACAAAGGACTAGTTTTGATGCTGACGTGTACCTGGAACCACTTTGGCACTCCAGGACCCCTTTGTAGCACGCAATTTACAAACCCAGAAAAAGATAAATGGCTGTTTAGCCACAAAATGTCAGTGGAGTTGCCACATATGTGCTGGCATTGTTTTTATTACTTGCTGTAAATCCTTGAACACCGTTGGGAAACGTAGCGCTCTGTTTATTTCCAAGCAGCCTGCAGTGCATCATGGCATAAGTAAGGTTTGATGATGCTTCATACTCACTCGGCTCTCTCCAAATCCAGTATGCTGATGAATCATTGAAAATTAAACCAAGTTGGTTTAATGACTGTAACCTTTCGGATAAATTTAGAGTCCATGATAGAGGAACATCTGATCTTTAGTAAACATGTGTGTTTCTAAAAATCCTCTGTACTGTAACTGTAAGTTAAAATGCTCTATGTCATTTACAGGTACAGAGTGTTCAGACTTCTCTCTCTGAATCTTCAGTGATGACCAGCCCTTCCCAACGCATCCAGATAATTTCCACAGACTCCTCTGTAGCTTCACCACAACGCATTCAGGTAAAATCCATTGAGTACTTCGTTAACTATTGCATCTTCTTTTAGCCCTCCTCCCACTTAGGTTTATACAAAAGCGTGACGAAGCCTTCCAGAGACTTCCTCAAATTTTGTGAGAACAAGTCATTCATGGTGCAAACTAACTCTGTCTTGAACATCTATTTGGTGATAACTGGGTGGCTGTAAGTGCATTGATGATGTGACCAGTGAGGAATATTGCAGAGGTTAACCTTAGTCTGCATAAACAAATCTACTGACTTCTAATCCTAGCAAGTGGGAAGACATCATCGACAGACAGAGTAATTCTGGTTATGTGTACAGATTTGAGGTGGAGAGGCTCAAGTGCAGCCTCAGTGAAAGAGATCTGTGGGTTTGGGTTAACGTCAACAGTGTGCCGTGACAGCCAGAAGGGCCACCTGTGTCTTGGGGCGCATCAAGCACAGCATGGCTAGCCAGTCGAGGGAAGGTGATAGTCCTGCTCGGCATCACGCTGCTGCAGCCTCAGAAATGCACGTGTATCCGTAGGTACACACACCTGTGTATCCATAGGTGATTTTATTGTTGTGCACGTAGGTAGGCAGCTGCAGTGACTTTGAACCGCTGCAATAAATGTACAAATACCAAGAGAATGGAAAGAAGAACCATTGTCCGAGAGTATCATGTAATTCTGAGACAGAGTGAAAGTTTTTAAACCGTACTTTGTTGTGGCTCATGACGTTGTTCCATGTGTTTCACAGATTGTGACGGATCAGCAAACAGGTCAAAA
The DNA here is from genome assembly GCA_013400115.1 of Rhinopomastus cyanomelas. NCBI lineage: Eukaryota > Metazoa > Chordata > Aves > Bucerotiformes > Rhinopomastidae > Rhinopomastus > Rhinopomastus cyanomelas. The sequence continues at coordinate 135,732 of VXBP01009295.1, read as the reverse complement.
AATCCAAATAGTGACAGCAGTGGACTCAGCTGTGTCACCAAAGCAACAGTTTATTTTGGCCAGTCCAGATGGAACTGGGGCAGGAAAGGTGATACTAGCCACACCGGAGACATCAAATGCCAAGCAGCTTATCTTTACCACCACGGACAACATTGTGCCAGGCAGAATTCAGGTAAATATAGTAACTGAGGTAGACCTCAGAGTTTTGGTTTTGAGGTAGTGATTATTTAAGTCTAGAAATTCTTTAAGACAGATGTTTTCTAAAGATATGAATTGGACCCTACTAATTGTACACTTTGTTATTTGATTGTAAATCCTCCTGTGCTATGTGTTCTGTACCATTCTAAAGACATAAGCAAGCACTCAAAAGGGTACTCAGGAGGAGTGCCAGCATTTCAGATGATCTGTTCAAGCTTTGCAAACACAGAGATGTAACTCGCCTCAGCAAACTTAGCTTCACAGTGCAGTGTTGAGACATTGCGTTAAAAGCTCTTTGGAGCAGAAGCCATCTTCTCTTAGAGTTGTTTGTGGGTTTAGAGCACAATTCAGATCTATGTGACTTTTGCAAAATAGATTAGGTACAAAATAATGTGTTTTGTGGGATGTCCTCCTAGCAGTTCAAGAACAAAAGCACCTGGTGTCCCTGTAGCTAGTGAGAGTTGTGGTTCTGAAAGAAATATTTGAAAAGTTGTAGTGACAGTCCTTTTTTAATTTATTTTCCTTTGCCAAATGGACTACCTGGGGTCACACAGAGCGAGGGATTTCATTTTTGTGTGTTCAGTAGCAGGTTCTGAAGAGGTTTTGGATTCCAAAGCTCAACTGTTTATGTAATGGATCTCGGCCTCAGGCTGAGAGAGATGGGATGACTGTCTGAAATAGACCCTTTTTGGCCAAAATGCAGGCGCTGCTTGAGAGTAAGTGCAAGAAAGGAAAAATACAGCTGACTGGACAAGTCAGGAAGGTTATTTGGATCGAACAAAGCTACAAGTTTTTTTTGGACTTTGTTTGGTGATGGTTGAGACAGGGGAGCTTCCACATCAGTCTGAGAAGGAACTTCTTCACGGTGAGGGTGACAGTGCCCTGGAAGGGGCTGCCCAGGGTGGGTTGTGGAGTCTCTTTCTTTGGAGACATTTCAAACCCGCCTGGCCTTGTTCCTGTGTGACTGGATCTAGATGATCCTGCTGTGGCTGGGGGATTGGACTGGATGATCTTTGGAGGTCCCTTCCAATCCCTAATGTTATGTGAGTCTGTGATTCTGTGAGCCTGTGATTCTTTGAACAGTCTCTTGATAGTAAAAACTCCAATAAACCTGCTTTTTATACTACTGGATTTTGTTCTGTGTGTTACATTCTCAGCTTCAGTCACCTCTTCTCAGTTCTGTAGGCGAAGCTCCTTATCATTTCTGAAAAAAGCCCTGACTAATTACCTCTTTTTGTTCTGGAATTCTGTTTTAGATAGTGACAGATTCTGCTTCAGTGGAACGTCTGCTGGGAAAAGCTGATGTGCAGCGGCCCCAGGTAGTAGAATATTGTGTAGTCTGTGGTGATAAAGCATCAGGTAAGGAAGCATGGACAGCTGTACTCAAGAAAATTGAAAGAAAAAATGACTGGGATTAAGGGAGAAGGTTTCATGGATTTTAAGAGATTATAGCTGTGCGGATGGCAAAGCTAAGTGTAAAATGGAGAAATACCATTATGTATTATGTTTGTACACACAGTCTAGTTAAACTCTGGAAGAATATGTTGGTTTGTACTTGAGCTGCAGTGTGTGACAAACTGGCCTGTGACGAAAGACACAATAGTGAGTGCATAGCTCCTGGTAACTGAAAGAGACTGTTGGAGGCACTTAGTGTTGTCCCCTACAGCTATGGCAACCGTGCAGTCAGCATGTCACTTAAAAAAGTCAACCTGCTCCAGGAACACAGGCCTTAGTGGTTCCTAACAAATTCATGTTTTCCTGGTAGACCTTGGTCTTCTACTGTAACAGAAAAAAGACCAGTAGAGCTCACGTGAACCCTCAGTGTTTCAGCTCCATCCAGTAACAAGGAGTCTACGAGCTAAAATCTCTCCGTTGGCCGTGGAAGTGAGCTGTGCTTTGGTGCTATGGAAAGGACACCTCTCTGTTTCTCTGTCTCACTTTCTTTTACTCTGTGTAATGAAAGCCATACAGAATTGGCATATGTGCATGTTTCAAGTTAAGATTGCATTTCAAATGGAATTGTAAAATGACTTGTATTCTGAAACTACTTTAGCTTTTTGTTTGCACGTACTTCTCGTGTGTCCTATGATCTGTGAAAGCAGACAGAATTGCGTCTGTTCTTGTGCAGAACGGGAGCTACCACTTCACAGGCCTCTCATTCAGAAATAGCCTTAGCGTTCCTCTCTTCTCTCCTCACCGCCACCGAAAAGTCCTGACACTAGGTGAACAAGAAAAGTCCTGTAAGACTTTAAAAATGTGTTTGTGGTCTGAAACGATGGTAAGAATGCAAAATTAATTTCAAGGGTGTCTTTTATGTGCTTTAGACTTGCCTACGATAAATGCTTCTATACGATAAGTAATTCTTATCTTGTAACTGTGTGTTTCCTAGGTCGTCACTATGGTGCTGTCAGTTGTGAGGGATGCAAAGGTTTCTTTAAAAGGAGTGTGAGGAAGAATTTGACCTACAGTTGTCGTAGCAATCAAGACTGCATCATCAATAAACACCATCGGAATCGCTGCCAGTTCTGTAGGCTTAAGAAATGTCTAGAGATGGGCATGAAAATGGAATGTGAGTGTTAAGTACCCAACATGATACTGTGCCTGCTGCTTTTCCATGTCTTCTCTCCGTTTCCATGTAGACCGCTTGAAGGAAACAGAACTTTTGGCACCAGAGCGTTTACTGAACCTTTGCTTCAGAATCATTTTCTAAGGTGCAATAATGTTTTGAACCATGAGGAGCCCAGGGGGAGCGTCACTTAGAATGCCTGTTACAAGCACAGCAGATGTATAATGCAAAGTGCTGTAACATGTATGGACATAAATCCAAGTCTGGCACATGGAATTTGCTGTCCCTCTGGTTCATTTTTGCTGCTTTTTCAACCAGTGATAGAAACTACTTTGTGTCCTTTTTTTGGTTGTTTTTACATGAGCTGGGTTGCTTGAGAGCGTTGTACTCGTGAGTGTTGTACAGACTTGTGACTGTTGTGCAGACTGTCGTGTTTTAAGCAGCGGACTGACGTGTTTGTATGCAGTGCTTCGCACGGCTCCAGCGCGCACGTTGGTCAATGCATTCTGTCTCCAATTTATAGCACCTCTTCAGTCCGGTACTTGGTGAAGCCTCTTATCTGGTCCTTTTGTGATAAATTATATGGAGAATTTAAGGTGAAGCAACAAATACTTTTCTTTTTCCACTCTGGTCTCTGTGGGATAAGTCTCACCCGCTGAGTTCAAGGGAGGCAGAACTTTAAATACAGAGATCTTGTATTTGCACTTTGGAACTCCAGACCTGTAATGATGCTTCACACACGCTCTGGCTGAGTATATGGGGAGAGTCGTTTGAACGAGATAAACTGCTACAAACCCAGAAGCTAAACCTTCCTTATCACAATGTGATTAGGATATAGGTTCTTCTCCCCTTTTACTCTGCACTGGTGAGACCGCATCTGGAGTATTGTGTCCAATTCTGGGCCCCTCAGTTCAAGAAAGACATAGAGCTGCTGGAGGGTGTCCAGCATAGAGCCATGAAGATGATGAAGCAAGCAGAACACCTCCCTTATGAGGAAAGGCTGAGGGAGCTGGGTCTCTTTAGCTTGGAAAAGAGGAGACTGAGGGATGACTTCATTAATGTCCATAAATATGTGGAGGGCGGGTGTCAGGAAGATGGAGCCAGGCTCTTCTCAGTGTCATCTGGTGTAGGACAAAGGGCAATGGGTGTAAGCTGGAACAGAGGAGGTTCCATATAAATATCAGAAGGAAATTCTTCCCAGTGAGGGTGACAGAGACGTTTAAAAACTACTTGGATGTGTTCTTGTGAGATGGATGTGGTCTAGGTGATCCTGCTGTTGCAGGGGGATTGGACTAGATGATCTTTCGAGGTCCCTTCCGATCTCTAACGTTCTGTGATTCTATGATTCTGTATGTGCTCCCTGACTTCAGTGAGCATTGGGTCAGTTTTCTGGTTAGTACTAATGTCCACCAAGTCAGCAACTTGGACATACCTCCATTTTAGGGTATACCTGCTTTGTAAGCCCCTCAGTTTTGCTGGTGGTAACAATATTAGCAAAAATAAAGTTGGGAACTGAATAGCTTGCTGATGATAGTAGGGACATACCCATTTATTTTAGTGGTACCTTCAAATGGGCAGTAGAGGAGGGTCGCAGTTTTTTTGTTTGCTCGTTAGTAACATTAATCTTTTAAAGCAACTTCTTCTCAAGTCACTACGAATAGCACAGACATAATGTCTCCATTTATGTTCTGCCTTACATTTCCGAAGTGGTGTGAGAGTTGGTATTAGTGCAATGATTTTAAAACTATTTTGTGTTTTCCTCTTTAGTCTTTTATGAGTGTTACCCTCATTTTCAGCTGAAAAACCAATGCAGTCAGTGTTCTGCTGAGCTTAGCAAGGTTCAGCGACTTAGGCTGCAGATAACTTTCTGTGGTCTGTTGAATAGTAATCCCTGAATATCATAAAGGTGCGCTTCTCACTTCCTTTAGAACAACAAAGTTATTGTTTCTTACTACTTTTAATAAAAGACTTTACAAACTTACTTGGCCCATGGAAGACTGAGCTAATTTTCCTGCAGGTATCAAGTAGGAAATACTTAAGAGTCTCAACAGGTTAGTTTTGGGACAGTGCTCTGTAGATGGGTGACAGGAATGATGTGAGTGAAGTGCTTATCATGCAGAGATTCATCTCAGGGAATTACCCTGCACCTCTCACTTGACTTGTCTATCTTGCCTTTTCCTGGGTTTGTTCTGGTTCTGTGGTGCTTTGAATCATCATCCAGAGTGTGACTGCATCTGATGCACAGGTATAGATTTATCTCTAACAAAATGAACACGTTCAGAACACATTTTACAGACCATTTCATCTTAGTGAATGCTAATGAAATGGCAAGCTGTGACTCCAGTTCAGCAAAACCTAATGCAGATCATCAATCTGAGACTTTCTTAGTTAAGGATGTTTATAGTCACAGGTATAGTAAAGCTGGAGCCTGTGTTTCTTTAATCTTCATACTAAAATCCCAGTTTTGCGCAAAACTGATCGTCATTGTAACCCTGCAAAGTGCACTTGCAGCCCAGAAGGCAGACCAGATCCTGGGCTGCATCAGGAGCAGTGTGGCCAGCAGGTCGAGGGAGGTGATTTTCCCCCTCTACTCCGCTCTGGGGAGACCCCACCTGGAGTACTGTGTCCGGTTCTGGAGCCCTTATGACAAGAAGGATGTGGACGTACTGGAGTGAGTGCAGAGGAGGGCCACGAGGATAATTGGAGGGCTGTCTCCCATGAGGCCAGACTGAGAGAGTTGGGGCTCTTTAGTCTGGAGAAGAGGAGGCTCCCAGGTGACCTTGCTGTGGCCTTCCAGTATCTGAAGGGGGCCTACAAAAAGGCTGGGGAGGGGCTATTTAGGATGTCAGGTAGAGACAGGACTAGGGGCAACGGAGCAAAGCTGGAGATGGGTAGATTTAGAGTGGATGTGAGGAGGAAGTTCTTCACCGTGAGAGTGGTGAGAGCCTGGAATGGTGGAGAAGGAAGGAAGGTGGTGGAGGCCCCATCCCTGGAGGTGTTTCAGGCCAGGCTGGATGAGGCTCTGGCCAGCCTGATCTAGGGTGGGGTGTCCCTGCCCATGGCAGGGGAGTTGGAACTGGATGATCCTGTGGTCCCTTCTAACCCAGACTGGCTGTATGACTTGGTCTGGGTGATCCTGCTGTGGCAGGGGGATTGGAACAGATGATCTTTTGAGGTCCCTTCTAATCCCTAATGATGCTATGATTCTATGAAATCCTACCGTGAGAAGTTCCTTTTCGTATTTTCCCGTTAAATTCTTTCCGTTCAGATCTGCATGTTTCTGTCTTTATGTAGCGGTTCAAAGTGAAAGAAAGCCTTTTGATGTTCAGCGTGAGAAACCAACCAACTGTGCAGCTTCCACTGAAAAAATATATATCAGGAAAGATCTGCGAAGCCCTCTGATAGCAACTCCAACGTTTGTGGCAGATAAAGACGGGGCGCGGTGAGTACCTGGGTTTAGGTGGCCTTGTGTAAAGTTATTTGTGCGTGTTACTTTGCAGGCACATCTATACTCTGCTTATCTTTTTCCGCTGCGCTAAAGAATTGGATACAAAAGAGCTCCAGTTCACAAATAATTCGTTTCAATTGCCAAGACCAGCCTGGATTGTTCATCCAGGTTTTACGTCTGAGTATAGCTGGGCACATTTTCAATTCAGAGCTGTCTCTTGTCTGCCAGGTCAAAGCACCGACAGGGCAAATAGGCGATACTCAAGCAGAAGTGATGCATGCAGTGATGCATTTAGCTTCTCTGCACATCCAGCACTTCTCTGAACTCAAACCTGCAAATGACAGACCATCTTCCTTCCTCTAAATGCAGCAGTAGAGGAAACTGCAGTGACTACTGGTTCCTGTGTTGAGACTGGTTTCACAAACTGCAGGTTCCTTTTACTGAGTGGATGACATTACTAGATAGCTCCCCTGCTCTCAGGTATCTCCATAGTTATTGGGTGTGGAGATGTGTATCATCATAAACAGAGTCAAGGTTTGTCTTCTTTTGAATAGAAGAAGAAAGAACTCTATGCTAAATACAGCATTTTATTGAACTGTAGCTGCTGTTAGTTTATCCGTGGACAATAACTACCTAAACATACTGGATCTTAATATTTTTCTTTTAAGATCCATATTTGGTTTTTTGTAACCATATCTACTTTGTTGAATGCATGATACTGTGGTTAGAAAGACTGGGCTACACGTTCTCATTTGCAAGTTAGTGAGCAGAACTTCTGAACAACCTGACACATTGACTTCTTTGAGATTTCCCTGTCCTTACAGTCCACCAACAGTACTGTGGTCATTAAGTGTGACTCTTATTTACGGAAGGTTCAGATGTGTGTAATGTGTGGTGATTCCCTGTCTGTGGTAGTTCATAATGTTAGTCGTTAGACCCCTTAAACTGTTCTCTGTGGCCCGACCCTCTTGTGTGAGCATTTGTCTTGGATTGTGTGGCCTGGAAGCGCTGTGTACGTAACAAACAAGTGAGTCCTTGCTGGCTGCAGGGAATCCCCACTGTCTTTCTAAATGAGATAACAGCAGCGGAAAAGGACGTTTGATCAACAAGTAGCGGGAGTAAAGGCAGCAGACATTTCTTCCTGTCTTTGAGGCAACTCTTTGGGAACTGGCAGATAATGATGAATAAATTCTGAGTTTCATTATGTTAATTAAAAATGATAATCACTCCTATTCTGACGCAGGCTGTTACATGTTGTTCTGATTAATGTAAAATGCTGTTGAAGGACTGATGCCTTATGCCTTTGAACAGGTCAGCAGGTCTTCTTGATCCGGGAATGCTTGTGAATATTCAGCAGCCTTTGATGAGGGATGATGGCACAGTCCTCCTGGCTGCTGACTCCAAGGTACTCTTTTAGTGAAGTTCTGCACACGGCTACCTACTTGTTTGGATTATTTTAGCTGTTTGGATAGACACAAATAATTCTTGCTCTTGAGAAGATGGGGTTGGAGTAAGTCTGAGGTCTGAGTTGATCAACAGGAGCACACTTTCCTTCCATGGGCATATTTCTGCAAAAGGTTAGCCACCAGTAGTTCCCCACATGATAGGTTGGCTGGGGCTAGCACTGATGATTACAATACAATTGTAAGGTCATTGTGAGACATTGCCCTTCCTGTAGGTGAGGAAGAAGGTGGTACGTAAAGGAAAAAGTAGGCAGAAATGAAAAATGGGAGAAATATATGTACAAGACATCGCCTATCCCTAGTTTGTTCTTTTAATATGATTTTTCCTTTCTAGGCTGAAACAAGCCAGGGCGCTTTGGGAACACTAGCGAACGTCGTAACATCTCTTGCCAATCTCAGTGAGTCGCTAAATAACGGAGATACTTCTGAAGTTCAGCAAGAAGAGCAATCTGCAAGTGAGATTACACGGTATACATTTATATTTGCATTTTACTTAGCAGTTTGCATCCGGTAACGTGTGTCCCTCGACTGGACTCATTTGGCGTTGTGACACCAAACGTGGTAGAGATTGCCCTCTAATGGGAAGTACAAAGCCAATTCTTTAGAAATCCAGGGTTAGCTGCTGTCCCACTGCAAAGAGCTGTGTCCTGTGCTACAGATGAGGTGTTCTGAAGCTAGACCAGGTTTTATACTGAGAAATCTGTATTGTGAGATCGGGAGGGTCTGGCCGTAAGTCTTCTGAAAGGAAAGGAAAAGAAACCTAGTTTGTTGTCTAGAAGAGAACCACACAATTCTCTGCTGTTCCAAGAATTCGGACTTCAAGAGTGTTCTCCAGAGCACAGCTACAATCCTTGGGTGATTTGTTAAACATTCCAAGGTGAGAGGCAGAGGTAGCGAGGTAAGTGCACGAGACCCCATTACTAGTACAAATAGTAGCAAAGAACCGTTGGAGCAGGATTTACAATAGTAAAAGGTTCCCCTTTTACAGCAGAGATCTTTTGCCAGCAGTGTATGGGCAGATGTGTTCCTTTCATTAAGAGCCAAGCAGTGCACAGGGGACAGGTTGTTAGGAAGTCTGACCTGGTGTCTTAGCGTAAACAGTTCCTGTACGCGTTACCTCTAAGCTGAAATGTTTTACGCCTGTGATTTGAGCGCTGCTCTGATTTTATTGCTTCAATGTGTACAAAAGCAGCCTCTCATTGCTTATTCCTGGTTTGGTTTGGTTTTTTAGGGCGTTCGATACTTTGGCTAAAGCACTTAATACCACAGATGGTGCAGCAGCTCATAACTTGGCTGATGGGATGGATCCTACGGGAGGAGGGAACATTCATGTAATCAGCAGAGATCAGTCGACACCAATTATTGAAGTGGAAGGACCCCTACTTACAGATACACATGTCACGTTTAAAGTATGTGCTTCTTTAAGTGTCTAACTGAACAAGGAAACACTTAAGATACAACTGAAGGCTAGCTTAGGGTGTTTTCTTTACTTTTACGTTTAATTTCAGTAGTACAATCTAGGAAAACATCCTCTGTCACAAAGCTTCGGAATCATGGAAAGGTAGGGGTTGGAAGGGACCCCAGAGATCATCTGCAGTCTTTTATCAAATGTACGTATTTCTGGTGGTGCTGGTTTCTGGTTGTAGATTCCTGTTACACGTCTTTCCCATTTTATTTAGATTTTTGTGTCGCTTTTCAAACAGCTGGAAAAGCTCTGTAGCACTGTGATGCTACACAACATGCCACAGAGGGGTTTTACTGTTACCAAATTAATAGTAGAGTCTTTTAAAAGGAAGCATTTATGTTCCCTTGCACATGATTTCTTGCCTCTTGTTCACATTGTGCACTTCTTGCCGTCAGCAGCATGAGTTTACCCTGGACAATTTCTTGTCACACAGTCGGCCTATAACAGACTATGAGAGTGGTTTGAATGTTTTCTGTTATTTCATAGATAACAGAAACTGTTTGATGTCTGAACTGTGTTTATTGTGCTGTACTGTTGTGTTTTGCAGCTGACAATGCCCAGTCCGATGCCAGAGTACCTTAATGTTCACTACATCTGTGAGTCGGCATCACGACTGCTTTTCCTCTCCATGCACTGGGCCAGGTCCATACCAGCGTTCCAGGCTCTTGGGTAAATGGACATATTCTGTTGGACAGTTCACTTTCTAATGACTTTAAGCACTTACCTGAACAGTTTTCAGCTTTTCTGAAGTGTTAGTTTATCGTGTTGTTTCAGTTGTAATTAATTACTTAAAACGCATGGAGTCTGTGTGATACTCCTTTTTCTGAAGAAGAACATAGGAGGTGGTGGTGGTGTAGGGTGTACAGAAGCTTCTGTAGCAGCAGAAGCTAAAGCGAAGCCAAAAGCAAGCATTAAATGTGTAGAAGTGTGTCTTGGTAAAGAGCTGGTGGGCACCATTTCCCCGGTGATCTGAAATGGTTTCCTGTAGTCAGCCTGTCACTTGTTTTTGCTTTTGAAATACTGGTAGTTCGCTATTGTGCGCCACTTCAGCGGACTGGTTTGCAGCCTATTAATCCTTATTATTGATTGCTGTCGTCCCCTAATCAACACATAGGCTGATACCAACCTGATACAAAAACTACTTAGAGTGGTTTGATTTCCTGTTGTTCGTAGGCAGGACTGTAACACAAGCCTGGTGCGTGCCTGCTGGAATGAGCTGTTCACCCTGGGCCTGGCGCAGTGTGCGCAGGTGATGAGTCTCTCTACTATCCTAGCGGCTATTGTCAACCATCTCCAGAACAGCATACAGGAAGGTATGTTTTCAGCTTGTGATTCTTACACATGTCTGCAGGGACACTGGTATAACATTTCTCACAAGGTATTCTGGCAGGATCTCTCTCCAGGACCCGGAGGAAGAAGCCTGCTCTTGTGTATGTACCTGTCGTCTGCTGATCTGCAACTTTTATTGCACTGACCTCAAAGACCGCTGTGAGAGATCAGTGTCCATAGAGCGAATGGGTGATTCCTGTGTCTGACTGGCTGTATAGAGAAAGTACATCCTAAAGTTGCATGTTTTCAGAACTTTTCTCCTATCCAAATGTATTTTTCTTTTCCTCTTTGAATAATGATGTCTTCTTCCAAGCCACGCCACATTTTTCCTAGCAACACGAGCAGCTTTACACTCCTAAAAAACAGTATGACATTACTTGCCGCTTCAGAACTTTGTCTAGGAAGCAACTTAGTGATGAGGCTGCTTGGAAACTGAGGTCCAAGTTTGCTTTTTCTGCAGATTTCTGCACCATTGTTTCCCACTTAATACAGAAGTAAAAACATTCCGTCATGTCTACCTTGATCTGTCTTGAGTAACTGAAAACACGTGTGACAGTTGATGTGTTTCAGAAGTGTAGGTTATGCTCTCACTTCCAAACACTGTGCAAAAGTATTTCTTTTGTTTAATATTTTATTGTGCTTCCAGAAAATACCTGGAATAGGCACAGAGTCACAGGATAGCTTTGAGTGGAATGGACCTCCAGAGATCATCTAGTTCCAATCCCCCTGCCACGACCAGGGACACAGTGCTAATAAAGAATTGCATTACAGATTCAGCTGGAGACACATGAGTCTAAGGAATCCTAAATGCTGTTAGATGTACAGACAAGGGGGAAATACCAATGTTATTGTTATAGATGACGTGTTAGCGTTAGAGAGTGTGACTAGAATAACACAATTTTGCTGTGTTTCTCAAGAAAAAAAATGTCCCTTGTGAATTGACCTCTCTCTAAAGTTAGATGAATCTTGCATCTGTCATTACTGTTGTTTGATGCAGTCTCTAAGGGTTTCATGCTTCGACTAGTCTGCAGATACGCAGTCAGAGAGAAGGGATGTTTACCTGAACAGAACTCTCTTCCTCCCCAGCCAAGCAGCTAATACTGCTCAGTTGAAACAAATAGGATTTTTGTTTTTCAATTACCTTTGTAAGAAAGAGTGTGAGGCCAATGCAAGTAGTGTGATGTTTGAATCTGTGCAGATGTATTTGAGTGAGTTTGCTCCACCAAAAGGAAGAAAGCTGACTCAGTGCTGTCTGAATTCAAAATGAGAATGGCATTGCAGCATTTGCTTTGTGCGTCTGCTCACTGCCAGGATCAGTCTGGCCACTTGCAGAATAATGCACCGTAGTTGGAACATCTCCACTCAAAGCAGAGCACGGGTGTTACAGGGTACACTGTACCAGCAAGACTGTTCAGAAGAGTTAATGCTCTGTTTGCTGGCTGTGTGTGTCCGACTCATCTTTGAAAACCTGCACTTCCCTAAGCATTCAGGCCATCCTCATGTGTTAAGTGGTTTTACGAAAGAAATGACACAAAAGACTTGCAAATGGCACTTCTCTTGTTGTTTAAAGGGTGTTGGTTAATACATCAGATGTACTTGAGCTCATATGAAATAGTAAGCAGTGTATTTTTGTAGATAAACTTTCTGGAGACAGAATAAAGCAAGTCATGGAGCACATCTGGAAACTTCAAGAGTTCTGTAACAGCATGGCCAAGCTTGATATTGATGGATATGAATATGCCTACCTTAAGGCTATAGTCCTGTTTAGCCCCGGTAAGGAATTCAGTAACCATATCTTTTTGAATAGCAAGTGTTGGTGTGTTCATGTTTGTTAGCAATTCTTTTAATGAGACTCTTTTGAGGTGAGATTCATCTGTTAAACTGTAGATAAACTGATTGTTCCATAATGACTTATCACAAACTTACATGTGTTTTAAAAATAACTTGGGAGCCAACATATCGATGTTATTTACAGTTCCAGTATATCAGATATTTCCTGTACACCCACCCTAGAAGACTCAGTAACCTTCAGCTGAGAATCTGCACGTAGTAAGTCATCCGGAATGTGTACTAGCAATGTTAATGAAGCCAGTGCAAGGAAGGAGCTCAGTTTTAATACTTGTAATATTCTTCTGTGAGGGATTGCTTAAAGATAAGCAGAATGCCACTGAACGGAGCTTGCGCAAAATCTGCAACCCTAAGTGTAAAAAGGCTGTCCTCTGTTTGTCACCAAAAAATGACAGCAGACCTCTAAAGCTTGATAAAGCAGTGTTTATGAGATACGAAGATTTACTCAAAGACAGCACTTAAGATTCTCTGGAACAATAAGGGAAGGACATTAAAGAAAGTGGGAAGTGAGTCTGTTTGGCACAGGTGGAGAAATATTCCTAGAACACCAACAGGTTGACTTAGAGCTGCAAGCAGGCTGAGCAAAAAGGAAACTTGGTCAGAAATGGCAATTACTCACTTCAATTCAAAGGTGTTTATTGCTTTGTATTTTACAAAGGAGTATCTTGTCAGAGTTTGAGGTAGAGAGGCTGCACTGATATAATTTTTCTCATTGTAATAAACCTTACTTTGATTAGAAGATGTTGGTGTCCTGCCATTTGCTTCTGAATTTTTTGTTGCAGATTGTACCGTAGGGCTCTTTTATTAGGGTTTTTACTCAAGCTGGAGCAGCAAGAAACTGCCCAAACTCAAGCTGCTCTGTCCCATTTCAGGAGAAGTGCAGTTTGAACCCAGCACTGAAGGTACTTGGGCAGAGTCAGATAGTCCTTTCTGTTCTTTTCTGACGGTGTGACTGTCGTGGAGATGCTGAGCCAGCTGGAATTAAGAACATGAGGCAGGCTTGGGAAGGTCAATAAATTGATTTGAAAACAGCCCTAGATACTGCGCAGTCAGCATAGCTGCGGTCACGGAGGCAAACGCCTTTAAAACGGCCGAGTCAGATGCATGAACTAGGAGCATACGTACCTGCAGGCTTGGTCTTTTTACGCTGACCCACAGCTATAGCAAGAAGAGTGAGGAAGCTAATGACGACGCCTGGAAGCCGCTGTTCAGTTGCTCAGTGTTCCTTTGTACAGCTAACGCATTGAACCTCACGAGAGAAGTATTTAAGTAAAGTTAAATGCCAGAATCTTGTAACTACATCTGTTTCACAATGTATAGGGAAACAATCGACATACAGAAATGTTTTGTCTCTTTAGATCACCCTGGTCTGACCAGTTCAACCCAAATAGAAAAATTCCAGGAGAAGGCACAGATGGAATTGCAGGACTATGTACAAAAAACCTATCCCGAAGATACATATAGGTATTTATTGTCTCTAGTTCCCACCGTAACGTTGCGGCCATAGCTGGTGAGAGTGCAGAGTAACGGAGTTGCGGTAAAAGTGTCCTTTTGACATCTGTGGTTTTTTCATTGTTGGTGAGAAAGAACTGAACCTTGTTTTTAATAGCATGCAGCTTTGCTTAAAGAAAGGTGGAAGCAAGAATAGCTGTCTGTTTCTTTTCCATGGAAGTTAAACTTTGGTGCTTTACTTTGTGTTTTTGGTGGGCTTTCTGAGAGTCTCTGTTGCCCTGGTTAAAGTAGTAACCAGACCTTTTGTAAGAGAAGTCTCAGCAATAACTGCTTCAAAAGTTCTTAGGTCAGACTGCCTCCTTTTGCAAGTTAGTTGTCAAAGAGGCTTTGGAAGAGTAAGAGGTGTTTATCAAGTATCCCTTAAATGCCTGTCAAGTTACAGATGCAGAAAAGCATGACAGCTGTCAGTTGCATACCTTGGAAAAACAGGGGTTACACATAGGTGCTGTAACTTGGCTCTTCAGCTGCTTCTTGTAAAGTCCAACATCCTTCTTACTTGCTTTAGTTGTTTCAATTTACAAGGACTTCAAAAGTATCTGAGTTGTTTTCTCGCCTTTCAACTGTTCCTATTTCTTCTTTGGTGGAAATCATTATCCTTGTTTCTAATAATTTCCATCAAAGCGATTTTAGGTTTCATCAGCACACTGATTCTGTGCCTTGAGGGAAATCCTACCTTCTGTCTAGCAGTACCCTGGCACACGCACTCTTTCACTGTGAGCGGTGTCCCCATGGAAGGCAGCGTGCCGCAGTCCCATACCTGTACGCAGGGCCTGAGAACAGTGCAACTTTGAAAAACCCCACAACACAGCCAAGCAAAAGAGAAGCCTGGAAGGAGGAGAGCCCCCTTCACAGAGGCGAGGTTGTGCGCTGATCCGACAGCGTTAACGCGCTGTTGCACAATAGAAGGGACATTGGGATTCCCAGTTAGGTTCAGTGAGGATGGGATTCTGTCCTTCAGAAATCATCTTGAGTCTCACATTTTGCTGTGTGCAGTTCAGTTATTGGGGTTTGGTGTGTGAGAGCTGGCTGCTTGCCACACGATTACGTACAGAGATTGTTCTGCATGCTTCTGTAATCAGGGCTCGTGGGAGAGTGACACTTCCCAACCCATGTCCTCTGTTGTCATTGATGTTATCCGTGTCCCCGTGCTCACCCATGGATGGGTTTAGAGTACAATTGTGATTATTTCTGAGTGGCTGGATGCCGTCACAAATGGAGACAGAAGTGCAAGTGTTATAGTTCCACCAAAGGAGTGTGAATTGTTGTGCGGTTCTCCCCTGACGTTTACAAGACGCGATCCCTTAGCAGAGTGGACCCTACATATTTTCTCCATAGCTATTCCAGCATTTTCCTTAGGCTGCTGTTAAATTGCTCCCCAAGGCTTGCTGTTATGTAGCTCTAGTTCAGAAAGTTTTTGTTTTGGCATCTGTGAGGTAAATCTGTTTTGTGAACATAAACACAGCAGATGGGCTTTCGTCGCTCTCCTAAATCTCAAATGTATTGGAAGCCCGGAAATTCAGTGCAATTGCTTCATCTAAGTGGATGTCTGTTAACGTCCCTTTGCGTAAGTACACCACAGCATTTGGCAATATTTACGACTCACAACATACCCCTCCGAATCCCTTCTCTCACCAGAGGCAGGTTCTCTTTATTTCCTGTTAGATGAAGCCAGCCCCATTCTTGCTGTCTGCTTTGTCATCACCGTGCTAGGCAGCTGAGGACTGTTTGCCTTTGGACTGAGCATTTTCGTTGTACAATGGTGCAGATGTGTTCCCTAGTCGTTAAGGACATTGTTAGTCTGAGCTTTGTCCAGAGCTGTGCGGTGCTCACGGTGCGGGGAATCTCAAAGCAGAGCAGAGCTGTGTCTGTACATGCACATGGCATCTGCAAAGGGCAGTAGTGTGTCCTTTCCAGTGGGAAGCCGCAAAGGAAGGTGGTGGCTGTTCCTGTCACTAGCGGGATAGAAAAGTGACCGTTCCTGTTGTGGCAGCTGGGTTAGTTGTAATTGCCCCTTTACTCCCAGTTGTATGTACAGTAACAATAAAAGCACATCCGTCTCTGTAGCCGCATGGGGTTTTAAACTGCTGCTGTGATGCGTGTGTAACCCAGTGCACTTCTCTTTCAGGCTGGCCCGGATTCTCGTTCGCCTGCCAGCACTTAGGCTGATGAGCTCTAGCATTACCGAGGAACTCTTTTTTACTGGTCTCATTGGGAACGTTCCCATTGACAGCATAATCCCCTACATCCTCAAAATGGAAACTGCAGAGTATAACGGTCAGATAACGGGCGCGTCGTCTTAGCGGGAGCAGCGCGTTGGGATGGATTCGAGTAGTTTTTGTAAGAACACGCAATGGCAGAGCTAAAGGAATTGCATTTGGTATGTACAGATGTTTCCAGGTCATTACTAGTTTCCTGTCAGATTTTTCTTTGTCTTTTTGCCGACGTTGATGAAATGTAAGCAGCTATTAAAAGACCTGCTACAGGACCTTTTCTGCCAGAAGGAATATTTTTGATGCCTTTCATTTAAAAGGCTATAGATTACTGAACATACTTTTCACATGCTTTGTATTTAGAAACTATCAGTGGTTCAAATAGAGTTTTATAATGCCAGAGATTAGTAATAAAATTACTTTAAAAGTAAAAAAGAACAGTATGTATATATTTAAAAATATCCTTGGAATTAATATCAAATAAACGCCAGGGTATAGTACGAGCACGTCACAACATCCTGTGTATGAGTACAGAAAAGGAAAAGAACTGCCCGTGTTCTTAGTCAAGATGCTGGTGATTTCTGCGAAGGTGTGGAGTGCTACAGGAGACAATCATTAACGCTACAAGAAGTCACTTGCTCTTACGTTATGCACGAAGTATCAGTGTGGATATCTGCATTACATGAAACCACGTTAAATCAGTGCAGCTGTAATTCACGGTGTGTCACGGCAGCTGTTATGCCCTGCAGGAGTCACCTGAAATAGAAGAAAGATGTGTTTCTTGCCACAGTAATGATGAAATATCCAGGTTCCTTATTTCTGCTCAGACAGAATGGTCATGGCAAGTGCTGTTCTAACAGGAAACGCATTGATTGTGAGGAAAATCAGTAATTAACTGCAAAAACGGTCGTTTTCAAACGGAGTTGTGCAATGGTTTTTGCGTCTGCTCTTCATATTTCCAAATGTACTCCTCCCTTGGGATTCCTGAACACCACCGCCAGCGAGCCAAAGGTGCCATTTAACACCTGAGGTACATCGGGCCTCTGGCTGTCAGCAGGAGTAGAATACAAAGCACTCTTACTTTACTTCAGTCCTTTCCCCTTCCTCCCCTTCCCTGACTGAGCACTCCCAGCTCTGCAGTGCTCTCAACCTTCATGTAATTCAGTTTGAAACTGAGATGTGGTTTAGACTGGCATTGGGTCATGCACAACTGCAGTTAATGACTGATCCACCTTGGAGGCACAAACTGAACTACTTTCTGACTGTTTAGACTGATGAGCCAACAAGATATTTTCCAGTGTTGGCTGCTAACTGCCAGCATTGCTTTCAATTTAGTGTGATTCATTTGAGTGACATGAGCTATTTTAAACAATCAAAGATCTAAAAAGGACGCATGGCAGTTAATACCTTCATCTGATCCTGGCTCATTAGGTTCATCAGTTATGTTAATTATTTGTATGGTAGAGGTGTTTTCCACTGGTGTGTTTTAATGTGACGACACTCAAATGATAAGTTCAGCACTTTTTGTTTTCTCCTGTTACTGACTTTTGTTTAGAGGCACCAACCAGGTTGGCATTTGTGTCTTTTAAGGATCTGAACTGCAGCCAAAAGACCTTAAACAGCTCTAGGTGAGGCTTCTTGACACAGTGAAGGGTCCTGACCCAGTGTAACTCATTGTCATGAGGAGGCTCCCAGTGGCAGAACTCACTGACGCAGAGGGCCGTTTACATTTAGGCTCTGGGTGTGTTAAACAGCATCCAGTGTCTTCTTTGGTCGAGAGGGTTACAGAGATTTCAGTGTGCAGGCAGAGATTTGTGATGCTGTAGTTTGTCCTCAGCTTTTGCTACAGCAGGTGACGTTTTCAAGTTTTCAGTGAAATCTAAAGTCTGCTGGAGCACAGCGTTTTGTACTGGCTGTTCTAATGCAGTGAAACATCTCGTGTGAGGCAGAGGCCCTGTTTTAAGGGTGTAGAGTAGACTCTCCAACTCACTTGTGAGCATCAGAAGGAGCTCTTTTGGAAGAGTTGTTGGAATTTACAGTTGTGTTGGGTTGTGTCCTTGTTCTGAAAGCAGCATGCACTGAACTTGGGGTGTTCTTCATGGCAAAAAGCATTACAAAGTTTAATTAGCTGCCAGTACTTTGTAAAAAATAATTTCAGCAGATAAATGAGCAACGTTAATGATAAGAGAAATACTCCTTAAGCACAGGAAATAGCCATTGGAATCTTCATTTACCAAACTTGAACTCACACCACTATGACCCAGGACCAAACTGCTCTTTGTTCAAGGGACAGGGCCCCACTTTCTGTGCAAAAGCTCTTGTTTTCCTGATTTTTCTTAGGTAGCTGTGAGCACAGCAGTTGAGGAAACTGCAGGTGGTTGGGAGCAGAGGGGAGGATGATGTACATGCTGCGCTGCATGTGTTCACAAACGCACTGCTGTGCTCGCAAACGCAAGGCCAGGTAACCGTCCCGATTCACACTCTGCTGCCTGAAACAGAGTCCACGGACAGTGACGACGTCTCCTTGGAGTTCTGCCTAGTGCCTACGCTGTCACAACACTTGAGCTCGTTGCTGCTGCTCTTGAAATGGAAATGTTCTAAGTCAGTAGAAATGCAGCGATAAACTGTCCAATTTGATGTGTCTGAACGTGAGTGCTTTTGTGTGTCGGTCAGTCGCTGACAAAGGTTTGATTTCTGTGCTGACTCTGGCTGACGTGTCGAGGCAGTGATGTGTGTTCTCCGTGTGCTTCGTCGGTTTCAAAGTCTTTGGAGAAGGAACTGGCTTCGGATCGTGTAGATGAGAAGAAAATTGGTCAGTAGCCACGCAGGAACGTTTTGGGTTAACTTTGTAGTGACTGTAATGATACACCTTGGTGACCAGGGCAGAAGGCTGTGCCGCTGTTCTTGGCTTCATTTACTGCCGTCATTCCAGAGACACGGTACTGAGACCTGAGCAAGGGTCATCCTTTTCTGCCTGTCTGCACAGCTCACAAATGAGATGCGGTGCTTCTGGTGCCAGTGGAGTTGCTCTGTTGTGAAACAGGCAGAAGAGGAAAACATCATCTCCAAGGGGAGGTTCTTCAGTGAGATCATACGGGCCTTTATTTTAGCTGCCTTTAAGTGGTGGGTTGTAAAGGAGGCTTTCCTGCCCATTAAAACCTAAGAGGGTGGTTAGGATTCTTCCCCGATTAACCTGCTCGTTGGTTAGTAAGGGAGAACTTTAGAAGACAGCAAAGAGCGTTAGTATCAGGAATACAGTTTAGGCAGTGAAACAGGACCTGGTGATGCCCAGTCTGAGAATGCTGCCCAAGCAAGCAGTGCTCAGCGCAGCTTCAGCAGTAGCAGCACTGTGCGAACTGGGTGCTGTGAGCAGTTCCACTGGCAGGTCCCTCAGACACACACGGGGGCATCAGCAAGTCCCTGAGAAGAAGAAGAATGTCACTAAAATGTGGGTTTCTTGGTTGAAGTGTCTGCAGGCCTGGTGCCTCCGTACAGCTGTGGAGAGGCAGTGTGCACCCTCGAGAGGAATGCAAGGGGCAGAGGAAGGGCGAATCGCCAGCATCTGCTGGGTCATGAATGATGGACGATTACTTTACAAACCAGATTTACACGAGAAATTACCGAGAGAGCAAAGGGGAGAAGCTGCAAACACACACTTGTTTTTTCACCTTTTGGTCCTGAAGTCGTCGAGTCATTTTAACAGTAAATTCTCCTTGACTAAGTTCAGGCCTATTGCTTGATGCAAAATGCCATGGCCCTTCTTGTTAGAGAATGGAACAGCCCTGCTTCTGCTTCAGCCAGTGGTATCCCAATAAGTGGGAAACTGTGCTTGCAAGACAGTTCCCACACTGTTTGTACTCAGGTTGTAAGTTAAACCTTCCATAAAGCATAAAAGCCCCAAACCACTTTCTGACTGAGGTGGTTGTTGTGAAGTTGTGCTGAGGTCATCACCATAGCAGCTATAATGTTCTGCAGTCCCTACTCGCTGTTTTAGCTCCAAGTTATATGAATGCTTAGAAAACCACTTACTGCTGTTAAATCCATGCCTGTCTTCGTTCTTTTTTAAAGGGTTTGATAGATTTTTACACCTTTTTTTGGTGCCTCCCACCATTGTGCATTTCTGCGTGCTCAGCTCTAGCCCTGCAGGAGCAGCTGATGCGAATGTACATAGTCACATGTGTGTGTAGGACGGGTGAGCTCATCCCCTGCACAGTGTACAGCAGGTGTGCGGTGCGTGTACCACATGTATTTATGTACAGACACATGCCACGTCTTCCACCCGGTCGGCACAGCACGGCTTGTCATTCATCTGCTGTTCCAGAGCTTCCTAGTTTTACTGTCTTAGCCCAAACTCAGCCTCACTTAAGCCGGTGAGTCCTCAAGAATTTCAGAGCTTTGCACCTTGTCGAAGTTCAGCCTCAGAGTGGTGTTTTCTGTTCAGAGCTGTCCGTGAATGTCCTGGGTTCTTCATTCCTGCCTGTACGTGTTCCAATCAGACGTGCAGAAGGCTGCCAGTGAGCGGCTAACTGAACAAATAACGTCTGGTGAAAACAAACATCTGAGTAGCTGTGGTCTTAGAAAGAGCTTCCCCATTCAGTAAGTACTAATTCTGTTGTAGCCTTCTGAAAGACTTGTGTGTAAAGTTTGGCAGGAGCAAAAACTTGGTACCTTTCACTTACTTTTTGCAGCAGAACTTGGTAAGACATTGACTTGAATTATTTTTTAATTGTTTATCAGTGGCTAATTGGAAGAAAAACAAGTTGCCCATTAGCACAGAACAGGATGCAATGGACACTAGTCAAAAATCAGTTCTCACTGCCATGAGGATAACGGATGACGTTAAACAAAGGCTGTGGCCTTCTTTGGTGAGACATTGCTGTGACAGTGGTAGTTACAGAAGGAGGAGACTGGGGTTTGGTTCTTAGCGGGCACCAGAACTGATGTAGGATTCATGATGGCATCTCCATGGCCCATTCATTTTCCAGAGCTGTCTGGCTTAAGCTAAGCAAAGCTAGTTAGTTCCTTTAGTTGTCTGGTTAATGTCCATTTCGACCTCCTCTGAGCAGGTGCTGCACGCTGCGGTTTCCAGTACAGAGCCCTGCTGAACTCCCATGTGCCGTAAAACACTGTGTTACAGGGAATAAATAGCCCAGCGTTGGAGTTACCGCAGGACTTTCTTGGTCTTGTTGCTCTTGTCTCCTGATGACTTCAGTTGCAAAGGAAGCAGTCTGTGACAATAACAGTGTCACCTGTGGTCACGAGCTGTGCTGGGGAGTGGTTCAGTCTTGTTTCTTGTTTCTGTCACATTAACAAGGTGAAGTGGGATTTTCTGGGTGTCTGTTTCCACCTTGTGTCCTCCGTGTGGCGAACACTGGGGTCTGGTTAAGCAGACACCTGTCTAAGACCGTGAACGTCTCGCATGCCTGAAGTGAAACTCTAGTTTCTCTCCGCTGCCTGTAGCGTTTGCTGTGGAGAAGGCCAAGGATGTTCTGTTATCACTGTCTCCTTCAGTGAGTGTTTGAGAGCTTTTGTTTCAAACGTCCATTTCAACATTTCCAGCCTGATTCCAGAGATGTTCGATCAGCGGCGGGAGTTCCTGGCACAGACGGTCCCTCACTGATGTCTTTACAGTCAGTGCTATGTGGATAATGATTGCTTGGTTTTGTTAAAGGCTGAATGGAAACTGAATGTCCGCTACTGCAGCCACAGTACCACAGCGACGTTTTTAAGGGTTAGGAAGCTCATTGAGGTGTTGATCAGTGCAAAAAATTCAATTCTGAATGTAGAACAGGGGGTATCTCAACGCTGCACATTTGTTTTGTGTAAGTTTGAGTTGTGTGCATGCTGAAGGACAACGTGCTGTCAGATTAAAGTGGCAGTACAGGCTCTGCTGGAATTCCCTGTGGAGATTGGATCACAGGAAGCAGAAGCCTGAGGGGAACGTCCACAGCCAGAGATCTAACAGCCCTGAGAAAGTGGCTTCTCACAGGCTTGGTAAGTGATCCTGGATAAAGGACAGTCCGTGGATTTTCTGGCTGGATGACAGCACAGGGCCTGTTCAGAAAGCTTTTCATGAATGTTGGTTACAAGCAGGACTGAGCGACTTTAGAATCATAGAATCATTAGGGATTGGAAGGGACTTCAAAAGATCATCTAGTCCAATCCCCCTACCAGAGCAGGACCACCTTTGCAGTGAGAATATATTCTGTAAGGAGAAAGCACGTTGCCCACAGAGCATGAGCGTTAGATTTCCCAAACGTGGAATCGGCATGAAATGTGGGAACAGTTGTTTAAGTCATTAACCTGAACTCCAAAGTAACTGGCAAGGCAGCTTTCTAACAGCTTCATAACTGAATCTCCAGGCACTGCCAGTGTGGCATCTGCCTGGCGTTCCAGCAAGTTCCGAGCTCCTGCAAAAAGAACAGAACAACAGTGAAGGAATCATCTGCTCTTAATTCCTTGGGATATTTTCTGGAAGCCTCTGCTCATTATACTCTGGATAAACTATCGTCTATGTTGTTTTATTTAATTTCAAGCTGACAACCTTGCAGAAGTTGTTCCTTTCTCACTGCTTTTGTTGTGCAACCAGCATTGTTCTGTGTGATAGCGATTTAAGATGACAGCATGTTCTTTTTTAATCTGAATTTTGTATCTAATCAGTGTCTGCAGTCACGGAGGGGAACGGCATTGTTGTGTTTGTACATAGAGCATTGCAGTGCATGGTTTAGCTTCTGCATTCTATCCAGTGCTGTGTACATGTGGTGCTATATCGCTGTGGCTTCATCCTACTGCCCATGAGGTTTGTACCATTAAAGTGAATTACAAAGGTGCCCGCACTCCCGAGTTTTATTTGCCCCTTCGGTGGCTGGGACAACCGCCCAGAGGCCGTTTCGCCTGCAAGATCTTCTGGAAGAGACACAGAAAGAGGGAACTGGGATGTGGCTGTGGCCAAGGTGGAGGCAGAGATAAGCCCGGGGCTTGAGGTCATAGTGGGTGTGAGGAGAAGGACATCCTTGTACGTTCAGTGTTGAGCACCTCGATGCAAGAAAGACGTGGGAGTGCTGGAGCGGGTCCAAAGAAGGGTCTGTGGAGGGTCTGGAAAGGAACTGACAGGAGCCCAGGCGAGTGTCGCTGGGCAAATCCGGGTGCATCGAGTGACTGTCACGCAGGCCGTGGTTTGGGTGCTGCTGTGTCCTGAGCCGTAGTCTTGTATCCGGACAGTTTCTCGAGCGCGAGGTGTGTTTTTGCTGGCTTCTGCCGGGGCTAGCGGGCTCGTTCCAGACGGCATCAGCCGCCCGTCAGTGCCTGGCGCCGCGCGGAGTCGCTTCTCGTGCGAAGGCGAGGAAGTCGGGGCGCAGACCCTCGCCAGCAGCGTCTCAGGGCTCCCACCGCACCGATGTCTGCCGAGCCCACAGCCGGGGAATAACACGAAGTAAAAACATTCGCGTGTGATCGTCCTCCCTGGTCTTCCCGTTGCCCGGAGCGAAGAGCTGCAGCCCCCTGCGGCTGAGTCCATCTTCCAGCCCATCCTCACCGGCTGCTGTTAACTCGCTGTTGCTACCGCAGCTGTCGCGACAGGGACCCGCGGGCACCCCGCCCTGAGACCCGGTGACTTTACTGCTGACGCTCCGCTTGCGGCGGCTCCGCTTCTCCCTGCGAAGGGCCGCGGGCGGCAGGGGCGGTGCTTCCCGCCATTTCCGCCGGCGGGGCCGCGCGGGGCCTGCTCTGCCGCCGCCGCCGCCACCACCATGCTGATGAAGGGCCGGTACCCCATCAGGCGGACGCTGCAGTACCTCAGCCAGGGCGACGTGATCTTCAAGAGCTCAGTGAAGGTGATGACCGTCAACTACAACTCGGCGGGAGAGCGGAGCGAGGGCGCCAGGTGAGCGGCGGCGATGGGAGCGGGGCCGGGCCGAACTGCCCCCCGCCCCGCCATGGCGGCCTGGGGGAGTTCCGATCTGCTCTGCTCTTCTCTTCCCTTCTCTTCTGCTTCTTCGCAGAAGGTTCGTGTTTTTCAACATCCCCCAGATCCAGTACAAGAACCCCTGGGTGCAGATTATGCTCTTCAAGAACATGACCCCCTCGCCCTTCCTCCGTTTCTACCTGGGTAGGTACCGCCGGCCCCTCTCTGGAATTGCCGGCCGGAGGCGCGGGGGAGGCGGCTCGGTGAGACCGCGAGCCCTGCGCCCGGCTCCCGCCTCAAGCGTGTGCGGTTAGCCCGGGGTCAGCCGCAGCTGAGGAGGGCTCTGCTGTCTCACCCCGCATGGGGAGAGCCCCGCAGCCTCAGCTCCATGTATTCGAAGCGCCTGTGGCAGAGCTGGTACTGGTACCGAGCTCTGATCTCTTACAAATCTCTCTTGGCAGACAGCGGAGAGCAAATTCTGGTTGATGTGGAAGATAAAACGAACAAAGAGATAAACGAGCACGTTAAAAAAATCCTGGGGAAAAGCAAGTAAGTGGCACTAACGCACGATGCGGTGTGCAGGTGCACTGTGCGGGTGCAGCGTGTGAGGTTAGTGCACGTTGTGACACTGGCTTTGCCCAGGAACACAGAAGTAAACACAGCATTGACATCAGCCGAGTCCACAGCCTAGAAACTGTAAATCGCCTTTCTGTTCAGTTTGATTCGGGGAAGGGAGCAGGAACGATGCCTTCAGGCTTCCAGTGGTAACAAATGGATTTGTCTTCTAGAGAAATGCTTGAAAGAGAGGAAGCAGAAAGGAAGAAACTCTCACATCCAGGAACTTTTGGGCCCAAGAAGTACCATTTGCGAGAATGCATCTGTGAAGTTGAGGGTCAGGTTCCCTGCCCTGCTTTTGTGCCGCTGCCCAAAGAGATGAGGGGAAAGTACAAAGCTTCTCTGACAAACGAAGAATCAGCCTGATGTCTTGGTTTGTGCAGCTTTTCTCCTCGGGGCTGGATGATCAAGGTGCTTCAGTGAGAGACAATAGCTAACAGCTCCTGGAAACATGAACGAACAAGTTCATAGACTATAGACAACCTCATCTCATGGGTCTTCTTCCAGCTACAACCAGAATAATTGAAATGAAAAATAAATACAAGGTAAAACCCAGCTTTTTGGTGCCAGTTTTACAAAATGTAGGCAGCACTGCAGAAAGCGCTGAGGAAAACAAAATTACTAGAGCCCCATTTCCTGCTTATGTATACAAGGTGCCGTTTGCTTTGGACTAGAAAGATGACTGAAAGCCAGACTAAGGTTATCTTAAAAGCAGCACAGAATTCCACAGTGTCTAGGAAGTGAGGGGAAGTGTTCCTGCTGATTTCCGTCGTGCACTAGCTGAACATAGACAGTAGTAATGCAGCTCCCAACTCTGGGCTCAGGCTACATACTAAAGTTTATTAAATGACCACTCAGAATTAAGTCTCAGTTACAGCAGGATTAAACTTCTGCCATCACTACTGCAGCCCTGAGAAGCACCTGAATCAGGAATTAGGAGAACATGTAAGCTGATGTTTGTGCTTTACAACTGTCTTTATTATGAGCTGCCCTTAAGACAACTTCCCTACAGTCTTCCTTTAAAAACAGCGGCTGTACATGGGAGGGCTGTCTAGGCCTGGCACTTTCCAGCAAACTCTAGTTCAAGTTAGTGATGGCTGAGCCCAGTCCAGCCCTGTCACTCCTCTTACACATGGTCAAAAAGACCTTCACGGTCACCACAGCTGCCTCACCGATTAAACTACCTAGAGTAGGACAGAAGCTGATGGTAAATTGTACAATACTGCCTGGGGTTCAGTAACTGGTCCTCCCCTTGAGACAGGCTCAGATGCGCAAGTGACCGTTTCACTGTGCTCCAGCATCGCTGAACAAAAGGCCCAGCACAAACTGCACCGACGCAGATTCAGGCCTCCTGTAAGAACTGCCAGGTACAGACACGGCACAAAATAAACACATCGTTTTATTTCATCTCTGGTTATAAAGTCTATAAAGTACAGAGCATTGCATGCAGAGTTACAAAAGTCAGTGCTGACTATTTACTGAGCTCTGTGGTGATGCCTTTGTTCCATTGTGCCTCCTGAGCCCCAAAGCAGTCCAAACACAATCATAAGGGCTTTGGAGAAGGCTCTGCGCTGGACGGCTAGTCTGCCACATTTAACACAAAAGACTGAGGTATGCTGGTCTGTTTCCTGCTCCTCAAAGGACAATAAGGATGTATTGTACCTGCCACAGGTACAATAAGGATGCGTTAATGTTTAGTGTGTTAAACGGAAGTACAAACGAGGCAGGGTGGTTGCAACAGGGAGAAAACACTTTGTAAAGGTGAAAGCTGGTCAACAAAATGTTTTCTTCTGTTGACACAAAGAAGTGTTGGGTTAGTGCAGGGAGCAGTCCTCCATGAGCCAACAAGGCTGCTGAAAGAACTACCCCATCCTGTTTAATCTCTTAAAGCAAACCATGTTGGGGGTCGTGCGTTGCCATCGCAACCTTCAGTTCGTGCTGCCGCTTTGTGGTCTGTGACCCTTCAGAATCCTCTGGTCTTCGGTTCACTCGGTACAAAGTAACGCTTGGGGACTTGATGGATTCTAATGAAACATCTCCATATAAAGCCTTGCGGTCTTAACCAGTTCTGCATAGCTGCCAACTTTGGGTTTAGGCTGCAGTAAGATCATCAGCTGCCCTTAACTGGCTGCTCTCAGTCAGTCACCAGTTGCTAGTACCACTACAGGTGGTGGGATTCAGCTCCACACTCCCTACCTCCACTTATTTACAACAAAATAGTTGCTGCTCTTTAGATGACAATCCGTGTCTCTGAAATACTCTGCACTGCTTGTTCTACAGCTCTGCTAATAGATGTTACCGGAGACATTGGTAAAAGAGCTGCCCCACAGACTTCTGAGTGAGCCCACTGCTACTGGTGCTGTGCAGGGTGGTCCGTCCAGTTTTCCTCTGTTTCAGCTTTAAGAAATAACCTTTAGACCCACTGCTCCCCACCTCCATTTCAAACACCGATGGCCTGACGATGGAGCCCTGCCTTCTACAGAGAGAAATCTAAGCAGTTCAGGATCCATCTTCAGACACAGTCTGACCTAACCCCGAAGTGATCCTGAAGTGATCCTGCAGTTCTGTACCGATCTCCCTGAGCCCCGCTCAGCACACCCACATCGCATCACTTAGCCATCCTTTGGGGCACAGGACCACAACTCCCATCTGGAGCTTCTTACTTAAGACAGATGTGCCTGACTGTCCTAATAGCATCTGAGGAGAACCAGATGTGACACAGAATTGCTGTTTGGCTGCCAGACTTTGTCTCTCAGCTCTCAGAGGGTTCCAGCTCAGCGGCACTTCAGCTGTCCACTGTAAACAAGACTTTTGTTCGTTGAGTGCCATAAAAAGAGGGTTCCAGTCTCACAGATTTGACAAACGCCACTGTTGTGTCACCCAGAGAACGTAAAGGAATGTGCAGATTCCAGAAGACAACAAGGAACTGGAGGGTCATCCTTTCTCTACATTATGAAATATTGCTGGGCTGATTTCCCTCACAAGCAGGTGTCTGAAGCCAGCAAGGTGCTTGTTTGTGCTCAGAGCAAAGGGGAAATGAACAGTGATGAGAAGACAGCATGCAAATTCCACTTAGGAATCGTTACCAACACATTAAAAATTCCCCGGTTATAAGGATCATATATAAAGTTCTCAGTCTCAAATCCCTTTTCTGCATCAGCATTGCACAGCACAGATCTGCCAGCCTGTAGTTCTGCCCCTGACAGTCACAGCAGCCTTGTAACACTTTCTCGTGACACCCTTAAGTGGTTAAGCGGGCCTGAACCACTGCGCCACTGCGCCACTGCACTGTGGCAGTATCAGAGGGGACAGGCATTTTAGAAGAGTTCTCATGTCTTTAGCCGGAGCCCCACTGAAGGGCCAGTCCAACAGCAAGGGGGAAAGACAACCACCACTGCAGCCATTTCCCATCATAGTTCCCTGCTGCACCCAACCACTCACCCAAACCAAGCACATGGCAAGACCAGTCAGCACTACAGGTGGTGTAACCTGGTGTTGTAGAATGTCTCAGTGTTAGCATCTGAAACCAGCAGCACAAACTCCTCAGGACTGAGCGGTAGTGGCAATGCCTAACTGAAAGTGCCTAAGTCAAGATTTTCCCAGCTCCCTCTTGATGGGTGTTCCTGTTACAAGTACGTGCTCTACCTTCCCACAATTAACAGCAGCCAGAAGAATTATTACACAGCCCTACTGCTGCCTCAGCAGCTGGATTTCTCCTTCTGCTTTGCTAATGTGTGCTTCAGTTCCTTTAAGTTCTCCGTCAGTACCTCCACCTCGTCCATTCGTCCACTGTGTTTGGCATCAAATATATAGGCTTTGATATTATCTATCTGTTGGAGAAGCAGCTCTTCTTCTATAGCCTCCTCTCCAGGGATGTCACTGCCATCCTCAACCTCAAAGGGATTGGTACAGGATCCCTCTTCAAATGGATTCACGGGATTTGAACTGCCATCGAGCTTTTGAAATGGATTTTCTTCCTCCTCAAAAGGGTTAGAAGTATTACCAGGTGCTCCACTGGTCTGTTCATCCTCCTCCTCATTCTCAAATGGATTGTACTGTCTTTTGTCACTCTGTGGGGCTGCGCTACAGTAAGAACCCACTGGAGAGCAGTCTTTGGCAAATGGGTTCGTATCTTCCTCTAACTGAGGACTCTCTGCTTCATCTTCAAAGGGGTTTATACAGGCTGTTTGACCTTGGTCTCTGTTATGCTGGGGGATGAGCTGGGGTTTGAGAGTGAAGCTCAAGCGCTCTTTAGTTGGCAGCTGCTCAACAGCAAGAGTTTCAAAACTTGGGTCCCCCTTGACCTGAGCAGTGTCCAAATCCATTGCCTGTGCTGTCAGGTTCCGATTCTCTTTTGCAACTTCATGCTGATGCTGCTGGACTTCTCTGTAGTCTAAGGAGTGTGTCCTTGAGTGCTGAGACATGATTTTGTGCTGTTCTCTTTCCCACTCTTTTTCACGAAGCACCTGGAGTTCCTCCCTCTGCATCTCTTCCTCTTCTGCTTGTCTTTTGGAAAGCTCAATAGCTTTCAGAGTTTGCTGTTGATCATATTCATCCTGAAGCTGCCTCAGGTTCTCCTGCAACATCCGGACCTCATCAATCCTGTTAGCTGCCTTTGCTTGCTCAATAAAGGACGTGATGTTGTCAATCTGCTGAAGAAGTGGGTCTGCTCTCTCACTCTCTCTCGAGATACTAGAAGTAGGTAACCAGCCTTCCGACTTCCTCACTGTTCCTTTCTTCTGGTCAGTTGCTTCACCATTAACTGCAGCTGCAGATCTGGAGATGAAGTCTTTCTGCTTTTCCTCTTGTTTTCCATGTGTTTCAAAAGCCACCTAAATAAAAAAATCATGCAGTAAGAGAACCCCACAGGCTTGAAAACTCTCAGTTTAAATATCCATAGATACAGGGCAGTCAAGCGAGTAACGCAGCTTCGGGCCTGTGCTGGGCACAGCACAGCAGAAACAGCACACGCAGCCGAGGCACTGCCGCTTCCGGAAGCGTTCAGCTGCTCAGTACAGGCCGATCCTCCCGACAGAATACAGCGCCGGCGCTGTACGGACCCGTGAAAGGGATACGGAACCGTCTGCCTCGAAAATGAGAAACCAAATTCCAGCCTTCAGTGCAGCTACTCGGATGCACACAGCTCCCAGGCTTCAGAAGCCCCGGGAGGAGGCCCTGAACCAAGACAGAGCCAATTCAAACCTCTCTTACCATATGCAGTCTTCTCCTCTTCAACTCTTCATACTGGTCTTTGGTTGGTAGAGACATCAGGCCAAGTAGTTTCTCCTGGCAAAGAAGGAAACATTGACAGCATTGCTTGCATGTGCTCCACCAGTTTTCAAGGGGGTGAAAGGAGAGACACCGCCAGAGACACCCAGCTCCTTCCCTGCCAACAAACAGAAGGTGCTTCTACAAGGCAGCC
This sequence comes from Rhinopomastus cyanomelas, assembly GCA_013400115.1. Classification (NCBI taxonomy): domain Eukaryota; kingdom Metazoa; phylum Chordata; class Aves; order Bucerotiformes; family Rhinopomastidae; genus Rhinopomastus; species Rhinopomastus cyanomelas. The sequence goes on along the minus strand of VXBP01009295.1, from coordinate 105,753 downwards.
TCTGCTGCCAGCCTGAGCAGTGTGGGCCAGGTTCACAGCTGAGAGACAACGCCAACGCTCACGTGTGCTCACAGAGCCCTGAACTCAGTGCTGCTCTGATGACACAGAGAGCATTCAGGCTGGCTCATCCCAGGCTGCCCGAAGTCACCGTCAGAGGAACTGCAGACAGTGCTCAGCGCTAACCCTCCCGTTAAGAGCAGTTTTAAGGCACAGGGCTGTCTGGCAATGAAAAGAGCATTACGTAAAACTCATGCTCAACTCCTAACACACGCTCCGTTTACCTGAACAAAAAGCGTAGCTGAGTATCTTATCATTCTCTGAAGTTGCAGTGTTTTAGGATGAGGTTGGGGATCTTCACGCAAGCCTAGACTCAAAATCTTCTTACTGCATCCAAGCAAACACACAGCCTCATCAGTTCACAAACAAGGGCCAGTGAAAATGCAGCAGAAGTGAGAGAGACACAGTACTGGGAGAACATTTTCTGATGGTGTTTTAGAGAAGCCTTTCTGTGTCTCACAACTGACAGCCCTGTCCACTCACAGCCCTTTTAAAAACAAAGAAGCCCCCAAGTGAGCCTCTCCTTGTTTCCTCTGTGCTGACTTATTTCTGCTGCAGAGGAGTGCACGGCTGAAAGGCTGGGAGTTGGAACTGCTGGCACACAGAAACAGCAGCTACCCTTCCCCATGCTCTTCACAACGGAGCCCACACACCGATTAACCATGTGAACGATACGGGAGGCATGACATAGACAGGCACAGACAGCTGAGGTAAACTACAGAGAGGCCACAAGAGAGGGAGACAGGCACATGCTGGCTCGGGGAGAGGGGATGAGATCTTTTACCTTAAGGCATCTATCAGTTCGTAGACCTTTTGAATCTCCACCCTCAGGTCATTAGCATGTTCCAGGCTGTAGGTTGTCTCCCCAGCACTAAGGAGCAAACGCAGCTCTAAGTGATGTGTCCAGCTCACAACACAAACAACCCTAGAACTTACCCCACGAGAGCCAAGCCTCAGCGATGGTTGGGAAAGCTACTCTGAAGGGGCTTCATTCATGGTTTCACTTCTAGCTCACTGTATGAGATAAAGCTTTGTGACCCAAGTGGAAAACGGCAGTTGTGTGAAGTGGACACTTCACACAGGATCAGTCCTGATTACATTATTATTTGCTGTTACAGAGGAGACTGGATTGTAAACACAGGACTGCCACTCTTCAGGTGGTCTCTAAGCCGTACACGCACACGGAACAAATGCACCTCGGTGCGTGGGAAACAACCCAAAGGACTGAGCAGGTAGCTACACCGTTCTACACTGAAGCCCGTTACTACCATTTGCCAGAAAGCAGAAGCCCACAGCACTGCCCACAGCATATTTCAGATGGGAGGAGCTGGCTGTCCACATCAGCAACGGGCACTTCACTGGAATCTCATGCTGACTGATTAAACAAATCAGGATTTTATGGGGAAGATTCTTCACATTTTTAGCTTCCCTCTCCTTTTATACCATCAATACAAAAGGTGAGGATTGCTCTCAAAAGGAACTTCACTACCCATGAGTCTATTTTCTGAGACTCACTGCCCATCAGAAAGCTGATTTGAAATGACTTAATGATTTAAAAAAACCTCTCAAAACCATCCCAGACTTATCTTTTTACGATATTACTGCTAATGACTAATTCAGTGCTACTTGGAATAGCATCCCATAGACAACAGATAATGAAACACACTTGTTCCTATGATTTACACACTCTTGCAGCCTCACATGCCATGCTTTTAGGGAGGAAAAATACAGGTATTTGCAAACAGAATCAGTTTACTTTAGTGCTTCTGCCATCCTGATGTATTCTGGGGCCTTCTGGTCAACTTTCTCCATGCAGAGTCGAAGTTTCTGGTTTAGAACAAAAGAACAAATCAAAGAAAGGAAATTAAAACACTAATAACACAGGACCAGGCTGACACAAAGCTTCGTGCACCTGAAGCTAACTGTGCAGACTAGCCATGGAAGTGGCAGGACCCTGGAGTTATCTTCAGAACACAGATGGGACGGTCAGAGAGAGACTCCCTGCACCCCTGCAAGGTCGATGTTGAATTCAGAAGCTGTTTCAGAGGAGGAGCTGGACAACCTGTGGCCTTTGATCTCTTCACACAAAACACCACTAGAAATTCCCATTCATACTAACTGGGTTGAGAGTGGGCTTCGCTGGAAAGACACCTGATCGCTTCAGGTATGCGCTTCCAAAATGTACGTGAACACCACGTTCCAGCCTGACACTGCTGACTGCTAAAGCTTCTGCCATCAGTGTGAGGATAACCAGTGCTCACAAGAGCATCCCGTAGCTCCAGCACAGACCACCAACAAAGCACTCAGCAAATCCCTGATTTAAACAAGGACTGCCCAGAGGAATCCCAGCAGACATTGTTCACACAACGGCCAGTTCCAGACAGTAAGAATGCAGCTGTATCTTACAGTGACATGTGAAGTTATCACAGGGTATAAGAACCACACAGCGGTCAATACCGTCACTTCAGACATGCCACAAACACCACATACAGCCCGGTCTAACAGCAGTGGATGTTAGTATGTCATGAAGTAAGAGCTTTGTCAGTAAGATAACAAGAAAGTCAGCAGAGACTTTAGAGAGGATGCAAGCAGCAAAGTTTTTGGTTTACCTCATAGAGTTTCACGATCTCAGGAGTGTACTCTTTCTCATCAATCTGCTGCTCTCTTTTCAACAGAGTATCTTTGCAGTGCCGACAGCAACGGATTCGGTCATCATCCTTCTCGTCCAGAACGGAGCTGACACTGTTTATACTGCTAACGCTACCCCGGCGGGAACCATGGACACTGTTGGGTGAGGAGTTTGGGCTTGTATGAAAACCTAAGGCCTCTTTGCTGGCACTGGTAAGTTTGCCTACAAATTAGACACAAGGAGTTCACAGTGACTGGAGAAGCCAACAGATTTCACCAACACAAATCAATCATGTTGGTAACAGAAACATCACAGCCATGTAATATTAGAAAGCCAGATTGAAAGCATCTGCTGACAGACACACAAGAAACCCATGAGAGCAGACTGCTGAAAACTACCTACTTTGCTTAGGCCTAGAAGCAATCTCATGCTGGAGCTTCCAGTTACACAACAGCTGTAACTGTGGAAGAAGAGCTGTGGTGATGCTACTCAGTTTTTGTGCTTGAAGGCTCCAAAAAGCTCAGTTAATGTCATTTACTTCCACAGAAAAGACTCCTCTCCAGTGCACTAGATGAACAGATTAAAGTTCAAAGGGTTTCTTAAAGGCTTGTGGAGGAACTTCATCAACATCTGCATTTGGCCTACCATGGGCAAAACTGGAAATACCCACAACAGTTTTAAGTGCCAAGAAGCGTGGCAGTTATCAATCATAAAGTTAGCACCTTCACAGTTACAGTACTCAGTAGAATAAGACATTAAACACTAATTACTAGTAGTGTAGATTACTACTGCTTTTAGTATCTTATTCAGTCTAATTTAACAGTTCCAAAGCTGAAGAAGGAGTAGAGGCAGAGAGCAGAGATATTGTTTTGATTCTTCCCTTTCACAGACAAGTGTCTGCCTGACCCTGAGCAACAGGGTAAGAACCAAGTTTTCTGCAAAGGCACAATATTGCCAGAAGCCTTTTTCCTAAGGGCACAGAGCCAGGATGCAGGACAAAGCCAGCCTCCTGCCCCAAGCGAGGAATTAACAGCATGTGCCATGCTTACTTGCTAACAGAAGACTGACGAGTTCCGTGCACTTCTTGCACATAATAGACCCGCACAGACGGCAGTGGTGACGTCGGCTTCGAATACCAAACTTACTGCCACAGTCGGGGCAGAAGGGAACATCTTGATCGCTGACCCAAGGGACAACAGACTTCTCTATAGCTGGGATTGGGCAAGAGGAGAGGGGATGTACACAAGGTATTAATCCAACTCATTCCTCAGCTAGTTAAACTATAGCAGCAAAGAGTCTGAGGTAAGTTCATACCTCTCACTTTAGCTGACTCGGTGTTGGCTCTGTCAAACGACGTAAGCTAGCAGGAGATAAACAACACGTTAAAGAAAACATCCCAGCACAAGCAGCCCAACAAGAAAAAAGAATCGTGGCAAAAAAAGACAGGTGTCTTGGCCTGCGTTACCCGCTCTTGATCGCTCGTGCTACCCTCACACCAGCAGTGCTAAACAGTGACGGCCAAAGCTGTGCACAAAGCAGAGCATTCTGGACATGATCCTTACAGCACCCAGCACTACACTGCATTTAAGCCAAAAACACAGTGCCCTTGGTAGCTGTTGAAGAATGAGCCGCTGGAAGAATCACAACTAAATTGCTGGGAAGAAATGTAGCAAAGATCAGAGAAAAATGCACAGGAAAGGAGGTGGCTCTGGGGGCACACGGAAGCAGCATCTTTGGCTTTAAAATTGACTGTAGAAGCAGAAATTACACCCACAGTATGGGAGCCAGACCAAGCTCTAGAAAACAGAGATGTGTGAAGGGAGTTCCAGTGCAGTCCCTTTACAAAGTGCCCTGTCAGATAAAGGGACAGGCACTGCGCTAAAGCACGACTTTCTTTTTTTGCTTAATCCAGGAAACACTCTGCAAGCTGGAACAGTGGAAAAACAGCACACCCACCTTTTCTAACCTGATTATTAACTTATTGACTTCAACTACATAATGATCAATCCTGGCTGCTCGGTGTTTCTTGAAATCAGAAAGATGGCTTCTTGTAGCACCTGGAGAGAGAGCAGAAAGCCTTTGAAATTCCTGCCTGGTGGGCTGTATGGATTTAAATGCCTCCTGAAAAGCAGCTGTCTCTTCACCATTTATTTCTTAAGATCTGATTGAATTTTAAGGACGTACTAGAATCCTACATTTTCACAGCAATGCTCTAGTCACAGTGTGCAGGTTAAAGCTGTTATTGAGTCAAGAGTAGCCCAAATTCTGGAGACTTTGTAGAGTTTAACTGTCAATTAGTGAATTCTCTGCTTTGCTGGTTGCAGAACCTCTCAACAAACCTAGAGATACACAGAGGTAAACACATACCCAGCAGGCCTCAACAGCCTGCATCCGATGACCGGACAAACAGCCGCCCTGCTCTCAGGGTTCACTGGGGTACTCTCTTTCCATACAATTCTCTTCCCCATTATCTGCATTTTCCCCATCACCCCACATGACATTGGCAGGCTGCACATAGTCATGGTACAGGGAATGAAATGCAGTACAGAAACAGCACTGTGGGACCGCAGCAATACTGGAGCATTTCCCAATTCAGGTCAAAAGAAAAGTTACTCCTCTGCATATCACCTCCGAGCTCTCGTACCTACTTCCTGGGGCTCCCACATGTAAGGATCCACTCCACCGTAGCTGAATGACTCATATCGTTCCTGAGATCCGGAATCAGTTCTGTCATCTCCTTCTCGTTTCAGCAATTTTTTCTTGGCTCTCTTGGCTTTCTGGACTAGATCTGAAAAAGATAAACCCAAGCTGTCCAAAGCAGCAGACAATCACTGAGTGTTTGTCTGTATAAGACACCAGCTGAATGGCTGAGTCCAAAGAGTAGTGGTGAAGGGAGGTAAATCTGGTTGGCACCCAGTCACAAGTGGTGCTCCCCGAGGGTTCAGTACTGGGGCCCATGCTCCTCAGTATCTTTATCAATGATATGGACGTGGGGAATTGCATGCACCCTCATTGAGTTTGCAGATGACACCGAGCTGGGTGGCAACCTCAATCTGCTGGATGGTAAGGAGGCTCCACAGAGTGAACCAGACAGGCTGAATCAATGGGCCACGGTTAATTGTATGAGATCAGGTGCAGGTCCCGCACTTGGGTCATGACAACCCCACAGAAGGCTACAGGGTTGAGGACATGTGTTTGGAAAACTGCACAATGGAAAAGGACCTAGGGGTGTTGGTCAACAGCCAACTGAATATAAGCCAGATGTCCAAGAAGGCCTGTATGAGCACTGGTGTGACCAACAGGGAAGTGACTGTACCCCTGTACTGGGCACTGGTAAGGCCATGCTCCAAATCCTGGGTTCACTTTTGGGCCCTTCACTCAAGTGAGGAGCGGCTGACGGAACTGGGGCAGTTTAGCCTGGATAAAAGGGGGATCAGGAGGGACCTCCACAACTCCCTGAAATTCAAGAGGTGGAGCCAGGGCAGGGTTGGTCTCTTCTTCCAAGTAGCAAGTGACAGGACTAGAGAAAATGGTTGCATGTTGCACTTGGGGAGGTTAAGACTGGACATTAGGAAGAATTTCTTCACCTAAAGGGTTATGAGACATTGGAACAGGCTGTCCAGAGAAGTGGTGGGGTCACTATCCCTGAAGCGATGTAAAGGACATGGAAACGTGGTGCCGAGGGACACGGTTTAGCAGTGAGCTGACAGTGCTGGGTCAGGGGTTGGACCTGATGATCTGACAGGTCTCTCTCAACCACAATGACTCTGCCGTAGTTGGACGCGTTAAACCACCGCCGCCTCTTACTTTTGAGCTGCCCTCGGACGTCCCTGTCCTCGCCAGAGTGCTCTTCTTCGTAGTGTGCCTGCAGCTGGTAGAACGACTGGAGGTCCTTCAGGCACAGCGGGCACAGGAAGCCCTCCCGCATCTCCCCTGGGTCACCGAAGGGCTGCGGGCAGCCGGACGCCATTGCGGCCGCAAACACTGCCCCCTCTCAGCGGCGTCGCAGGGGCGCGAAACACGGCCGCTCCGCGCGGACACGGCGGGGCGACGACATCGTCCTCCGCGGGCTCCTGAAACGCACCGGCGGGAGGCGTGAGGGCGGCGGGGAGCAGCTCCCGGAGCAGAAGGGCGGGAGGCGCACGGGAGCGGGCGGGCCCAGGCGCCTGCGCCGTCAGAGCGGCCTTCGGAGGCTCGGCCCGGCGCTCCCCAGCCTGAACCCCAGCCGAGGGTCCCCCAGCTCCGCGGGCGGGGCCAGACCTCACCTGTCACCGAGGCAGCGGAGCGTGTCCCCCGCAGCGGGGAGGGCCTCTGCGGAGAGCCCCGGCCCCGCACTGACCCGCGCACAGCCTCCCTGCTGCAGGCGGCGGAGCCCGGCCGAGGAGGACGGGGCGAGCGCCGAGATGTCGATGGCGGAAGGGCGGGGACACGGAGCTCATCTAGGCCTGGAGGCGGAACGCAGAGCTACCGATGGCGGCTCCTGGCGCGCCGGGCGGTGCTGCCCTCTGGGGCGCAGAAGCGTCTCGAGTGCCGGTCGCATCCCGGGCCGCAAACGGCCCTGCCTGGTCCGCAAGGCGAAATAGGCTGGCAAAGCCGAGCGGAGCTCCCGTGGGTCAGTGAGTGCCTAGCGCCGGGAAGGCGCCTTATCGCTGCCCACAGGTACCCGAAAGGAGGTGGCGGAGAGGTGGAGATTGGCCTCTGAGGGACAGGGCCAGAGGAAACAGCCTCAGGCCGCCCCAGGAGAAATTGAGCTTGGCCCTGAGGAGAAACTTCTCCCTACAAACGGCCCTCAGCCCTTGGCACAGGCTGCCCAGGGAGGGGGTTGAGTCGCCAACCCTGGCCGTATTTCAACACCAGTCAGGGAGATCTGGAGCTCAGGGCCAGGGTTTGGGATGTGTCGGGACAGGTGGGGTCAGGGTTGGACTTGGTGATCTTGAAGAGCTTTTCCAGCCTAAAGGATTCTGCGACCTTTGTACTGCTCCAGGAGCTCTGGACTGGTGAGGAAGAGGTGGGCAGCTGGAGATGTGGTCGGGGCTGTGGTGCAGGGTTAGGGGAGGCAAACTGGAGCCACACTGCTTGATGCTTCTCCAGCTGTGCTCCTGTCCCTGCAGAGCTGAGAGCTGGGCTTCCACTGGAGAGCAGGGGGTATGAGAAGGGCGGTAGTGGGAGTAACTGAAAAAGTAGAGTAGCTGCAGGGCTCGTAGGGATCTTCTGGAGACATTTCAAGTTTTTGTTCTTGTTTTTATGTGTGTGTTTTGTTCCTTCAGTGGGTATAGAGGAGAGCGAATGGGGTAGGTGGGGGGGGGGAGCCTGGCACTAGATGGCATGCAAAGCACATCTGAGGGCAATCCAACACCTGCTGCTGGTCTTGTCAGCATTTCAGAACACCTCTTAAAGACTTTCCTCCTGCAGCTGGCAAGTCAGTCCTGCATGGAGGGATAGCTGAGGCCCTTGTGACCCAGACAGCTGTAAACCAGAGTAAAAATTTGGTATGAGGAAAAGGAAGGCTGTCCTGAAGAGGTTCTTGCCTTAAACTTGCTTTTCTCTACAGCTTCTGTAACTGCTTGTTTTCCAGAGGAAAGTTCTAAAGGTAAAGTAGTAAATACAGTTATTGAGGTCTAATAGCCTGCTGATGGGACACAAACAATACAGTGAGAGGGACTGCAAGGGAGTTGTGAGGAGGCTGGTAACACGTTGGGATGTACGTTAGAAATCTATTAGGGTTCTGCTTCGCCCTCCTTTGACTTGTGCTCCTTCATCTCTATGCAGATAAGTGAATCAACAGAAAACCAATACATGTTGTTTTCTTGGTTTCCTTTTTAGATTTAAAAGCTGCAGTGTTTTGATCAAGGAAAACAAAGCACGGATGTCTTCACACAGGTCTAAAAGTCATCTAAAAGGCAGGTAGATAACTCAAGTTTTCTCAAGGAACTTTCCCTCTTTTTCTCAGAGGTCTCTCTTCAGCCCGAGTCCTTCATTATCCTGCAGGGGTGAGGACTTTATGCTGCTCTTCTTGGGAGGGAAGTGTGACTGTTTCCTGGCTGTTTCTCAGCTGTTCTTATTAGGAAGGAAGCAGGGAATCCAGTAATCATTTCCCAAAAGCCAGAGGCTTTGCCTGTTTGGAACTTTTGTGTCATATCTCTGTACAGCCTAGACCTCATCTGGGCTCCTTCGCTTTTGCTCATAGCTTTTGTGCATGGCAGCGAATTGATGCTTTAAAATTGCAGTCAGCTGTTTAGTGTTGACTGAGGGAACAGGCAAGCGGTGACTTCTTCTGCCATGATGATACTGCTGTTTTCAAGGTCTCTCCAACTAACAACTCATTAAAAGTACTAATAAAGGGGTTTGTTTGGGCCACATATTGCTTGGAAGTATTCCTTTGTAATACGCATCCATGATAATTACAGTAGATTAGCAAAGACATTAAGGCTGATAAGTGTGTGGGAGGGGGCACAGAATGGTGATGGAGTCAGGAGTTGAAAATGGTTGTGGAAATTGTTAATGGTACAGCTGTGCACGTGGACTCTCCCCTCGCATTGAAAACAAAGCTCGTTTTGAAGACACTTGTAGGAGTTGCATTAAGGAATCAAAGTCCCTTATGTCTCAATAACTGGTAACACGCTGGAAATTTAAAACTTCAGTAAACGAAGAATTCATTGTGCTCAGGTGGTTTAGTTTCAATTAAAACTGGAAATAAGATTTCACATGACCGCAGTGCCATGTTAGGGCCAGTGCATGGGTTTGCTCTGTGAGCCTTATCCAGATTCTGCAGAGGATGGGAGATTCTTCGACTGACTTCCGTGACCTTAGGACCAAGTCTGCTATTGGTCTGTTGCCATTCCTGAAAAGCCACAGGCTGTTGTATGGACAGACAGCAAAGTACACTTTGCTAGGAAACGTGACAGCTTAAACACCATGTTTTGCCCGTGTCAACGTGTGCCAGTACATGTGCGTGTGTTTGTGTGACTGAGCAAAGCCAGTGGGTGTTTGTGCAGACAGGAAAGTCTAATAACAAGTGACAGGGAGGGGAAGGTGTACATGTGATGCAATTTTGCTGTTGTCCATGTTTACCTGCTTGGTAATGTTTTCTTTGCTGATTTTCATGTGTTTGGAGCATTTTCCAGCAAGTAGTGGTGGTTTTGCGTAGTGGTGGAAATAGTGTGTGTGATGGTATTCTTTAGAGAAATCTTTTCCTTATGACATGAGAACTGAACATTTTTAAAGGCATCACATGCAGAAAGTCTCCTGAAGGACTTTGCAGCGTGTGGAGTGTTCCCAGCTACCTCCTCGGAGGGTTTCTTCAGGGCTTGTTAATTAGAAACCCCCTATCAGTAGAAGAGTTCTATGAGCATGTTGTCTCCAAAGGTAGAAGTCACTTGATTGAACACGTTAGATGCTCACAGAACCTAACTTGAGTGATACCAGCTGAGGTCATTCATTGTTGTTCTTTGGGGTAACTATGCCATATGGTAAAGCTAATGAGTGTAACTGAGGCAATGCTCTGGAGGGGGGAAGTGATGTCTTTTGGAGCCCTGAAGACACTTAATGTCTCTTGTTGATGGTACTGAGAATGACAGAGGTCGGTGGAAAACACTTGTTTTGTACATGATACAAAGCATAGCGTTCTAGTCAGATGGTGGCATGCTCCGACCTTCCAAATGTGCAAAGGATAAGAATAACTCGGTGCACTCGATGCATCTGCATTCATTTCCACAGTCAGTAAATTTATTGTTTGACCTGTGACCAGGAAATCAGCCTTGTAGCGGAGTTCCCTGTGAACTGGGCTGCCCACGTGCATGATTTCGTGTGTTACCCAGGTAGGATTTAAGAAGGGTATCCATCTGTATGGAAATCATCCTTCACTTCAGTAGCAAAGCAGCTTTATGTGTGTGTGCTGACCACCAGCAAGCAAGAAGATTGTGCCTAGAAAAGTTTGTGCCCCTTGACGTTGATTTATTTTTGCTTATCTTGCGTAGGTTTCCTGTCATTCACTCTACTACAGTATGTTTGCACAACCAGTAATGACAACCAGAGTTGACTGTTGATGTTTATTGAATCACTGATATCAAATAAACGCTTGGAAGAGTCTGACTATGGAAAGGAAAAGCATTCCTTTGAGAGGGGAGAAATCAGAAATCCTCACTAGAAGAAAAGGATGCCTGCTTGTTTCATTTCTAAATGTCTGAGGCAAAGGCACGATTTCGAGTGGTGAGGCTGAGACGTAGACACAGCAGGGTGGAAGTTCCTGTATGGGCGTACGCAGTCAGGTCTGCAACTGGTGTTTGAGATGCATTGACCCCCCTGCTCTGTGCAGCCTTTTGGATGACAAGTGTTTATGTGCCAGTTCCAAGTCATGCTGTCAGTCATCTAATCTGTTCTGCTTAGGCAGCATCAGAACAGATATTGAGTAACTTGTTCTAGCCATTGGGGAACACAACTGGGCACACACAGCGAGACCACCTGGGATTTGGACCCATCAGGAAATGTCGCTATTAATTTCATTAAGAAAAGGAGTCAGTCTTGGTACTTGCCTGTCCCAATCAGCTGGGTCCTGTGTTTCCTTTCAGTATGATGAAGCCGTTAACATAAATGGGAACACTAAGACACTGAACGGTAGTTGAGAGGTCAGCAGCAGGAAGCCAAAAGGGAGTGAGCAGGAGTTTCTAGGGATCTGGCAGTTTGATTCCCTAAATGCAAGTGAAGCACAATTAATTTCTCATTCTTCCATGTCACTCTCCCAGGCTGATCTCTTTCCTGGGTGCTGACGTTTTTCTACTGCCCTGTCTTTGCTAATGGTTTCTATTAGACCAAGGAGCAAGCTGCCTTTTTTACAGGTGAAGGAGCCCTGAAAGCTGCAGAGACCAGCATCATCTGGGCTGTTAGCATTCCCGTGCCTTTTTCCAGGGTGCTGGCGTTTCTCACCATGTTGGTCACTTAGGTAGACCTCATCATTCCAGCCTTTTCTGCTGAGTTGTTTGCGCTTGTACATCACATATCTTCTGCCTGGATGCTGTCTCTTGGATAATTCATTCAGGTAGGTTAGCTGTGCACTGGAGATGTCAGCATACTGATCTGGAAGTGACCTCCTGCCAGAATGCTCTTGTTCTTTCAGCCCCAGATAACCATCAAGGGCATCTCCTATCTCTCTTTTCCCTGGATGCTGCCACTTCTGAATGTCTCCAAAAGATGTGTCTTCCTCAGCATCTCTTTTCCCAGGGTGCTGTCTCTTCAGGTCACTTGGGTACTTTAGTTCAGGGTGTTGTATTTTGGAAAGCCATTCTGGCGTAGCGACACCTAATTCTGTCCAAGAAAAAGAATAATGTTCATGAGCTCCTGTAAAACTCACTAAGGAAGTGGCAATGGGAATTTGTGGAGTTCTGTGGTGCAGGATGATAAGCTCCTGCTTTTGCCCGTTTAATTGCTCGGTTAACTCAGTGGTTTTGAATGTGACCGTGCTGGATGGCCTCTGTCAAAACAACCCTACCACCTTTTTAGCAAGGATTGATGGATCTATGTGTTAGTAACTAGCTACAGCTGAATGGGACCACATGCAATGACAAAGCTGAGGGTTTTGATTCAGTTAAAAGGAGTTGAATAGAAGACATTGAGCAGCTGGATGAAATCAGCTGCAGTAGCTGGGAATGGAGAGGAGCTGGATAGCAGCATGAGGCAGGGAAAGGATAGGGTTGAGACACTAACAGAAATAGGGATGTGGATGTTTGAAAGTCAGCCAGGTATTTCCAGCTAACAGCCATTACTGTGTTAGTATCTCTTACTCATTCTTAAGTTACTTTTACTCTTTCAAGTCTGGGATCAGCATGACTGACTGCATTCATGTGAAGAGGGAGGAAGGCTTTCTCTGTGGGCATGTGGGACCAGCTTTTCTTTGTCTGTGTGCATGTGCTGCTTCTCGCGGTCCCAGAGTCAGATTTGCTTCCAGTGCTGTGACTAGTGAGAGCAGACTGTCTGTGTGTGAGGAGATGGTGGACACTAGACCAGCCACAGAAAAGCTCATTTCTGGAGGGGTGTAGAAACTGGTGGGGTAAGACAGAAGATGAATGGCAGCACTCCCACCTCCAGTTAACATTAGGTACAGGGTCCACAACTGTGTCCTTCTAGACCTTCCCTAGGTAAGTACTTGCCAGACAGGCAAGTCTTCAATGACAGGCTTCTAGCTTCTTAAAATGCAGTAGTAGCTTACTGATGGTTACACCGCCTGAGCAAGGAGAGCTTGGAGAAGAAAGCGCCTTTTGAGAACTCGGTGTTCCTATATTGCAGCAGACCTCCTATTCTTTCCTTCCCCTTGATTAAGAGTAATAAATATCTACAGCAGAACCTCTAATGGATCATTTGCTGTAATGGTCTCAGCCCAGTACTATGCCAGCATCACCAGATGGATGTCCCCAGTGTTATCTATACCTTTATTCATCTCATCTTCCTTCTCAGCTTTTTTGAGGACAGACTGAAGAATGAGGCTTTCATGTCTCTGCAGGACACCATCAAGGGGACTTCTTCCCATATTCCGACTTCCCTCTGGAAGGGGCTGCTCCCCGTCGAGGCAAACACCAGACAAAGTCAGGTGCAGGAGTAGCAGTGGCAGTTGGATCGACAGCATTGTGGGCTGGGCGTTCCTGCAGCTTCTGTGGGAGAGAACAGCGTCGGGGGAGAATGGAACAGAGAAACCTGGCAATAGCAGCAGTATTTCCAGCCACTGAAAAAGTATTTCAGTGCTGCTCAGGGGTTGCAGTCTCTTGTGAGGGTCCTTTCTAACTTACGGTGCTGGCAGTTTATTTTATATTCTTCAAAGGAACGTAATTAAGACGAGGCACCAGTTCATTTTTCTGGCAGAATAAATATGAGCGTTTTAGGCACCTAACTTCCTGATGCACAGAGAGCTCTGAAAGCTGGTGGCTGTGCTTTGCTTTCTGACAAGAGGCAAAACCAATTTCTCTCCTGAGCTCAAACCATTGCCCCACATGGGGTACGCACACACATACCTGCACTAACCGTCACTGCCAGGCAATGCCCTTTGCTGAAGCATCGTTTTGAAATAACACTGGGATTTGCAGCACTTTCATTCCACCTTGAGTTAAAGATCAACTTTGATAGTCTACTAGGTTTTTGATCCATTTAAAGTAGCTGTGAGTCTGTGTATTTGTAGATCTAAAATGAGAGCTGTGCTCGGTTGGTCAGGGAGATTTCTTGTATTGGGGAAAAAGCTCGTTTTTCTCAGAGACATAATAATCCTATCAATCCTTTAATATCTATTGCCCAGGTAAGGATCTGGCTGTTTCTTCTAGCCAGCCCTGGAATTCCTAACACATTTCTCATGAGTTTATTTTCCAGTAAGCAGAGCTCATTCAGCAGAGTGGAATACATCTCTCATGCAAGTACAGCAGTCAGTTTCCTTGGTTTTATCTTCAGAACACAAAAGAAATCCAGTTTTGCAGAGTTCCACCCACAGATGTTAAAACAGAATGAGTTTCTTACTTCTCTTGTAGACAGGTTTCTGTCACTGTCTGATGGAGTCCTTGGAGAACAGCCTTAAAGAATATCACATAGGCTATTTGTTTCAGGGCATTTTTAGAAGGAAAGTTAGAATCAACTACAAAGAAGGAAATTATCTGGAAAATTACCTGGTTTGTAGGTTCAGAGTTTTGCTTGATGTATCTGCCAGAAGGTTGTTTAGTCCTTTAAAGCTGTTTGCACATCTGAACTTCAAAGTAGTCCTTTGCTTCAGGCAAGCAGAGTATCCACTGGAACTGTTGCCGAGTTCTCTCCGGGTGGCTTCTGTCTCCGTACTTATACTGTGCTGCCTCTGGACCCTTTATGCAAATGGCTGTGAGGTAATGGAGGTGATGTGTTGTTTGGGGTTTTTACTGAAGTCGGAGATCAGCGTTTTGAGTGCAGTTTAGAGCTCTGATAGATAGTTGCTGATCGTATATCTGAGCTTGACTCACAGAGGATGCTTTTAAAGAGACACCAAGAGGCTTGTATACCTCTTAGTCAGTGCAGAGAGGTAGGTAATTTATTAGGACAAGACCCAGTGAAAACAATGTAAGGGATTGTATTTGAATGGGTTTATACTGTGGGTTTTCACTCTGAGTGACACTGCGCAGTCTTTGGCTCACAGTTCTGTCTTTTCTTGGCATAGGCTCCTATAAACAGCGAGTGCACAGCATTAGATATTAAACCAGAGTTATGCTGCTGCTCTGTGCATCACAAAGAATTACACTGTTGTGACTAGAAATAAGACTCCCTTTCCTTAACCCATCTTTTTATTGAAAATATTCTTCCACACAGTACTCCTCAAGGCAGAATATACAGGAGCACAGGCAAGAGGTGGAGGTGATTTGATCATCTTGGTGATCCTGATGACAGTAAGCAGTACTGCAGCTGGGTTGATCGCAGTATGGAGTCAGCTTGGATTTCGTTCGTTGTTGCCACGTGGGAAGTTTCAACTGTCTGAAGTCAAATGAAGGCAGTTTTTGTCCGAACAGACATTAATTACTCTGATGTAATTTATCAGCACTCTTGTTGTGGCAGGGACAGTGGGGTTGACAGCATTGTAACTGCCTTTGTGACACTGCTACAGAAAATGTCTGCCGCCTTATGAATCCGAAGAGAGCGAGACGTTGTGCACCTTACGTGCAGAACACCCTGATGGCCCTGGTTATCTTGTCTTTGCCAACCAAAGACCATGTCAGAATTGTTTTCCTGAGCAGGCATGGGAGCCAAGGATCTGCAAGGCGATCAAATTGCAAAATCAAAAGGCTGTTGACTGCAGTGGGCCAGTTAACAATGACTGGGCTACTTCTAGTCCGTCAGCCAAAGCAGAGATCCCTGCAAAGACGGTTCCTACGTGTTCTTAGTTATAAGCAATGCAGCAGAGCTTTCCAGGAATCTAAAGAACGCTGGTGTTTTGGATGCCTTCATTAGCGCAGTTATGGAACAAAGCAGTAGCTGTCTTTAACTTGGCCCCAGATTTGCCCGAACAAAATGCCTAATTCAGAGTCTGCTGAAATCAGGCAGATTCCTCCTTCGTGCAGGGTTAACCTTAGAATGTGGCTGTCTCTGACTTGAAGCGATCTGCATATCAAATAGAATTGTAGAAAACGCTCTGGCACTTGAAGCAAGGCTCTAGAAGAACACAGATGGGAAAAGAAAAGGTTAAACCGCCGAAACACTTTGCCATATATGAAATCATACAGCAATCTGGCTCTCAGCTACTGAGAAACAGCGGGATGGCTAAGACCTGGGCTTTGGCACATCCTGTGGCTGCAGTGTAATAAATCTGCACTTGCCACGTATCTTCAGTGTGGAAAATCCTCATAACTGGTAATTGGGAGCTAGAAATAATTGTTAGCATGCAGTTCTGCCTCTGCTTGGAAATTCTTCTGGAGAGAGTGGAAGGCTAGGCCCCTCAGTTCAAGAAGGACATGTAGCTGCTGGAGAGAGTCCAGCATAGGGCAACAATGATGATGAAGTGGAGCACCTCCCTTATGAGGAAAGACTGAGGGAGCTGGGTCTCTTGAGCTTGGAGAAGAGGAGACTGAGGGATGTTCATAAATATGTGAAGGCTGGGTGTCAGGAGGATGGAGCCAGGCTCTTCTCAGTGTCATCTAGTGATAGGATGAGGGGCAATGGTTGTGAGCTGGAACATAGGAGGTTCCATATAAACATAAGAAGGAGCGTCTTCCCAATGAGGGTGATGGAGCACTGGAACAGGCTGCTCAGGGGTGTAGTGGAGTCGTCTTCTCTGTAGATGTTTAAAACCTGCATGGCCATGTTCCTGTGCACTTACACTTGTCTTTGAACTGAAGGTGACCTTATAGTTTTAGACTATATACTAATTCATTTTGGCTGCTCATGGCTTGGATCAGTATACAATCTTCTGGGTAAAACACTGGTTGAACAGACAGCCCCAAAGAGTGGTGGTTAGCAGAGGTAAATCCAGCTGGCAGCCTGGCACAAGTGTTGGGACCATCTCTTTTTAACATCTTTATTGATGATCTTGATAAGGACATAGACTATATCATTAGTAAGTTTGCAGATGACACCAAGTTAGGTGGGAAGGTTCATCTGCCAGAGGGGAGGGTGGCTCTTCAGAGAGACTTGGATAGATTGGAGCAATGGGCCAATGTTAATGGCATGAGCTTCAATAAGACCAAGTGCCTGGTCCTGAACTTTGGCCACAACAACTCCACGCAATGCTACAGGCTTGGGGAGGTGTGGCTGGAGAGCCTTCTGGCAGACAGGGACCTAGGGGTTCTAATTGACAGGAACATGAATATGAGCCAGCAGTGTGCCCGAGTGGCCAGTAAGGCCATTAGCATCCTGGCTTCTATTAGAAATAATGTGGCTAGCAGGAGTAGGGAGGTTATCATCACCCTGTATTTGGCACTGGTGAGGCCACATCTCAAGTATCATGTCCATTTTTGGCAACCTCAATACAAAAGAGATGAGATGTTGGAGCAGATGCAGAGGAGGGCAGCCAAGCTGGTAAAGGGCCTGGAGAATAAATTTTACAAAGGAAGATGGAAAGAGCTGGGGCTCTTTAGTTTGAAGAAGAGGAGGCTGAGAGACCTCATCACTCTCTACAGCTACCCGAAAGGGTGTTGTGGAGAGGTTGGTGCTGGTCTCTTCTCACAGGCAATTAGTGATAGAACAAGCGGGAATGGGTTCAAGTTACAATAGGGTGGGTTTGTACTGGATATTAGGAAGAATTTTTCCACAGAAGGGGTGGTCAGGCACTGGAATGGGCTTCCCAGGTCGGTGGTTGAGTCACCATCCCTGGATGTGTGTTTAAATATTGTTTGGATGAGGTGCTGAGGGATACGGTTTAGGGGTGAACTTATCAGGTAGGGTAGATGGTTGGACTCAATGATCCCAGGGGTCTTTTCCAACCAGAGTGATTCTGTGATTCTGTGCGACTGGATCTAGGGGATCCTGCTGTGGCAGAGGGATTGGGGGGTTGGACTAGGTGATCTCTGAGGCCCCTTCCAGTCCCAGATATTCTGTGATTCTGTGACGGCTCCTGCTTAGATACAGCAGGAGCTGTTCCACGCACAAACGTCTTGCTAGATTTGGAATGCACATGCAGTGATGGCCAGATGCATGAGACTGTGCCATCAAGGCCCAGTCTGTCATTTAACCCTTGGTTACTTTTTTTTAAGACCCTCCAACAATCACGAACCAAACTCTGCCCCCTGGCTTGTCTGTACGGGCTAGTGGGGCTTCTCCATTCTGCTGTTTCTAGCACAGTCCAGTACTGTTGTCATGGATTTGAGAACTGTGGTTGCACCAGTCACAGTGAACCTCCAAGGGGATGACATTTACTTCGCAGTAGCTGCCTGGTGTTTACTGGGTTGGGTAGCTCCCTAAGATCTGCTGTGGGAGACACCAGAGTTAAAAGAATATAGATATTGACCTATAAATTACAGTGGGCATAATGGAGCATAACAGGAACTACGTCTTTTGCATGGCTTTGGCCAGGCGAAACAGCACTGTGAGGTTAAGACTTGTGTAGCTGGCTCCCTGCAGAGCTTGCTTGATAAGCTGCTGAAGCCAAGCGTGCCTTCTAAATACATGCATTTAAAAAGAAAGGATGTTTCCATGATGTAGTTGAAGGCTTCAGTAATTCTGAACAGCTCCTTAGTCTGACTTCATTGCATTTTTCCTTCAGGGAACCGTTCTTTTTAACGTAGAGTATTTGGAGCGCATTAAGCATTGTGGCTGCGATCTGACACGTAGCCTTTATCTCTCCACAGGGCAGATGTGTGAAGTGAATGGCTTGTTTTGGCAGGATTTTTTAGAATTCACTTGCCTGGGTAGCTGGATGCAGGGTTAAACCTTTGTGCCTGGGAGCACAAGGTGGGATTTGTGCTGATTGATGGGTTACATTTGGCTCATGATCTCATCTGCTCCTCTGCAAGTAGGAGCCACCCAGCAATGAACAGCTGTGTTGTAGGACTGCAGCGCCGTTTCCTTGACGAGTGAGCTTACGAGCAGCAGTGCTGGAGAGAGTGCTCAAGTGAGGACAGAGTGTCTGAGGCCCGCGTGCGCGGCTGCAGCAGGGTTTCAGGCTCACAAACAGAGGCCAGTAGGATATCTCCAGAGGACCTGTGTGGTTTGGGCGCCTTTGTTTTTGTTCTGCAGTGGGAAGGCTTCTGCACCTCCAGTACCTTTTGAGAACAGAAGTAGTAGCTCCAAAGTGGTTTCTAGATGTTGTAGGCGAGTTGTTGGTAACTGGTGCAGGTGTTTTACATAGCGTACAGATGCACACAGACCCTTTGTTCCATCAGGTGCACGCCAAGAGTTCCTGTTCTTGGAGGAATGCCTGCTGTGCCAGAAGGAAAAGACCTACAGCCCAATGCTGGGTCAGAAATCCAGCTCTTCCTTGCCCTGTTCAGGAGTTCCTTTCCCCTAGGAGACAATTCAAAGGGAAAACTGGGCGTGTTCTGGATCCACAAGTCAGGCTCGGTAGATTCAACAGACAAAACTTGCCTTGTCTTCTCGTTTGTATCATAATTCTGTAAATTCCTTTACCTGTTGACAGAAACTGCCTGTCAGTCAGTTACAGAAGCACATGAAGAGAGATCGGCCTGTTTTCATCCTCCTCAAAAACTGCTTCTTGATATGTTTGAGCCGAGGACTCCCCCCGTTAGAGAACAGGGATGAAATCCTGTGTTACAGCTACTGCCCCACACAGAACTTCCCAATAAATGCAGTGCGGCGGCGGGGACTTCCGCCAAGCGTCTGGCTTTTCGCTTTGATCATTTTGTCTTGTTTCAGGCTGATTTAGTAGAGCTTCAGTGCTTTGTGCATAGGAAGAGGGTTAAATTTAAGCACCTAGAAGGGTCTTTTGCTTCCCGAAAAATGCCTTTTCCTACATCACAGCTGGAAAACCATCTCTCTTTAACGTGCTGTCTGTTCTTTTATAATTATCTTTGCTTTTTTGGCCATGTTTTTTCTGTTTCACGTTAGCCACAGGTGGTTTTTCTGTTTAAAAGATTTCCGGAGGCTTATTTTGTAAGTGCCAGTGTCCTTTCTTCCCACTCACTGCGCCATTAGTCATGACACTGCGAATTGGCTTCATAGGTAGGAGGGAGAGCTGCTTTTCTCAGGCTCTTGAGACATCTTCCAAGCCAGCTTTTTCTGTCCATCGCAAACCCGCTGATACGATAACCAAAGGTATTGTTCCTAACCTGCAAGTCTTGTGTTAGATGTTAATCATGGCTGGAGACAGGCGTTCAAACAAATCATATCTCTCTAGTTCTCAACATGAATTTGCCAGGTGAAAGAGCCTAGGTGGTGGTCAGTGGATTCAATGACGTGTCACTGACACTTGGGAAATGCAGCCTATGGTAGTCACAGGCAGCAGTGAGTGACTTTTTGGGAAGCATACCCAGCTAGAGGAGCTTCACAACAGTCATCAGCACAATGTGTTGCAGCTCAGTTGGCAATTCATCACAAGATAAAGCCACTGAGGAATACTAACAGGCTTTTCCATTCATTTTTACTAGTTGGGAATAAAAGATGTGGGAGAGGAAGTGAAAGTTATTAGATGCTCTGCTGGCTAATGTTGAATGTTACGTGAAGTGTGACCTGGAAGTGGTGAGGCAGGAGAGTCAAGGGCCTTGTTGGAACAGCCTATACCCTGACTGCCTCCTTCTCCAAAGTTCCAGGAATGACAAAGCCTTCTGCTCTGGTTGTAAGGTCGTAAGCCTCAGTGTTACAATCTTATGAGCACAGAGGTGTTGAAGCGTAATCTCTTGAATTCCTTGAAACTAATAGGAAATCCTTAGAGAAAAATTAATACAGAGGAGGAGTAGGTCTCTGTTTTAAATAATGAATAGGATGAGTATTGAATGAGATGAGAACATTAATTCCTGTGCAGGGAAGCTCTTAATAGAATTACTGGGTAAATTCCAGATGGAACGCTTGCAGCTCCTCTCACCAGTTTAACCCCACAAAGGCCAGAGGAAGCTATTATATTAGGGTAAAAGGGCAGTATCCCATGCAGCATTAGAACAGTTGCCCAAAGTATAAATAACCTGTTGCTCGTATCAGCTGAAGTGTTTTATAGTTTCACGAGGAAGCAAAACCAAAGTATGATGCTGTTAATCCCACAGACTGGTTTGCTGACAGACTTTTCAATATTAAACAGTGTATTATGGAGTCAGAACTTGGCAGGCTTAATCGTATACTTAAGAGTCGGTCTGACTCACAGTTTGTTCCTTCTGGAATGGTGGCAGTTGCAATTAAAGATCTCAGTGGATTCACTCTGATGTTTCTCTATTCTGCAATTATCTCTGCAGTGTTTATGCGGGGTCATTGCTGTAGTCGTCTAGTCGAAACAACTCCGTGGTGTGGGACGGAAGTGGCCATCCTCAGGAGCACCGCTGCGCCCTGTCGCTTGTTTCTGGCACAGCGCAGGAGCTTTCAAACCAATTAGCGACACTTGGTGAAACAAGCCAAACCTTCTGCCTGCAGCTGCCCAGCCTGTTTGTTCACAGCTGCTGACGACAGCACTCTAGGTCCTATGTGCGTACCCCCGACATAAAACAACACTCTCCGTACGTACGTACGTCCATCTGTAGGTGTATGAAGTGGTTGAGCGAGTGTGTAGATGGAGTAACATCCCTTGCGTTGGACATAAATGTGATGTTTGAAGGTGTTTGGTAGCGGTGGAGCATCGTTAAGCTGGCCTGGGCGAGATTTCGGTTAATGTGTAAGCTTTCCTGCAGCGTTTCGAAGGGACTTGGAAGAAAGACAGATGTTTTATCCTGGCTAGGATATAAGGACTGGCTTATAAGAAAGCTGGTCACAGCTTTGCTAGCAGGATGACAGCTGGAGCTTTTGCCCTTAGATTCCAGCATGGGTTGTTCTTCACAAGTGGTAGTGCTGCAGTTGACAGTTCCAGGTGCTGTCCGTTAGTCCCACTGAGAAAAGCAAAGCATGTGGCAGAGAGATTAGTCAGGGGCTGCTTCTTTCTGTTGCTTGCACCTATCCCTAATGGCACCAGGGAAACTGAGGGCTGTTACTGAAAATCCAAGTCTTCGCTGTATCAAAGGTTGCTAGAAATTGACTGGGAAGTACTACAAGTTGTATTTGCAAACCACAGAGGCCACTGGAGATCTAATACAGTGCTGAGATCTGCACATGGTGTAGAGCACAATAGGTCAGCAAGTCCCTTCTTTGGAGGGTTGAGTGGATTATCTGGTTGATATGAGGTAAGTTGATAGTGTGCTCAGGTTAGAACTGTGCTCCTGCCATCATTCACAGTTATTTAGGTGATGCTTGATGAACAACAGAGGGGCTTGTGGAGGAGAAAGAAGTTCCCCATAACCAGTTGTGGAAGTAAGATGCTTTCCATGTGGTAGGGCTAGCTACATAGCAACAAAGGCCTTTGTGCACCTTTGTAGTTTCTAGTCATCCAACCACGCTGAATGGGTTTGTTTACAAGCAAACAGCATGAAGAGAGAACCGGTGGTATTCAGTTGTCATGGGGGGCAAACACTGTAATTAAAGCTGTGCTATAGGCCAAAGAGTGGAGGTGGTGCTTTGTGGGACAATAAACATACCCTGTGATGTGTGTGCTCAGACCAGGAGTAATGTTAGTTTTCAGAAATGGCTTCTGTGATCTTCTTGGAGCTGCTTCTTCACATCTGCCCACCTGGTACGCTGGGTGCATCCCGGGGGAAGCTGGGTGCATCGGCACTCGGCACTGGAGTAAAAGTTCCTAGAGTCACTTCAGACCTGCTTCTGCTGAGCAGGCTGCGAGGCACAAAGTCTGTCAACTCCTCTCACTCCCTTCCCTCTAGGCCTTTTCAGCTGAGCCTGGGTATGAACACAGATACATTTAGAAGCAGTTGGAGAATGGTTTGCAGATGCACAGTACCGCAGCCGGTGTATTTTTATAAGCACCAAGCTGGGAGGCCACATGGTGGTTTGGTTAGAATAGAGTCTGAGAATTGGGGCAGCTGTGTTCTATTTCTGTCTCTCCAACTGAATTGCTCTGTGACTCTGGATGGCACATTAAGGCAGAAGCTCAGCTGTAGTTAAAATCAGAGTTCTCATAGGTGGTGTCTGAAATTAGACAGATCCTTAAATGCCTGAGTTTTGTGTTCCCTGTCCACAAGTGAGTGACAGCAATGCAGTACAGTGACCTGATCCTCGTGATGTGCTTTGCAAGTCTTGGATCGTGAGCAGAGAAGTGAAAACTGCTGTTGATAGTTGTGTGTTTCTCTGTAGGAAGCAAACAGAGTTCATAGAGTCCAGTGGTTGTGGCATGTCGATTTCAGAGCAAGGTGAACAGAAAAGTTGTCTTTGCTTCAACTCCAGTGAAGCTGTGCTGTGTGTGAGTTTGTGATGTGAACACTGTTCTTGGCCCACAGACAGGCACGCAGCATCCTGTTAAATGAGCAGCCTCGATGTAGTGATGAGGGTCCAAGGGGTCGCCGACACCGCGACGGGGAGCAGCAGAGGAGAAGCAATGGAGGCACCGTCGTTGTCTGATGTCATCTGAGCAACTTTGGGGATGGCCCTTCCTTTTATTAGCTAACAAGCGTCAGTGATAAACACACCCAGGATTGGTGCTTGGTGAATTTGCGGCGTTAGGTGCTAGGTCTCTGGACCACGCGTGCCTGATTTCCCTGTGTGCTTGTGTGAGGAACTATGCAAGGAATTTAGTTTGAGGTCACAGGTTTTCTTACTGCCACAGATTAACCCCGGAACCAATTCCCAGTCATCCCGTGTAAGGAGGAACATCTCCCGGGATTCATTTTACAATCACCAATGACTGTAATGAACAGCTACCAAGTTTCAGGTGTTCTACCTCGGCACCTACGTGATGTTGTGGTGTTCTGGAGTGCGCTCTTGGAAGGGCTGGTGATGGTTTTCATATCCTTGAGTGCAGAGATGGCTGTAATGCACCAGTGATGTTTCAGCTGTGACTCGAGGCAGCGCAGAGTTTAGAGCAACTAACAGGATGAGCAAAAACTCATTAGTAAAGGCAATCCTTGTGTTAAATTTGCTCTGTGATGATCTGTAGGTCACCTCAAAAATGCTAATAGATTTAGGAACTGTACAAAAGTGAAGCAACTGGAAAAAGTAAAGAGCCGTGGTTAGAATTCCTTGTTAGACCTGCTTTTCCGTGACTGTGATTCAGAGGCCACCATGGAAGATGCAGAGTTAAAACTTCCATAACATTGCGGTTCTCTAACTGTTGTGTGTGTTGCCACTGTGACATTTAAAGAGGCTCATCAGGAACACTAGACTGCTCTTAAAATACATCCTGGAAGATCTCAGCGATAGTTTCCTCCGTAGTCCATGGTGAGTAAGTGAAGCTCAGGTCTCATTTCATGGAGGAATTACAGAAATGTCAAGGGTGGCCTGATGAACAGGTAGCGCCATTGATCACTAACTGTGTTTTATAAGCATAGTCTCCTTGTCATTTGGGTAACAAAGGATCTCCAAGACAGCACCAGACTAAATCTTACTGACCTTTTACACCTACTGGTGCTGTGGTTGAAAAGCGGTGACTCCATCTTCGTTAGAATCACTTTCAGCTCTGGATGGGGCTGGATGCTGGGCAGAGTAGTTGTGTGCACATGTACTGGTGTCGGAAGAAAGGACATGTGGTGTTCCTCAGCAGAGCCTGTGATGGGGAACGGAAAACACTGTCCAGTTAATGACAGAGTTACTGGCACCACCTCTGTGTGTGTGTGTGTGTGTGTGTTACGCAGTTCAGCTGGAACTGGGTTACACTGAGAGTTTCTTAGAGTGGGCTGGGGTGAGGTAGCTTGGAGGAGACCTTTAAATATCACCCAGTCCTCTCTGAGCTCTGAACAGAGAACACGGGCCAGGTTCTATGAGGCAGCTGCTTTAGTGTGCAAGTGCCAGCACGCACGGTCAGCTTTGCCCTGCTGTGAACACCAGGTCTCTCAAGGGAACTGATTTCGATGTGTTACATCTGCTTTGGGACGTGTGAGTTGGTTAAATGATGTTTCTTACTGTAGCGTTAGGCTGGAGTCTGATTTTACTGTGGTTAGAATGTATTTCCAATACTAGGTATGGCTGGATGAAGAGCTGGCTTGTGACTTTCCCATAGTTGTGGCAAGAAGTGGGCTTCTCACTTCTACCATTACAAGATTTATTCATAATTTCGCCCAGAACTACCTCTTTAATTCAGCTTAAAGCACAGGTTTTTAAGGGAAAACTCGAAAAGTGTGGGCATAGTCACATTTTTCTGCCCATAAAAATGGAAGGAAGGAAGGGGCTTTTATGGGTCTGTGCAGCTGCTGGGAAATGCCCACGCATGGCGGTATGTTCTGGGGTGGTTCTGGGCTGGAGTCCTTGCAGATGCTTCCGACTTGGGAAAGCGTCTGGGCCTGCACTACTTAATCTGCACTCGATCAGGAGTGAGAGAGCCAAGGCCTGACTTGTTCAAACTCTTACTTTTGCCTGCAGTAGAGTTGACACAGGACCTGCAGCCTGTCTAGCAACAGGAGCAGAGCACCACTCACAGTTTCTGCTTTTAAAGAGACTCACATGTCCACCTCAGCTAAAACAATCGATAACCATTGAGGTGTTTATGACTGAACGAGGTGTCTTTAAATTAAGTCCCACCACTTGTTGTAAGGGACCTGAAAATAAGAACATTCTCACTTCTTAATCTAGCCACTAGAGAGCTGAGAAAATAGTGGCATTGGGTTGTTTTGCCAGGCAACAGGCCCTGTTCTTCCACCAGGCTTCTTTGTCAGGGAAGTGTTTTCCCTCTGGATGTCTGTCACAGTGAACAAACTATCTTTAGGAGACCATAAGGACTGAGGAGCAAACTGCAGCCACGGTGGGTGACTGTGTAATTAAGCAGCCGTTGATGATAATTCTCAGATTGTTATCTTGGTTCAGTGAGCTCATTAGGTTTATAACTAATGGCTGGTGCAAAGGACGAAGCACAGTCGCGCAGTTGGAGGCACGGGCAGGGCGGCATTGGGGTAGCCTGGTTTTAGACCATCATCGAGTGGGTCACTGTTGAGCATAATCAGACCTAACCGGAAACAATCGCTGAAAAAGACAGTGCTGTTCCTCTTTCCTCCTGCCTGTAACCGTATTCTCGCTGCCATAAATCATAGGGACTGCTCGGCCCCAGTTGATTCAATTCAACATATTGATTGGATGGATCAAGAAGGATGAGGACTCCTCGGTACAAGGCTAAACATTCCCAGGACAAGGCCTGACAAATGTACCCTGTCTGCCTTCATCCTGATGTGATCAGACCCACTTCTCAGTGCCAGTAATTCCAGGTTGCAGCAAGCTGTGCTGCTGAACTTGTTGTACCAAGAGCAGGGGCTCTGCTGTGCTCTGCTTGTTTAGAAAACAAAGTGTTGTTCACATGCTGCTTGTCAGAGAGATTTCCAGGGTCTCTGGGGCCGCTCTGTGACACTTCCTCACAGGATGCTTCCAGGTAGAACTGGAACACAACTCAATTATGTCGAGCTATGATGGAGCAATGAAGTGTGCAGCAAATGCTGCTGTTTCATTAGCAGCTCTGCATTTAATTTAGATAAGTGTTTCCACACAAATGAGAAAGTGCTGCGTTCCCTAACGATAGTGGTAACTTTGCTGTGGGAGATGCGCCACTAAGTGATGAAACAGAACTTCTCTCTCTCTCCTCAATGGCTCAAATGCCTGTTTCTTGTAGGTTTTAATTAAAACCTCCCTTGCTAATGAAGCGCTTACTGTATACCGGGGCTGATAACTGCTGAACAGGGAATGGTGGGCATGGGAATTCACTTCTGTGTGTGGAGATTACAGACCGCTTAGGGCTGCCACTGGCCATCTCAGCACTGCACGGCACACGGTTTGTCACACAGTGCTGTCATAGCCCACTGGTCCGGCACTGCAAGCCCGTGCCTCCGGCGCTACACAAGATGTGCTGGTGCACTTTGTTCAAAAACTTTAATACTCTTCAACAAAAATGTCTTACGAGAGAGAAATGAAGGCAGCTACAGGGGTAACCACATAAGAACAGGTATTTCCTTCCCGCTTGCATAATCCTCTATTCACATTCCTCTTCATCACAGTGAATATCCTGCTACCCTTTGGCTCCCCTTGGACATCTATTGAAACACATGTCTGCTGGACCACATTCAGCCAGAGAAGTAGACTGTGGTCCCAAGGACTGAGCACATTTCAAAGGTGGACGTGCTGTGATGATCCTGGCAGTAGGCTTCTGTCTTCCAGTTTTGTCCTGTAAGTGATAGCACTCGCAGTGAATTAATACAGGGAGAGAAGTGACTTCTTATCAGGAATGGAAGATGCAAGTTGGACTTTGTGTATCAGGCTTACAATACTTGTAAGATACTTCATCCGAAGTAAGATAGGAAGTGGTGGAAGGATGTGCTGTGCACTTGTGTTGTGTGGCTTGCATTTTCCATAGTGCTTCAGCCAAGCGGTTTTAGCTCGGATATCTCTCTATAACCACTGGTCCTGAGCTGAAATGTGCCGTATGTGCTAGTACTGGGAATTAAAACCCTTCAAAAAGTCTTTTGGACCTATTACTCGTTTGAGCCACAAAAGGGGAGCTGCCAAGTTCCTCTCATAAATATCGAGAAGTTGAATCTGGTATGGAAATAAGAGCCAGAGCGATTAAGACCTGATTTGCATAGCACGGAGTACAGGCTCGCTTGTTTTCTCACACCTGCTCGCCGCCTTTGCGATACAACAACGCGAGGCGTAGCTAATGCACCTTTCTGCTAACGAGAGAACGCACTCAAGGGAACCTGATCAGCTGAGGCTTTTCAGACCACACCACCACTTTCCCAATTACACCTAATGAAAACACATTGTTCCCACAAAATGCATCCTTATTCCCTGGCAAGTTGCACTTCCTCTCAGCCTCCTACCTACTGATCCAGCAGCACTTCACGTAGAACAGGCTTCTTTGTTGGCATGTCTTGTTTATGAGGCCTGAAGCCTCTTTTCTGTCGTCATCTTCATGTCTGACCAAGTCAGTGAAGGAAGGAGCTTGTTGTGTGGAGCATCACCCAACCCAGATGTAGCTTTGTAAAACAGCAACAAATAGAACGTCTGTGTTGTGCTGGGTTCCGTAGTTCCTTGTGTACTTGATGCTTTGCTTTCATGAAGCTGCTTCAGCTCTGTGAAGAAGGTGCCTGCACTACATAGTACTTAGAGTGACAACTCTAATCCTGGACTCCTGAGCAGGTACCTACTCACTACATTACAGACAAGAGACTTTACCTCATTTTTTTTTAGTTAGGGTGGAACAGCTTGAAGAAAGCGGATAAGATTCTATGATTCTATGAAGTTATGGATCTCCAAATTAAACACTTTGTGAATTGGTAACTGCAAGTACAGACTGATGAGTAAGGGCAGGGCTGGATGCTGAGGACTCTTACAAGTCCTTTCCCTCATTGCTTTTACTAGTTGCAAATTGGAACAGAAGAAGTGCTTCTCTACAAAGGCAGAACCACCTTCAAACTAGCTTGCTACTATCATTCAGCACTGGCTAGTGGGGCTAACCTCAACCTTAACCTGTGCAGACCCTTCCCTAAATGAAAGAAATGCTCGCTTCCCTGTCCAGAGGTAACATTGACGTTGCCCGCTCATCGCCAAGGAAGTCATTTCAGTATTAGCCAGCACCCTACTGCCCTTTTCAGCAGTTCCCCCCAGAGCCTGCTATAGAATATGAGCATCCTCTGCCACCCACGTGTTGCCTCTCCTTTGCTGCTTGTATGCTGAGCTGATAGAAGAAATGATAGGAGATGAGTAGTTTTGTTCAGTGACACGAGCTCGTCCAGCACAAACAGCAATTGCAGACTCTGCTGCTGCTTTTGGCTTGCGTCATGTTTGCATTGTCTCATCTTTCTTACTGCATACGTGGATCTAATGAACCTGGATTTCTCAGGGGCGCCCTTAGCTGATCTTACAGCACTGATTTCAGTCTTTAAAACATGCAGCCTTGCCACAGTGGTTGTCCTTCCCTCCAGCATTTCTCTGGAAGAGCTCCCGGTGCAGTGGGCTCTGTCTTGTAAGGATGTAGTTTTTTCTCCTAAATGTTCTTAGCTGTGAATTGAGCAGGGGCAGTGCACCAGGCCCTTGTGTTTCCTTTGTAAAACCTGAACGCACTGAGTCTCTGAGAAGTACAACAGAGTGCACCGCATTCACCTGCTTGAATCTGTCTTGGCGCCTGCACGCGCTTCGTTTTCTGCAGGCATCCCCAGAAGGATGGCAGATCCAGCAAGTTCCACGCACGCTGGAAAGTGGAAGCAGTTTCTCTCTCCCAGTGTACGAGAACTGGGAGTTCAGTGTGCTTAGTCACAGAGAGGAAAACTTTCCATTCCAAGTCGTTCCTCCCAAGCTTTCTGAGTATTGATCACTTGTTCCTGAGTCAGTAAACCCTGCAGCTTATGAGAATTACTCTGGCACGTCTCAATCCAGTGGCTGGATCGCTAGTGTCTTCTGCAGCCTCCTGCCGTGCGCTCTGTCATGCCTGGGCACTGCTGCATTGCATGCTGCTCATCAGGAGCCCAGGTGCAGCCATTTGCAGTGGTGCTGAGAATGCTCTCAGACGCTTCACACTCATTTTGGTCTCATCCAGGACACAACATGAAGCCTGGGACGTACACCCCACCTCGCTCTGGTGAGACCCCACCTGGAGCACTGCGTCCAGTTCTGGAGCCCTTATTACAAGAAGGATGGGGACGTGCTGGAGTGAGTGCAGAGGAGGGCCACGAGGATGATCAGAGGGCTGGAGCACCTCTCCTGTGAGAGAGCTGGGGCTGTTCAGTCTGGAGAAGAGGAGGTTCCCAGGTGACCTTTTTGTGGCCTTCCAGTATCTGAAGAGGGCCTACAAAAAGGCTGGGGAGGGGCTTTTTAGGATCTCAGGTAGTGACAGGACTAGGAGGAATGGAGCAAAGCTGGAGATGGGTAGATTTAGAGTGGATGTGAGGAGGAAGTTCTTCACCGTGAGAGTGGTGAGAGCCTGGAATGGGTTGCCCAGGGAGGTGGTGGAGGCCCCATCCTTGGAGGTGTTTAAGGCCAGGCTGAATGAGGCTCTGGCCAGCCTGATCTGGGGTGGGGTGTCCCTGCCCATGGCAGGGGAGTTGGAACTGGATGATCCTGTGGTCCCTTCTAACCCAGACTGACTGTATGACTTGGTCTGGGTGATGCTGCTGTGGCAGGGGGATTGGAACAGATGATCTTTCGAGGTCCCTTCCAATCCTTAATGATTCTATGAAATGAATATCAGAATTAACCTGACACTGCCCCGTGTGTGGAGCCTGGAAGATTTCCTTTCCATGTCACATGGAGTCAGACATAATGCCTGCAGGATGCTTGTCACGCAGTTGCCTTTGAGCAGAAGGACTGGTACACGTCCAGATTCCCCTGTTTCATCCAGAGGCTCAGAGTAAACCTGTCAGAGAGCTGCAGGGCCAGGGACTCACAGAGGAGTTGGACAAGGAGATGAGTAGCAACAAGGCTAGCAGGGCAGGAGCCTCCTGTCCAGCACACGTGAGGGCAGTAGGCAGGGCATGCTGAGGGTGGCAGCCAGTGCAAACCAGATCACTGGGACTGTTTGTGGGGAGAAGATCAAACCAGGAAATGAATCCACGGGACAGGGTCAGTGTCAAGTCTAGTGAAGGTAACCAAGGTTAGACACAGTCCAGAGATTGCCAGGCAGGTCCACAGTGAAAAGGCAGGTTTGAGGTGAAGCTGGGAAGTCAGTCCATGGTCAGAGGGGCACAGCTATGACAGAGTGAGACACTGATGCTTTCCATGTAGCTCAGGTAGGGACTGAAGGCCCAGGAATGAGCCAAAATGGGGCTTGCAGGCCTACTTGTAGGGACATGTGGAAGCTGCAGGTGAGGCTGTTTGCATTAGTGCGCCCAGGTCCCTGACAAAAGCTTTCTGCTGTATCCAAAACAACCAGATTTGCAGCTGAAGTCATAATTCTGTCTCTAGGAGAGAAACCACTGAGACAGGAGGCAAAATCTGCTGGAGTAATCTGGTGGTCCTAGAGTCGAATTGATGGCTGCACCTGAACGTCAAGCTGAGGTTTGTTACAGGTCAGAGCAGTTTGGGAAGAGCAGGAGGTTTGCTTTTTATGAGTAACTCCAAGCCCTGTTCCACCACATCGCAGGGACAGATCTCCAGCTACTGAATGCTCTTGTCCTGTTGTATGTTTTGTTCTATTACATGAAAAGTTTGAATGACCCTTCCTTGCATCTGTGTAGTGTAGTGCATACACTACACGTCTAGGGTGAGGAGTCTTTTACAAATCCAGCTGTAGAATACAAAGTCAGATGGGATTGTTGTGATCACTTACCTTCTCCATAGAAGAAGCCTCTTCAAATTTGATTCAGGTTCAGTAAATGTTAACAGTGCCAGACCTGCCACAAGCTCATGGATCTTGGCTCTGACATGTGACGCAGGGTGTCCCTGGTCATGCTGTTGCTATCATGATGGTATGACAGCTTGGAGAGCTGTTAAGACTCATGCTTGTCCCTGCCGGTGTGAGCTGGGCAAGTATCAAAATTAAAATGTAAAACTTGGTGCATCCCTAAATGCTGTAAACTGAGGGAACGGCATGACTGGCTTCTAAAGAGAGGGTCCTGAGCCTGTCTTTAGCCTGGGAGTGGAACTGTCGTTGCCCTTTTTTGTGCTGTTTCTCCAAAGCCTTTAGACAAGGATTTTGTTAGTTGAGTTACCACTACCTTGCTCATTCATGTACAGAGAATGTAACTTTGATTCTGGGTGAAAACGTCCCAAATTCAGATATCTCCATCCGGACCTGAACTCTGTAACCTGAATTCATCACTCAGTCCAGCATCAGTCGTTCATTTCAGACCATCTTTCACCTCGCTGCTGCTCTGCGTGTCAGGGCATGCGGTGTGCCCAGTGCTGTTCTCAGCCCGGCCCTGCTCCCTTGCTTTCTTTAACACAGGCAGCTCAGAATGAAAACAGAACAGAGGAAAACAAGGACTCCTGCCTTCCTGCAGTTTCTACTTTCCCAGCCCAATCTCTGCTCGCAGGCAGACTGTGAATGCGCAGCTCACATGGTGCAGCCAAAGCAGAGCCTGCACCCAGCAGAGTGTGCTCGGTACAAGTCTGTTCTTCACCGGCTGTTCCCTGGACCGTGTGGCCTCAACAGCTGCGAGCCGGAGCCCCCCACTGCAGCTCGCCTCAGCAGCGTCACAGTGCAGGGAGCGTGCTCGGGCGCTTCAGAGATCCGAGCTCACAGAGAACTTCTGGGGGGAAAACCAGCGTGGAGACGTCTTTCTGAGTCAGTAGCGGCCCAGGCCGTTTGTCCATTTCTCACTGACCCGACTCCCTGTGCCCCTCGAATCCATCTTTGCACTGGTGTGTCCGTGCCCGGTCCGTCACCAACCAGGAGGGAGGAGCGGCAGGAAGGGCGCTGCCGCCCTCTGCCGTCGGCGCCGTGCGGGTGCGGCGGTGCGCATCCATCGCGGGAGTGCGCATCCATCGCGGGGCTGCGCATCCATCGCGGGAGTGCGCATCCATCGTGGGGGTGTATGTATTGGTGGGAGGGCCACATCTGCTGGTTGTGGGGCCCAGAGTACCCTTGTGTTGGGAGCAGGTCTGGGAGGGACGAGCTCAGAGATGGTCCTGTGCATAGGACGTCATAAACATTGGAGACTGGGGTAGGCGCTGGCCTGGACTGGAGGGGATGTGGTAGGAGCTGTCAGCCCCGCTGCAGGGACCAGAAGATGTCTCTGCTGGGGAAAGAAAGGAAATGTCAGTCTCCTCACCAAGGGGACAAATGGCCAGGGTTCCAGTCGGGTTCTCTGAAGACCGCTGGGAATCAAATCCATTCAGCAGAGAAGCAGTGGTACAGGCTCACCCAGCAGGGTGCAGAACAGACGCATTACAGTGGGAGCTGTGGTGCTGAGCACGGTTCTGGACTGGTCGCCATCCTCCAAGCCCTCTGACATTTGGGAAACTCTTGCTCTGCCCTAGCAGGTTTGATGGGGCTCAGTTAACTGGGTGCGTGTTTTGATAAGTCTGTCACACAGCCCAAGGAGCAGGGCCCACGAGCAGAAGGCAGTTGATTGTTGGTTCCTATATAACATAAGGGTAAGGTTGCATAACCCATCACCAGCAAGACAAAGGAGATCACCTCTGACCAAAAATATCCAGACAGAAAACCCAAAGGTAACAAGAAGGTCCACAACAAAAGGAACAACCAGCTGAATCTATCATAGAAAATGTCCGTTAAACTTACAGTCCGCCTCATTAGCTAGGTCAGATCTGTGTCGGCAGCAGCCTGTCTGCAGAGAGGGAGAAGGAGAGTGCTGTTGAGAGAAGCAGCACAACTCTATCTACCTGGGCAGTCTCTGCAAGCAGCCTCCCTTTTATACTGCGGTGCTGCTTCAACATCTTCCCCCCTGAGGCAGACACCTGTTGCCATCCAACCAAGATTCTCTCTGTCAAGGTTGCCTGCCTCTGAGAAAGCAGCCAGGGGAGGATTTTCCTCCACATTCCCCCACAAAAATCTGGACACTGGTGGTCTCACCCAGGAAAAAGGAATCATGGATGTGTCAACCTTAGTTCTCAGCACTTCAGTGCATTGGCACGGGAAGTGCAGCATCAGTCTGCACTGGTTTTGTAGAGTTTGGACTTGACCAGAGGACAGGACACAGACTTGCATGTCATGAAAAATTCCCCAAGTTTTCATAAGTCTGTAGCTCTTGTTCACTGCCCTTTCTGCTGTTGCTCACTGTCCTTTCTGCCTCTCTGGAGAGTGGCAAGCGGAGCCACGCGCATGGGCCGTTTGTGAAAGGCTCAAACCTTCCTTTAGCTCTACATCATGTTCAAATACAGCATCTCCATGTGCAGCAGGGGTTGATCATGTTTATGTCACTCACAAGTGATGACTTAAGGCTTGACGTGCTCAGAAGCACCACACTGAAAACGCTGCGTTTGTACCATTTGCCATTGTACCATTAATTACTTTCATTAACTTCCTCTAGGTCGGAGCACTTACCAGGGACAAAGCACTTTGCAAATGGAAGTCTGTTATTTTTCGTCATAACATTGCATCACACCATTATCCAGAGAGCAAAATGCACCCTTCAAGTTACAACAAGCTGTAATTTCATTGATAGCTCCCGAGGATTTCTGGGCCACAAGAGCAAAGCTGCAGCAATTCAGTCACAGCAACCAGAAAATCAAATTACACCCCTTTAACATTAGACTGAGGATATGCTGTCGCTCTGGTGTACCCCAGGTCAGATTGGTTCTGAGATGCTGGAATGGGATGGATTGTACCTGTTAAGGTCACTCCCAGCAATGGTAACTATTCAGAGCCACCCTTGGCTTTTCCTGCTCCTTTGACCTGGCAGTCTGAGCCAAGAGCCTGTTTGGCAGCAGTAGGTGTGGTTTGTCCTGCTCTGCTTTGTGGTCCATGAGGAACAGGAGTGAAGAAGCACCTAGAGAAAATGTTTTCTGTGGCTGTAGGTAGATGTCAGGACCTGAGAAGCAAGTCACTTACTGGCAGCTTATGGGAAGTCTGCTTGCTCCCATACAGTGAATCTCACTGCTCTGCTGTTGTGCTCATATTTTGCAGCTCTCCTCTTCACCCTCTTGCTGGTGAGGGCAGGGCACATCTCGCTGTGACTTGCAGCTCTGCTACACTGCAGCTGCCCAGCCTTTCCCTCTGTTGCAAAGCAACACAATGTCAGTGGGCTTTTGTGTAACAGATCCCTGGCAGGGTGTTTTTATGACAGTAGCTGGGGCTGTGTGTGTCATGTGAGCATCACATGCCTCCCAGATGTTAGCCTTTGCTGCACACAGGAGGGGAAACGGGATGTAAATGAGTATTTTCTGGTTTGCTCCTCAATTGCTTTACCATGCACAGAACATTTGTAAGGGTTTTCAGTTCCTCCAGAGTTTGCAAACTTCTGTAACCGTCTCTAAGTGAGCAGCACACCAAGGTGTCTGTCTCAGCAAAACTACCAGCCTGTATGGAAACGTCTCCAGAGGCTGAGCTGGGCAAAATCAGTCATCACACCCACCTCTGCTGCATCAGCCGTGTGCTTAACAGCATAGGCAGGACGCAGAGCACTTGCTGGGAGGTCCTCAAACTTTGCAGAGCAAATACTTAGTTACGGGCATCAGAAGACACTTTTCCACCTCAAGTTACTTCTGTTAAAGTAATCAGTGAAAAGTTGAACTGGTGTCTGTAAGGTACCTCGGCTTCATGTTTTGCCAGCCTTTTCCAAAAGCTGCAAAGGAAGGGTAAACTGTTAAGGGATCGTCTGGGTTTTAGCTGGTGAAGATGAATACGGAAGGGAGACTGGAGAAAGACACAGCACTCGTTTCATCCTCTCTCCTGAGAGAGTCGCCCACCTGTTGTCCAGTCTCTCGGGTTTTATTCTCTCCAAGGAAGGGTTTTTCCATTAGCCAGTCCTTGCTTCAGAGATCCAGCCTCTGCCTTTGTAATTCACAGGTAATAAACCCAAGAGGTGATGAACAAGCTGTAACTGTGCACCACAGGGTGTGCGCACAGCACCTGGCAGCAGGATGTCTGAGCCCCAGTGTTTGTAGACCTGTTTGTAGAGAAGTCCCACCCAGTTCAGAGGAGAGGCATTTTTGGTTCCCCTCTCCACAGTGCCCACTACACATGCAAAAGCACGTGGAAACCAGGCTTTGCTCGCAGCTCTGCAGCATGCCCTCCGATCTCTGGAGCATGAAGAGCAACGTTGCGCAGCTATGCTCCATTTTCTCTGCAGGGTTTTCTGCTTCATCGAGAAGTCTCAAAGCAAGGAGTGTTCTTCTGCTCTTCTGCCACAGGCAGCACTGCCACGTTACCACTGCTGCAGCTGTTCTCAGCACAGGCCCTCCATGGGAGGGCAAAGCATCAGAGGTTCAGTGGTCCTCAGCAGAAAGGTATGTCCCACACAATGCACTGACACCTCACTGATGCTGCCACTTTCCCAGCACAGCCAGCTGCACAGTGGGGGATGCAGTGTGTCACAGGCAGGAGCAGGGGCTCTTCCCAGCCCCCTCACAGCCAAACAACCCATCTCTCATTATTTTCCCTCCATCTGTACCCAAGTGTGCTGTTTCTGTTACTGCTAACATGGTTAATTTTGACCTGATGCCTAGATACAGGTAGCCTTGCATCCCACCTTCCTTCTGACTGTGTTCCACGCTGGTTCCATGCTTTCTGGTGAGAATTATACTGCTTTATCCTTGATACCCGACCTACAACTAATGAAACCCTGTTTGTTTGCATACCAGAGCACTGACAGAACCCCAGGCAGTGCTTGCCCCATACTTGTGCCGTGGAGCAGCTTCTGTCGCTGCTCTGGTTCCCACCAGAGGTCTTAGCCAGCTTTGAAGCCAAATATTCCAGGGCACAGTGCTGCTGACAGTTGCACTGAAAAGTCTTTACTCACAGCTGATTTGCATTGTTGGTTTGGTCCTGCAGTTTCAAAGTGCTAGAGTGGTTTTGGTTACTTAACCCACGGTACCAGAAGACATCTCTGTTAAAAAATTCTCTAAACAGTTCCTAAAGGCTGTTTTATATTGAAAGCCCTGAAATAGAGCCATCCAGAAGCCCTAATAGCATCTGCAATTATAAGCCACACGGAATAAGCCAGGTCAGTGCATGGACAGGATCCTTGTGGCGGTGCATGTGACATGCTGTCATGAAAGCAAACAAAGCTCCCTGCCCTGCAACTTGAAGAAGGGAAGGGAAGGGAAGGGAAGGGAAGGGAAGGGGAGAAGAATCACAGAATCATTAGGGATTGGGACCCCGAAAGATCATCTAGTCCAATCCCCCTGCCACAGCAGGATCACTTCACTGGAGAAGTTATAGAATCAGAGTTGCGTATGAGTTAGAGGTAAAAACTGCAAAACTCAGTCCAAATCAATCTGAATCATTTGCCTGACGTGTTAGACAAGTTCACACTGTGGGTTCACAGTCCACATCTGACTGGGTCCTCGGTTTTTGGTGACGTGTCCTAGGATTCTTACTGCTCCTAAATGCTGATCTGAGATAACTCGGTCTCTGTCTGAACTGGGTCTTGCCGTGTGACAGCTTCCAGAGGAAGAGCCTTGGGAGGACTTCACTCAGTCCCTATCCAGTCTTTCCAGATTTACCTGATGAACTGGTGGTGTTTGGCTGTGAAAGCACTGGCACCACATGGTTATTCATGAAAATCCTCTTTGCAAAGTCCTGACCCCTGTCCTGCTTTCCGTACTTCCAAGCTGATGGCCAGTTCTCAGTTAAGCCCCACAGGGCTACTCTTTTCTTCCCCTTCCTAAACAGGGAGGTTTGCAGTTCAGCACTTACTGCTGCCAGGCCAGCAGATCCGTGTTGTTCCGAGTGCTGACATTGTTGTCAGAGTGAGCCAGCGAGCGATTTGCCACAGCAGCTGCCGCTCTATTTGCAAGCAAGGCTCAATGTTCCTCTTTCTTTCTTATTTGCAAAGAACAGACACCGTTCTTCCTGCTCTTGGACAACTTCTCGTGTGACTAGAAGTTGTCAGAGCGTGGTAACTTTGTTAACTGTAATAGCTCCGGAATTGTTATGTCTTTCCTTATGCATCACTGCCCCTGTCCGTAACTCGCGTGTGTTGTGTTGTCTAAAAACACATTTCCTGTGACCTTGGAATCTGGTATTCTCAGTAACCTTGTGATCATTCCTGTGTTTATAGCCAAATTTAATGTCAGTGGAAGATCTGACACTCAAGAGTTGTTAACTGGTGGTACATTTGTTATTAAGAAGAATTTGTTATTAAGAAGACTATTAACAGATATTTTGAGTATCAGTGGCACGATGGACACTGCTTGATTGCACTGTCAATGCTCTGAAATCAGCCCAGGAAATTTAGCAGGTCAGGTTCTCTTGTGGCTTTTGATCAGTCTTGCTCTGTTCTCATGTGTTAGTACAAGAGCTGGGTGCATAGTTATTCAGCTTTGAAAAGGAGGAGAGGTGAAAAAAGGTTTAGAGAAGTGCAAAAAGATCTCATACTATTTCTGCAAAATGTATTTCATGAGCCAGGGGAAGGAACAAAGTTCCTGTTGGCTTTAAATAAACTGTCTTCATTTCCTAGATCCTGCACACTGGGCAGTGCCTGTCTGGGCCTGAGTGGGCCAGTTGTTTCTGGAAAGGTGAAAGGCTTATTTGACCACTGAAGCATCAGAGAAAGAAGGTGGTAAGGAGAGACCCCTGACAGATGATAGATCCATCCCTCTCCTCAACACAGCTCTGATTGTGACAGTGGTGCATATTTGCTGTAGTAGGCGAAGGCTCATCATCGATTTCCTGCCTTTGGGTTTTGTTGCCACGTCAGGATCTGCTTCCTCTCTGCACACCCTGTGACTGTAACTGCAAGAGGCAGCACTCCAATCCAGCCTACAGGCTTGGCCTTCTCTGCACACCCTATCCTTTCACAGCCAGGCTCTGCTCTAGCTGCAGGACACACTAGAGTGTGACCTCAGGGAGGGATATAGAGAGAGAGGAAAGAGAGTTGGGGGTGGCGAGGAAGGGGTTTGAGTGGGAATAATACTGGCCAGCATTCATTAATTCTTGAGCTTCACATGAGAAACTGAAGAAGTAATAAGCAGTGGTTTGGAATAAAAGCCAAGTTGTATTAATTCCAACTTTTTAGTGGCTAAATATATTAATTGCATCAGACAGATACAGATCAAGGCAAATTTTTCATTGAATCAGCTTCCAGAAACAGTGCTGCCTTCTAAAAATACGCAGTTGCCCGAGATAACATTGCTGTTTGGATGGAGAGGTCAGCTGAAGCAGTCTGTGAAACCCTGCATCTAACTGTTAGATGAACATAGTGGTGGAGAAGCAGAAGCAGCTGATTGAGGAGCCCTTCTGGATTATGTACGATGCAGCCCAACTGTCCTAGAAGCTTCTGTGTGGTCATCACAACCCTAAATGTTGTTCCACCAGGCAAATTGGGGATCACCAACCAGCCTGCGACCCAGTACCGTCCGTGA
Organism: Rhinopomastus cyanomelas; assembly: GCA_013400115.1. Lineage (NCBI taxonomy): Eukaryota > Metazoa > Chordata > Aves > Bucerotiformes > Rhinopomastidae > Rhinopomastus > Rhinopomastus cyanomelas. The sequence continues at coordinate 67,052 of VXBP01009295.1, read as the reverse complement.
ACCCTTCCCAGAGCTGTTTCCAAGAGCAGCTCGGTCCCTGCTCCGCGTCACCCGGAGCCACTGTCGCCGTTTTGTCGGGAGGCGCAGGCCGGGTGCCGGTAGCTCAGGGGTAAGAGCAGGGCCAGACACGGCCTGGCCCCGGCAGGGCTCAGCGCCGCGGACAGGACAGTTAACTACCGCCTGGGGAGGAAAGTGGCGAGAGGCCGGACGAGCACCGGCAGCGCAAGTGTCATCTGCGGCCGCTGTCCGGCGGGGCCCGAAGCCTCCCGGAGGCCGAGTCGGTGGCGAGGGGCTGCGGGGAAAGATCCTGCGTGGAGGCCGCGGGCGAGGCCGGCGCCGCTGGCAGCCACCACGTGACCACCGCTGGGGGCGGGCCTGCGAGGGGCGGGGAGGTGTCGGAAGTGGGCGTGGCCTCAATCCGGCGTTAGCCCTGCCTCCGCGGGCTGATGCCACTGTGCGTGCCCCGCCCCGTGACGCTGTGCTCTGACGTTGCGCGTGGCCGGGGCGAGCGGAGCGGCGGCGCGCGTGGGGATGGCGCAGCCGCCGGCGGCGACGCGCGTGGGGTGGCTACGCTCGGCCGGTGAGTGACCGCCCGTGGGACACCGGGGCTGGCGACCCGCCTTGGGCGCGGGGCCCTCCCCCTCACACCGCCGGCCGGGATGGAGTCCCCCGTGTCGGGCCGCCTTCCCTGCTGCTCGGCCGCTCTTTACCGCCGCCGTCCCCGCCGGTGGCCCCTCTGTCTGTGTGCGGCTCGGAGCCCCCGGCAGGGGCCGCGGTCCGGCCGCCTCGGGGCTGGTCAGCATGATGCGGCCTCTCCGCTGCGGGGCCCGGTGTGAGCGGAGCCTGAGGCCTGGCGGGCGCCCACAGGGCTGGCGCAGGGCCCGCTGCGGGGGCGCCGCTGGTTCGCGGGCTCCGTGCTGCGGGGGATCGGCAGAACCGGGCCCCACGGGTCAGATAGCGGTGGCCCGAGTTGGCGGTCAGATGGGCCCTCTCCCCTCAGCGTGCCCTGGGGGATAGTCCTGTGAGACTCGCTGTGGGCCGGCTCCGGTTCGGCAGAGAGGAAAGCGGGCCTTCAGCACAGAGACTGTCGGGGTGCAGTCAGGAGCTGCTGCTGTACCAGCACCAGCCAGCCTGACGTTCAGGATGGAGCTGGTTTGGACAGCTGCTGTCGTGGGCGACACCAGAAATACCTGGTGTTAGCAACAGGTGTGTGACCAGCAAGGCTTCTGTAGGGGTTGTGGTGCCACTTCCGCTGCAAGATTTGATCAAGGGGCGAGTGTCAGGAGAAGAGGAGGTGCGAAGGTGTGAACTGTAGGTATAGAGAGATCTAAGTGGAAATACAGAAGGGGAGGAGAGTAATGTAAGTACCTCTGTATAGGAAACAGTCTGTCAGCCACAAGCCTTAAAATGAAATGTTAATGCAAGGTAGCTCACATCTGGGCCACACGTGGGTCAGTGGCAGCAGTAATGTCAGAAGCCAGTGCGAGAGGGTCCTCCCAAATCTGGGGAGCACTGGCACTGGCCCTGCTGCTCCGTGCTTGGTCTGTCTTAACCAACATGAACACATTACTGATAGATGCTTCTCTCAGTCCATCTGGAAATGTCCAGAGGTGAGGAGAGCCAGATGTACCAGCAGGGAGGACCAATTTTCTCTTGGTGCAGGTTGCAGAACCTGCACTGCAGTGACCTCTGCTGCCTCACAGGGTTTCTCTGCAAGGCAGACATGCTTACTGGACCTTCCACTGTGTCAGTTCAGCTCTCTGATAAACCCCCTCAGCCAATGTGGAACCAAACTGAGGATGGAGGAAGATCTGCTTGTTGTGAATTTTGTGTTAGAAGTGAATTGGGACCTCAGGCTTTCGCTCCATTAACAAAAAAGTTTTAATGATGTTAAAATGTTGGTGTCCCTCTCCTTGCTGTGTAACACATAAGAGTTGCCAGATTTTGCTTTCTGAGCAAGCCTCTGGCATGGTTTGGGCTCTCTCGCATTTTTTAATCATAGCTAAAGAACCTATCAGTAAAAATGGTATCTGATGCAGGTAAGAAACAGAAGTCATCAGAAGACAAGTTCTTTTTTAGGTGTTTAGAGAGGCACTTTCTTGAGCAGATGGGTTGTATACAACAACTTGGCTCCTGTTCTGGTCAAGTGAATTGTTTGCTGCCAGTCTGTAGGCTGATGCTGTTTGTATTGGACTGCTGCGGCTTGCCCCAGGGTCAGGCAAACCTCTCATTAGTGTCTTGTCTGGTGGTTCAAAGAATTGCTTTGGAAGCATTATGAATGATTGTCGTGATAATATCTTGGGCTGAGTTTCTAGGAATTGTTGCTTAGAGCTCTGAGGGAGGAGTCTCTGTAGCGCACTTTCCCAGTGCAGTGTGTCCTCCTAAGCCTATTGCGTGGCAGTTGCCTTCTAACCAAAGCTGGGTTTAAGCTATCGCTTCCTGTCTGAACAGCTTCCCCTTGATGGACCTTGAGTCTCCTCATTCCTGAAATGTGGCTGGTGGGTTCTCCCTTATGTCTATCCTCTGAGATGTTGTGAGGGCAGATAGCTGCAGTGTGCTGGGCTGCTGCTCAGCAAAACGGTAGTCACAGGGAAGACTGTACCCCACTGAAGAGGTTAGGAGTTTCTCTACAACTAGTGGGGGACTTGTACTCCAGCAGTGACACTGGTTAAAGTCATTTGCAGGCAGCCAGATCTGTGTGGCCCTGCTTGAGCAGGAGATTGGCCTGTATGACCTGCGGAGTCGCTTCCAACATCGAGTGATCTGTGATTCTGTGAACTCGGAGCGATGTTCAATAAATAACCAGCCTCTTTGGGAAAAGTGAAGATAACGTGAGTGCAATGTGAAGGGGTCAGGCTAGATGTGATTTATCAACAAACTAATTTTCTAGTAGTGTTGTCATTTAAATACTTAGAATTGCTACACCCTGCACAGCTGAGACACCAGGTGTTGTCACACAGCACAGGGAGCTGCTCTTTAAGAATCTGATGCCTTTATTTGAGCTGAAGTTTGTTCTTTTGGCCAAGAATGTTGAAGTGGTCACAGAAGAGGAAGAAAGAATGAGGAAGGTATTTTGTGCAGAATGAGTTATCTTCATGCCTTCAGAAGCATTTTATGATGATGTCAGTCTGGCCGACTTCTCTTTGTAAAGAGGAGCCCTGCTGTTGTACCAGAGGTACAAAAGCTTTTGTCACAGTGACACTGAGTAGCAGTGATTTCCAGTCTGGGTCTGCCCTGCTAAGTGAGGTGCCAGCACAGAACGGAAGGTATTTGCCCCAAAGAGTTTCCAGTTTATTTAGACTTCCTTCTGAGCTGATCTGATTTGTGTTTATGCCAGCACTCACTTCTGACCCAGTATGTCCCTGTGCTGGAGTTCCACCACTTGCTCATTTTGGACAGCGACTTAATTCCTTAGTCTGACACTGGTCGCACAGATGTTCTTGTGTAGAAATGTGCATGAGCATCCAGGCATTAGAAAGCTGTGAAGTTCCATCTGAAGCAAGGCACTCTGCAGCATGGCACTGTCTCTCATGCTCTGCTGTGCTCAAACATCCTCTCAATGGTTAGAGAATTGTATTTGTTGTGGTAATTTATCAGGTTAAAGTACTCAGAACGTGAGGTCACCTCATGGGTGTTCTGATTTCAAGTTTGCCAGAGCTAGCAGAAACCCAGTGTTTCAAATAACAGTTATTGTCTCTGAAGGAGACTGAATCTGTGGTGCTGAGTTTTGCCTATTGGATGTTAATGGTGGTTCTTACTACGCTTATTAATTTTGGCAGGTCTTTCTCTGCTGCAAAGAAGCTTTGTTGCCAAGATTTACTCTGAAAGTGACCTGCACTACTGACTGCAGATGTCTGCAAGTGTAGAACCTGATAAATCCTGTCTTCTTCCCTCGCCCGACTTCCCTGCCTCTAGTGGAATTTATACGTGTAAGCATTTTTAAAACCTGACCTGTGTTGAAGACACTTGGATTACAACTCTGAGCACATCTATGCAGAGAGACAAGCTAGCCTGAGCAGTTTTGAGGTACGTATACCTCTGTGACTTCTAACAAATGGTGGGAAAAGGCCGTCGGGTTACGGAGCAAGGAGAGCTCTAGGTGCACGCTCTCTAGATTCAGCTTGAGCGACACCTCTGTTGCTGGTTTTAGCAACAGAATGTACCTGTGCACAGTGAGACTGTACCAGTGCCAGAGAATCCCGCTGGCGTTGTTGGGAGGCTTTGAACCTGCTGTAGGAGTATTCAGAAGATTCCTTTCAGAAGAGCTGCTGTTGTGTGACCTGAGCCTTCACTTCCCACCCGTTCAGTTGTGAAATGCCAGCAGTGTCTGGGGAGATTTTCTTTCAAGCATGTGACAGGTGTTCAGTGGTCACTGAAACGCACCTGGGGCGCAGCAGTGGTTTCTCTGGTTAGACAAAGTGTTTGAATGGAACTGGAAGACACCTGCTTTGATTGGGAGAGCATCTAAGGCTGGAGAAGTAAGTCTTGCTTGGGTCCCTTGCTTGAGTCATGGCACAGTTGATTGTTGCTGACAGCAGCAATCTGCCTGTAGTGTACAGGGCCAGCAGAGCTGGGTGGGTTTTGCTTTGTGACGCTGAAGCTTTGTCTCACCCAGGTTACAGAAGATGGAGGGCCCCAGCTGTTCAAAAAACATAGACATTCACCAGCTCACCCAGCTCTGTTTTACCTTAAGGCTTCTCTGGTCAGGGTTTTGGCTTTTGGTGTTGTGAGTGTGGTTGGACTCAGTCATTCTGGGAGGTCCTTTCCAACCACGAAGATTCTGTGATTTTTAGCGGTCTTGTCACACTGAGTTCTGAACCTGGAATGGGGAAGTGGGAGACTTCCTCTGCCTGGGCTTGGAGGAGGCCAGTGTGCAGTGGTAACATCTGCTGACTCTTCTAAACTGCTCACTTGGAGGTGGTAGTCTGTTCTGTGAGGTAGGTGTTTTGGGGTAGTAACACGTAGGTTACAGTGAATCACAGAATGTTATGGGTTGGAAGGGACCTCGAAAGATCATCTAAGTCCAACCCCCCTGCTGGAGCAGGGTGAGCCTATGGTACTGTCTGAAGATGTCCTGTATGGGGCTTGAACCCATGAGCCCAGGAATTCAGAGTCCCATGCTCTACCAACTGAGCCAACCAGGTGAAAGGGACCTTCTTCTCCCTGCAGTTACTCCTGTATCTCGCAAGCCAGCAGAGCCGAGGGCCATGATTGGTAGCTCTAGTGCTGTGTTTCTCTGTTGCAGGAGCGCAGAACTTGGTGCAGGTAGAGAGCGGTGAATGTTGTTGACGTTAGCCCGAGTGAAGTGCTCCTTCTCGGCAAACTGTGCAAGTACAGGCTGGATGTGTGGACACGGAGGTGGGTGAGAAATAGTTCTGCCAGCTTCCCATGCACGTACCTAGCCTGTACTTCCTCAGTTTGTGATGTCTGTGGTCAGAGTGAAGTGAAGCCCTAGTGGAGGGCACTCACTAGTGGTTGTACCACAGGGGTTCTTGCTGGGCCAAATCCTGTTTCACCTCTTCATAGTGGCCTAGATGATGGGGCCAGGAACACTGTAACCAAGTTGGCCAATGATACAAGATGAGAGGTTGATACAGCAAATGGCCGTGGTGCCACTCAGAGGTACCTGCATAGGCTTGGGAAGAACACACACAGAAACCTCACAGGGCTCAACACAGGTGAGTGTGAAGTCCTGCACATAGCAGGGAACAGGTGTGTATCCTACACAGGCTGCCTTAATACAGCCCTATGTATGCTAGGGTTCCAGCTGGCTGGAAGGCAGGTCTGCAGGAAGCAACCTGGGAGTTCTGGTGGACACCCGAGTTGAACAGTTGCTCTGTAAGGCGCCGTTAAAGTTGATCTTGGTTTTGGCCTTTGTTACAAACTTGAATCTCCTCAGTGGTAGGTAAGCCTCAGCCTTATTTAAAATAAATCTGCTCCCTCCTTGTGCTGCCTTGGGGAAAGCGTTTGCGGATCTTTTTTCGTGTGGACTCTGCCATGAAGGTGGGAGGAAACATTCTGATTTTGGCTGAGACTTGAAGTGTTTGACTGCTTGGTTACCATTGGCAAGCACATTGTCAGCCCTGTTTCTGTGCACCGGAACCACAAGCTAACTCCTGTCTTTGTGCAGTTGGGTGTGGAGGTGGATGCTGACGAGCATATTGGTGCGTGTGGCTGCGTAGCCGTGCTTTTTGTGCAGCATCTGCGTGTTCTCTCTGAAAAGGCAAATTAGGGCTGTTTGTAGAGGAGGACTATAGATGGGCATCAGCTCAAGTACAAGAGGTGGAGGTCTGTGCTCCTCTGAAGTGCCTTCTCCAGTTGAACACATCTCACCTGGCAGTGTAATACTCATCGTGTCCATGCCACAAGTGGTGATTAAATGTGGAGCAGTGGTGGTAGCTCTGGTGTGTCAGAACTGGCACTGCAAGGTCCCCTGTTGGAGCGCAAGCAATAAAATGAACCTCGGTGTGTGTGGCTGCAGCTGTTTGTGTTCAGTGAGCAAAGTGGGGAAGTCCTGGCTCCGGGTGACAGCAGTTGTGTCCACAGCCAGCACATGAGCCATTTCCAAGTGCCTGCTCTTGTCTGTAGTGAGGGGCTGTTGGCTGCGGTGGTTTCCTTCCTCAGCTCTAGAGAGGCAGCCCAGCCATGTTCCTGTGTACCCCAGGACAGGTGCTGTGACTCTGGGCTTGTTCCTGAGGCACAGGGGCTGGCTTTCCACTGTTTATACTGGTAGGGTACATGCAAGTCTGCTTATGTTCCTTGTCTCAGGCTGTGCTTGAGCTGTCTGAGACTTGGGGATGTGGCTGTAGTGAGTCAAGTTAACGCACGGTGCCTGTATCCTGTTTCTCGTGGGAGCTGGCAGCAGATTCTTAGGAACCAGTGTTGGTAAGGTGTGGGTGGGGTAGTGTTTTGCTGGTTGGTGCTCCCGGCCTCTCCTCTGTCAGGTGTTGGCTGAAGGGTTGTTTGATGGGCAAAGGGAACACCTTGTTTGTAGCACCAGAGGCAGTGACTCGCCAATGCTTGGCCAGAAAAGTGTCATTTGAGCTAACAGCCCTCAGGTTAAGGCTGTTATTGTTATACAAGTTTTTAAAAGTTGCACTTCATTAAAAGTTCCCTGGGCTTGGGATCAGGGCAATTTTTTCCTCAAGAGCAGATAGGAAACTGTGACGTGATGAATGTGAAGGAGAGTTTGGATGTGGTGGAAGAATTAGTTTCATTCTGATGGGAATTTGCCTGTCTTTGCTTGTTGTGTGTTGTGTTTTAAGCAGTCCTGACACAGTGAGCTTGTTCTGCAGCCTGTGAGCAGGTTTTTCCACTGACTGGCCAACTGGCCTGCATGCAGGCGGTAGACCCTTTCAGATATCCTGAGCAGCTTGTTGCTGCCTCTGAGTCAAAGGATTATGGCTGGTGGGAGTGCTGAGCACTGATGTTCAGAGCAGATGTGTTCAGGGGGTGGGTGGTCACATGGGGATGGTTATTAGTGTTTTGGGGTAGTAGAATTGTCACTGTTTTGGGACTGAGTATGAATTGACTGAGTCTTCATAGAGTGTTTTGAGTCCGACTTGTGTTTTGTGGCTCATTTGGTGCTGAATGTCAGTGGAAGGGTTTGGCTTATCTCAGAGCCCCTGAGTCAGTGGGAAAAGCACCTTGATTTTGCCAAGCCAGAGGAAAGCTACATCTGATGTCAGCAAGTCGAGTCAACGCTTCTGAAAGCTCAGAGGATTAATACTGGTTCTGAGTCATCAGGGGGAGTGTTTTCCACTCTGCACCAGGTTACTTCTGCTCTCTTCTTTCACGCGTCGTCGTAAATACAATGCTTTCAAATATTCGGGGCTAAAAGCACATGTTAAAATTGCAGTAGCGTGGGCTGATGGTGGATGAAATCTTTCTTTACAAGTCTGCTAATTTAACTCGCCCTAACCCTCTTACAACTCCACGCCTGGAATAAACCTTTCTTGTAGAACTAGAAGTGCTAAATCTTGCCACCTTCTGTGCCTGCATCATCACAGATGAGTCTTCCCAGACAGAAAACGAGAGCCCATCTCTTCTTTCTCTCCTGACTATCGCACTTAAGTCTTTCTGTGCTGCCCAGAATAGCTGTAGTGTGACCTTTTGTCTTCCCTTGGAAACGGAACAGAAATACTTGCATTTCCACATGGTGGTTCACTTGTGCTCAACATTTGAGTCAGCTTTGAAGTGCTGGAAGTGGCAGCATCTCCCAATGCGCAGGCAGCGAGGAGGAGAGCAGCTTTGATCTCTTCCCTGCCGCTCCTTGCTCTTCTGAGGCTGTCCAGCCGGGATGCTTGCCATGGCCTGGTAATGCTGTGTTTTTCTGGAGCCTGGGGAGTCTGGTCCGGACAATGCAAACGGTGACTGGGAAGGCGGACAGAAGGAGTGCGGCTGACTGCCGAAACATTGTAGATGCTTCAAGGAATTAAAGTCTCTTCCAGCTAAGGCTTTCTCTGAAGAGGGGGAAGCTGAAAGAAATGGAGTTACTCCTTTTCACCTTTGCTCATGTAGAATTTGTTTGGTGTGTGAGGGCTGCCTTTTCCTGTTGCTGTAGCCCTCTGGATGGGCTCAGCACGGACTCCTGAAGGGCAAGACCATTCCTCCACAGCTTGTCTAAACCACCTGCTGAAGCAGTTGACCTGCTGCAGTGAAATGAGAACGTGCTTCTGCTGCTGATGAAGAGGCTTCAGTCACTGTCTTCAAACAATGAGCAGTGGCTTGTTCTGACACCTTAAAGTGCTTAAAGCAGTGTTTTGAATGCGCGACAGACCCTTACTGGCCTGTGTTGCTGTAGCAGTGGGCCTTGTGAGCCTGGAGCTTTCACCACCTCTGAGTGGAGAGGGGAGCAGACTGATGACTGTATTTTCTTTCTATTTCTTACACGTTTTTCCAAAATGTCCCAATTCCTCTTCACACTCCTGCGTGCAGCCTTTTCCTGGGAAGGATGTTTCTCAAGTGCTCCAGTAGGCTCTGGCTGTGGTAGTGTGCACCTTCTGCTTGGAAGCAAAGCAGGAGGTGGCAGCAGTGAGAGGTGGTTGGGCACTGTTAATCCTACAAGGGTGAGTGTTTAAGTTTGGGTCTCTGTTCCAAAGGCCTTGCCTAACCTTAAGGCACCCTCTTGACCTTTCTGTAGTGTTTTTTCACCTGGAAACTAGGGCAGCAGTAGTAATTCAGTATAAGGTGGGACCATTCCAGGGGAATCCACAGATCACTCGACTGTTAGGGTAACGTAAGCTTACAGACGCCTTACATGGTTAAGAAGTTGTTCAGAGGTGAAGAGAACACTTTAACAGTAACCAGTGCTTTCTAGAAGGAAGAACAAAAAGTTCTGTCAGACTGCGCGACCACTGCATTGCTCTGCTGTCCAACTATTATGGAACCAGCTCTGGGTCCAGAGAACACCTTGAAGGTTCTGGAAGCCCAAGTGTGCAGGTCACAAGCTATAGAAATACAGCCGGTGTACTTGTCTTTGATTGTCGTGTGGAGTTTATAGCAAGTGCCCCAAACTGGGCGAGTGCGTGTGGGTACCTCTGTACGGCTCTTCATTCTGCAGAAGTCTTGACCTCTGCACTGTGGCTTTGGTTCAGACAACAAAACCTTGAGGTACTGGGATGTTCACAGAGGGGTTAGCAGGTGGTTGTGTTGCAAGCCAGGGGAAACATTTCTGAAAACCACTCAACTTCAAGTCATTGTTTCCTCATAAACAAGGAAGGTGACACAACTGTGATCGTTGTGTCTGTGCTGCTTACAGGGCAGACTGCTGACTTTGGAGGAGTCGTTAGCCTTTGTACTCACAGCCATCAGTGACCAGCACTTCTGGGGCAGCAGTGATTGAGAGGTTATGGGTGTGCTGAAGATGGTTGCTTCTGACGGGGCGCATTTTGAAGATTGAGTTATGTTTTGGAGGAGAAGGAAGAGCTGTGTCTTGAGAACTGCAGGTATCCTTTCCATTAAAGCCAGTATTTTCTGCTCTTCTTTGCCCTGTGCAGCCTTCTGCTGCTGACTATAGATTTTTCTTGTATGTGTTTTTCTTCCCTCTTGCCCAGCTCCCTGACTTTTTAAGAATCATAGAATCATTACGAATTGGAAAGGACCTCTAAAGATCATCTAGTCCAATCCCCCTGCAGCAGCAGGATCACCTAGACCAAGTCACACAGGAACACATCTAGGCAGGTCTTGAACATCTCCAGTGAAGGAGACTCCACAACCACCCTGGGCAGCCTGTTCCAGTGCTCCATCACCCTCACTGTGAAGAAGATCCTTCTCAGGTTGATGTGGAACCTTATATTGTTATAACAATTAAATACACCCGATTCTCCAGGCCTTGGGCAGTCATGGGCTATCCACTTGGGGTTTTCAGTCCAGTTGTTTACTGCTGCCTTTCTCTGAGTGTTTCCCAAATGTCACCCGGCCTGAGTTCTACACCCATTCCGGTTTCTCATGAGTCCCCCCCTTCAGGCCGGGTTAGCTATGGACACCAGGATCTTTCTCTCGTTTGCTCTGCTGCATGTTGCTGCTAAACAGCGATGCTATTTAAAACATCTTAATTCCCTGTGGATATAAAGCATTTGCAAGGGTTCCCAGTTCCTGTAGTGTGTGGGGTTCTGTCAGCGCTTGTCTAGCTAAGGTGGCTCTGAGCTGGGTTTCAGTGACACTGAAACTTTCATGTACAATTTCCAGTTGAAATTTTCATGTTATGAAATGTTGGAAGAAAACATTGGGAAGGACTAGGAAGAAGCTTTTTTCATCCTACAGATTTAGCTCTCTGGAGTGAAGCAGCCCCAGCAGTGCTTGCCAGCTGACCCTCCGAGCTCTCTCTGGTGTGTGTGGGTAGCACTCGTGCAAAGTGAACAGCTCTGCCATTCTGTGTGAAGATGAATGAAAACCTGAGGTTGTGCCAACTGTTCACAAGTCTGGGGAAGGGAAGACGTTTTGGTTAGCCCTCAGCAGTAGCTTTTCAAAGTTCCAACCAAGAAACAGGGCTTGTCATGGGACAAGGGAGATGTGGTTTGTGTGTTAGTGGGGGCTGTGACTCCTTTCCTGGTGTTTCATCTCAGAGCCCATCTGTGGGCCCTGTGGAAAGAGCTGGGAATCCGCTTGAGTCAAAAGCAGCTATTGACTCACAGGGCTGTGCGGTGACATAAGGCTTATCTGTGGAGCCCTCACAGACAGAAGCTCTGTTCTGATAAATGCAAAATTACAGTAAAAGGCAAAAAGACAAGCAGAGTGGCCGTGCAGTTCTGTCAGCAGCACCTCCTTGCAGGGTAGCAGCACCTCATGCTTTGTGCCAAGTTCTCCTCTCACACGATTGTAGAAAGGTAGGTTCCTCTGTCACGATAATTTTCCAGAATGCATTTATTCCTTTCTTCTAAGTGCTGTGGTCTTGCTGCCACCTTTTTGTGCTCTAGTGTCCTACTTCAGTGGTTCTGATTAGCATTTTCTTTATCTCTGCTGTCTTGGAGGTGGGTGTCTGATGTGTTAGCAAATAGTCCGGATGCCCCAGTTGTGCAGAGGGTCATAGGACTTGTCTGAGTGCTGCTGTGTTCTGGAGCATGTGTCCATGTTGCTGGAGTTAGCTGAGTAATCAGTCGCCTTTGGGAAAGCTGTGTTACTGGTGGGCATCAGTGGGGCAGTGCTCTGGTCTTGATGAAGACCACAAGGCCTCCCACCATCCTAGGGTGAAATCGGAGCACTCAGCTCGCTCTCTGAAATGCCCGTCCACCAATGCACCCAGCATGTGGAACAAGCAGGAGAAGTTAGAAATCTCTGCTCAGTCCGGTGATTATGATCTGGTGGCAATTACAGAGACCTGGTGGGACAGCTTGCATGACTGGAGTGTGGTCATGGACAGCTGTGTCCTTCTCAGGAGGGACAGATCAGCAAGGTGAGGTTGTAGAGTTGCTCTTTACGTGAGAGAGCAACTGGAATGTATTGAGTTCTGTCCAGGGGCGGATGAAGAGAGAGTGGAGAGTTTGTGGTTGCAGATTAAGGGGCAGGCTGCCGTGGGTGACACTATCATGAGTGTCAGATCAGGGCAAGGAAGTTGATGAAGTCTTCTACAGGCAGCTGACAGCAGCCTCACAGATGCAGGCCCCGGTTCTCATGGGGGATTTTTAACTACCCTGGTATTTGCTGGAAATCCTGCTCAGCCAGCTAGCCACGGTCCAGGAGGTTCCTCCAGTGCACTGGTGACAATTTCCTGATGGAAATGGTGGAGGAGCACTGCTGGATCTTGTACTTGCCAACAAGGAGTGTCTGGTTGAAGCAGTGAAGGTTGAGGGCAGCCTTGATTGCAGTGATCATGAGATGGTGGAGTTCAGGATCTTGTGTGGTAGGAACAGACTAGCTAGCAGAATCACAACCCTGGGCTTCAGGAGGGCCAACTTTGGCCTTTTCAAGCAATTGCTAGGGGAAATCCCATGGGACAGGGTACTGACAGGTGAAGGGGCCCAAGATAGCTGGTTAACTTCTTTGAAGCCCAAGATTAGAGCATCCCAATAGGTAGGAAGTCACAGAAGGGAGCCAGAAGACCTCCATGGTTAAACAGGGAGCTGCTGGGCAAACTGAAGAGGAAGAAGAAAGTCTATAGGTCATGGAAGGAGGGGATGGCCACTCAGGGTGATTAAAAGGCTCTAGTGAGACAGTGAGTAGGGACACTACTAGGAAAGGCAGGATCTCCTTGGAATTAAACCTTGCAAGAAAATTCAAGGGCAAGAGAAAGGGCGTCTTGAAATACATTGCAGGTAAAACTAGAGGCAATGTAAGCCCCCTGCTGAATGAGGTGAGTGACAACAGTGAGACCACATCTGGAATCTTGAGTCCAGTCTGGGCCCTGCAGTTCCAGAAGGACACGGAGCTGCTGGAGAGAGTCCAGCGAAGAGCCACAGAGATGATGGAGGGAGGGAAGCATCTCCCTGCTGAGGAAAGGCTTGGAGCTTGGAGAAAAGGAGACTGAGGAGAGACCACATTAATGTTTATAAATATGGAAAGGGTGGGTGTCAGGAGGATGGAACCAGACTCTGCTCAGGGGCACCCAATGATAGGACAAGTGGCAGTGGGTCTAAGCTGGAACAGAGAAGGTTCCCCATCAGTGTGAGGAAGACCTTGTTCCCAGTGAGGGTGATAGAGCCCTGGCAGGGGCTGCCCGGGGGGTTGTGGAGTCTCCTTCTCTGGAGATGTTTCAAACCCACCTACCTGGGCATGTTCCTGTGTGACTGGATCTAGGTGCAGGGGGTGGGGAAAGGACCCTAGTGCCCAAATTCTAAAAGGCTCTGAAGATCAAATAAATAGAAATAAAGGCTTCGAGATTAGGGCTGGAGTCAACTACAGCATCTTGGTTTAGGGGATCCTGCTGTGGCAGAGGGACTGGACTGGATGATCTTTCGATGTCCCTTCCAATCCCTAACGTTGTGTGATTCTGTGATTTAGCTGTCTTTGAGTAGTACATGAGTCTGGCTAGAGAAATGCAGCTGAGGCTGCTCTCAGCTGTCCTCTTGTCACCCTCTACTGTGTTCTAGCAGGTGTCTGGCTTTCCCTTGGGCTCATAGCAGAAATACTGAACAAATCATCAACATTCCCGTGAAATGCACTGTTCAGGAGAAGAGAGCAAAGACAGGTTGATGTCCTACAGTGTGGTGTACTTCACCTAGGTTGGACTCAGACCTTGGAGTTCTCATGTTCCTGCCGTGTGAAGGCTGTGACTGGATCTGTTCCTGGGTCTCCACATGGGTGGACTCAGTGTGTAGGGCTCTGCTGCTATGGAAGGTGCTGCACAGGGATTGTGGCTGGGAGGGACAGGGCTCTGGGCAGAGGTTGCAGTTACACACAGCCAAGGCAATAGAGGCTTCCCTGAGAAGTGAACTGAAAGGTGCTCATGTTTCCAAGTGCTCGCAGGTCCCACGTCCTCATGGGCAAACTCCAGATGAACAGGAGCAAGTTACTTGGCCTGTGTGCTGAATGGTTGGATAGGAGGAGAAAGCAAAACCTGTCTGGACCAGTCTGACCTTGCAAGTTGGAGCCCTGGAGTCTCTCTGCTTTGAGCATGTACCAGTGCCTATAAACCCCAAGAGAATCATTCCTTCACAAGAACTTCTTAAGATTGTCTTAATGTCAATTATGTGTCTGTCTGCTGGGTATTTGAAAGAGCTTAAAACAGCCCAGCTTCCAGAGGCATTTGCATCTCGATGGGGTGGTGGGCGGGGGACAGAGGAAGTTGGCATCATGCTCACCGGGTGTATGTTTTCCTCCCATTGCCAAGAATTGCATCTCACACCCAATTTCTTTTGCAGTTCTGCTCAGCGGAGGGACTGCTGCATGTCAGCCATGCTAGACGGCAAGTGATGGAGGCAAGTACCACCTTATCTATTCAGTTGCCTAATACTGTTTGAGCCAGTTGCTCCTTTGAAACCGTTTTCCTTCGCAGTGCTACTGTGAAGTAGTTGCTCAAGCAGAGGCCTATCTGCGGTGTGGGGATGCTGTAGCAGCGCTCAGTGTGAATGTATTTGAAACGGTGAGTTGTGTCTCTGGTGTGTTTTCATGGGAATGAGGAATATCTGGTTTGAACTTCATGCTGTTAAGTGCTCAGTTTCCTCCCTCACACAGCATATAAAGCTGTTAAATGGGGAGACGAAAGGAGCTTGAGTCCTAATGCAGCTAAGTGTGCATATCAGTTCTGCTGATTCTCAGTTCCTCACATTTATGGCGATGTTTTTCCCCAAAGTATGTACTAGGACAAGTAGGTTTTAACTTGATGCACAATGTGAAAAGCTCTTTTCAGTCTCCCAGCAGACTCATTGTGTGGGGTTCTGCTAGACTGAAGTGGTGATCTTTAGTATCAGCAGTATTAGCAGATAATCTGGACTGAGAGCCTGCAGGAGATCAAAAAGGTGCTGGTTAGAGAGAGTACTGGGTGCCCTTGATACAAACTGCAGGGCCTCAGTGAGTCCTCACTGACAAATGGATACCGAGGGAATTACTGAAATGAAAAAGGCCCTTATGGGTCAACCATCATGTTATATCTTTTACACCAAATAGTTGTGGGACTCTGGCTACTTAGCCTGTGAGGTTTGTCCACTGAATCAGTTGTTCTGTTGGAGGAAAAGGACAGTCTAGTTCTGCCTTTTTCCCCAAACCTCAAGTTGAATGGAGACCTACAGTTCAGCTTTCTGGAAAAGCTGTAACTTGGTTCAAAAGAAGTGATGAGAGAGTGAGCTCAAGAATCAAAGCACAGTGCCAGTCATGAAGGCACTTGGGGTTTCAGCTTGTAAAAGGTTGGCTGCACATCTTTTCTGTTCTGACACAATTTCAGGGTGGATGTGGGTAATTGCCCTTCTCTGGAGGGGCGTTTGTGCTCTGCATTCAGTGTGTTGTTGATTACACTGGCCAGTGTGTTTAGACCTTGCATCTAGCATGTTCCAAACACTGAGGTAGGATCCCCTATAACTCCAATGTACTTCTGATGTTCTGTTCTGTAAGAACTCAACTGGATCCTGCCTCCAGCTGATGGCAACAACATTTGAAAAAGCGTGGTGCTGGGTGTTAGTCTGGAAAGCGCTTTGGAATGGCTGCATGACCCATTGTGTTGGGGTCCCGATGCACAAACCGGGAGAGCCCTAATTGTAACCTCGGTGCATTAAGTTTCTGCAGCTGTTCTGAGATCAAGATGAGTGCTCTCCAGTCCCAAACGTTTGTTGTGTTTCAAATAAAATGTTTGTTTTGTTTTTAAAGCACAGGCTGCTTTCTGCCAAGATTGAGGTAGACCTCTGTGATCTGGTTTCTGTATTTAGAAAATCTTAATCAGAGCTTTCTCCTGTGAGAAAAGAGTGATCAGCTCCCGAGCATGTGACCTCAGTGTTGATGTGAGACCCGTTCAGATGCTGTCCTTCCTTCCTCGTTCCTCTGCCACACTTCTCAGTAGTGCATTGCTGTGGAAGCGCTCAGCGGCACGGTACCCAGCTCCTGCCTGAGCCCAGCTTGTTGGAAGGGCTGAGCTCTCAGAGAATAGCTGTGTGTTTCTCTCTGGCAGAGTCGGAGCTGCCCTTACATGGTGCAGCTCCTTTTCAGATTGCTCTCCTTTTTAAAAGGCATTTTTGTTTTCTCTGAGAACTGTGGACAACACTGTGCCAACTGAAACCATTTGGCTTCTGGCTTGAAGACAGGTTTTCCCATCTAGTTTCAGCAGCTGTTGGCAGTAAAGAGCCGTTAATGACTGTTTGGGATTTCGTAACTGATTTGGAAATGCTCTGTGTTCTTGCCACTGTTAAATGCTGGGAAGTGCAGCATTCCACGGGAAAGCAGGAAGGAAGAGCAGACCTTACATTTGGAGCACAAACTGTTAGACCTTTGTTGAGGAATAAAGTTGATTCTGCCAAAGAAACTGCCATGCTCTTTGGAAGTTTGACCCATGTGGTGTTAAGATACCGTTGTAGGCCTGTCCTTAGTAGAACCCCCTGGTTTCTCCTTGCTTCTGCCTTTGGAACAGCTATTTTGCTGTTCTTACTTTCCATTCCCTTTGGGCTGGCTGCCTTCCCCTAGGTGGTGAATGGCTGTCTGGTATCAGCTTTGGCTTCTGCAAACAGCCTAGGTGCCACTAATTCCACCTGGAGGGGTGCTTGGGGAGCGGATCCATTTGTTTTGTTTCGTTAACAGCATGTTGTGCACATTGGATTTTAACCTACAGCTTTCTGCATGGATGGTTATTAATCACTCTTTTGTTTAACATTAGATAAGCATGAGATCACCGTGGCACAGCTGCATGCCTAGTCACTCCTGAAGCACTTGCACACCTAACTTGCTGACAATCTTGGCATTTCTAAAACAAATACAAGCCTTTTAAAGACAGGGGACGTGCTCATGTATGAATAGTCCAGTAACCCTGTTGGGTGCATCCATGGAGCCCTCTGGCACTGAACAGTTGTGTGATGACCCTGATCCTGGAGGCAAGTCCCAAGATCAAGAGACCAAAAAGCAACATGATTCAGAGCAAAAATTATCCAAAATAACCCACAATGCTTTGGAAAATATTAATGTCATTGGCCAAGGCTTGAAGCACCTTTTCCAGCATCAGCGCAGGAGGTCGTCTGTTTCTCCACATGATATTCAGCAAGCTCAGGCCGATCTGGAGCCTGACACGGATTTGGAAAGCCAAAGTGTCTGCGCCGAGGTTGATGGTGTCTCCACCCACCCCACAGCTCTGAACCGGGTGCTTCAGCAGATCAGAGTGCCACCTAAAATGAAGAGAGGGACGAGCCTGCACAGCAGGCGGGGCAAGGCAGATGCCCCGAAAGGAAGCCCGCAGATCAACAGAAGGTCTGCCCAAGATATTCAGTCAGGTCGGCCCAGATCATCATCAACTACAGATGCTCCCACGAACTTGTCCATGATGGAGATTGCCTCTTCGGTCTATGTGGGTGGAGAGGAGGCCACAGCAGCAGTAAGTTACTCAGATTTACCGTTGGTCTTCATAATCTGCTTGTTTGTGTTCTTAAGCCTTTTGCTTCTTGTTTTTAGAATCATAGAATCATTAGGGATTTAGAAGCAAATTTCTGTCAGCAAACACTCATGCTCTTGTGTTCAAAAGCTGCTTCAATGGGGACGCAGTGCTTAAAAGATGTCAGCGTTAGTCGTCGTCTCACCAGGCAGGTGGTGTATTTTACAGGTATTGGATCAGTGAAATGAGAGAGACTTTTGAACACAGGTTGGTTCGATGGCGCACCACGACCTCTAGGAGTGATGGCAAGAGCAGCAGCCAGAGTAGTCAACTTTAGCAGCTGTTCCTAGTTCCTGCGAGAAGGAACTCTAGCATGTTTTATAAAAGCAAGGAATTCCCATTTCAGGGAATGATGCTGTTGATCTTTATGCTGCTGTGAGGCTTTGGAGACACTGGCTGCAGCCTGTGACTGAGTTGCAGTGCCAGGCTGAGTCTGATTTAGCTCGGTCTAGCTGCTGTGCTTGTTGGGATCCCTGCTCTTAGCTTGGCTGGCCTATGTGGGACAAGCCTACCCTATTCTCGTCAAGCTGTGCCTGTTGGCTCTGTGATGGTCTCAAGGTGTTTGTCTTGCTCTCTCTTTTCCCTGATCAATTTACTTGAAGCATTCCATTATTCTTTTAAAAAAAGAAAGGTTTCTGATTTAACCTGAGTCCATAACCTGTGTTTTCCTGAAGTTCTTCAGAGGCCTGTTTGTTGGGGGATAAGCCCTTTGAAAAGGTTGGGAAGTGCTGTAATCCTGCTCATGTTTGATGTCTTTGAGTTAGGAACATCCTGAAGCTTCTGCAGAGTCGTCCTTGTGAACATTTATCATGATGTCTTTGGGGAGACGATGGTTTGGGCCGGCTGAAATCTCTCACCTGGAGGTTGCCTTACCTTGCCCCTGCAGGAAGATTTGTGTTCCCTTGTTGCTTTTTTTTTACTTGGAGTGAAAAACTTCTCAGAGTGTGTGGTGGTGTAATGTGCCTTCGGTTCATTTAGCTGATAATCATCTAGGAATTAGCATGTCTTGCATTTGTCAGTGGTAATTACAAAGCGTTAGCGTACATCACGATCTCATTCTGGGGCAGTGAGTAAAGTTTCCCTGTGGGGAAGGCACTGAAGGAGTCTGCCTGGAGCTGGTCTCAGGTTTTTGTTTCCTGTCAGCAGTTAAAAGAGCAGAAATAATGATGCGGTAGTTAGGAAGAGCAGGCGTTCCCCTCGGATGGATTAACTGAACTCTCGACTACCTGGGAGGTAGTTGAAGCCCCATCCCTGGAGGTCTTCAAGATGAGGCTGGACAAACCTCTGGGCTGCCTGATCTGGTTGAGTATGTCTGTGCTCACTGTAAAGGGGTTGGATTTCATGATCTTCGGAGGTCCCTTCGAGCCTGGGCTGTTCTGTGGTGCTAAGAGCTGGCAAGAGGCCTCAGGAAGAGTCTGTTTGCTGACTGTCTCTTCTCACTGTGATGAATTCAGAGTCTGTGTTTCAGGAATATTTTGGGGACAGCTGAGTTCTCTGCCTCTGTGCCCCAGTCTGGCAACTCCAGTTCGTGGAGCAAGGTCTGAGTTGTTCAAGACTGGAGCTCTGTTGCTTTGTTTGTGAGCAGGGAGATTGATCAAGCCTCAGCACATCGGGTAAACAACATGGGAAGAGATGTGGAGGCAGGTGTCCTGACACGGTCTTACGGCACGTTCCAACCTTCCCCTGCTCAGTGTGCTCAGAGTGAGGGCTGTGCAAGGCCATCCATCGGGCTGTGGGGAGAAAATGGGGTTTGTTCCTTTTAAGTAAAATGCTTTTAAAAACGAATGCAAATCTGTTCTGTTCAATTTCTGTTTGCATGTTGTAGGCGGTTCAGCGCTGGGGGTGTGCGTGTTGTAGGCGGTTCAGTACAGCTTAGAGATAAAATTACATCCGAGCACGGACTGCCAGTGCACTTTACCAATAGTTTGGAAACCGCTGGCCTGGACGAACTGAAGTGCTTGGCAGGAGCGACTGGGAAAATGCAAGTTATTAATCTAATAGGAACTGCATTAATCTGATAGGAACTGCTTTCTGCTGCAACAGCTGTGTAGGAGAACAAACCTAGGAGCCAATTTTTGGTAGACAGTGGCCTCTGATTATTGGGAAGCAGCAGCCATAGCTGTTCTAAACATGACACACTTTTCCAGAGGGAGAAGTGCCAGACGAAGAGGTTCTTCACTGAAACGGCTGCCTGGGCCTGGCCCAGGGTGGATTCCTCATCCCTGGAGAGGTTTAAAGCGATGAAGATGTGATGTAAGGAACAGGGGTTAGTGGGGACTTGGTAGTGCTGGGGGAACAGTTGGACTTGTTGAACTTAAAGGTCTTGGCCAACCAAAATGACCGTGTGGTTCTGTCAGGGAGAGTAAATACATGGTACTCCTCTGCACACCAAGTAGTTCTGGTTCGCAGTGTGCTTCTGTTTTCTGTTCTCCATGTGTTGTTGGAATAGAAGGGCAAAATGTTACCCCAAAAGCACAGATTGGTTTTGTTCCAACACCTCATTTGCGTACGTTTGCATGGGTAACAGTCCTGCTGCACGTTGGCAGGCCTTGTATAGGAACTGAAGAATGAGCTTGCCGTGGCCTGGAGAATTAATGTCATAGTTAAGGTAATGCCAGGGTGCTTCACTTGCTCTTGTGTCTCAGGCAGTCTGAATTTCAATGTTTCTGCCTAAATCTCTTCTTTCAGAGGCAGCCCACTGAGCTGAGGAGTTGGGACCATGGTGGTTCAGAGTGATGGAGCCTGCGTGGATCTCGTTTGGGTTCACTGTACTTCCAGAGCTTTCCGTGGGGTGATGAGTTATGTGTGGGACGTGGTCACAAAGAACGAGCGAGGTTCCAGCGATACGAAAGCAGCAGAACTGTTGTGAGCAGGCACCTGCGAGTTCTTCTGTCAGTGCCACCACAGGGATGATGACACCCATTGCTGCACAGCAGCCAGTGCCTCTGGCTAGTGCTGGTGGTGAGACCCTGTCAGCAGGAGAATGTGAGAGAGTGAACAATCAACAATAAAGGCAAGCATTGCCCTGGAAGTCTGGCCATTATTTAGTAGAAGCAAATGCCTCAGGCACTTCCAGGCAGTGGCTGTGCCTGCTCTTTGGAGTGTTCACCTTGCTGAAGGTACAGGGACCTGAATAGGTCTTTCCCTCAAGATGGGGCAGAGTGAGTCCATTCCATCTGCCTCCCTCTTGGGGTGAGCTCTGACATCCCGCTGGCTGACATTTGAAGGAGTATGGGCACCCTACAGGAGATGTATTTTAACTCCTTGTTTTCTCTAGACGAGCTGTGTGCAGAGCAGAATTGTGGCAGACAGCCAGTAGGGGAGCAAAAGGGTAGCAGTGAGATAAGGGATCAACAAAATCAGTATTGCCTCAAAGGAAGAAAATCAAAAAGAGCAGTCAACCTCTGCTAGAAGGACTGGCGTTTGTACAGAGCTCCACGCTGAGGTGATGAAGCCTTTGACGTTGCTTATAGAAGAACCCAGAATCCATCTTATTAAACAGAAACCATTATACATGTGCAACACCTTGGGATTTTTACAACTGAGATCCTTACGGGGTCTGCTGTGATCTGAGCCTGCACTCCAAGGATGGCTGGTGGAGCAGGGTGGTGCTGAGGGCACTGCCTGTCAGAGTTTCTGTTCAGTGAATCATTCCAGAGCATGCTCCGGCAGGGGGACTGGGCTCAGATGATCTTCCCAGGTCCCTTTTGACCCATGGCATTCTGTGGTTCTGGGACTGGTTGGAAGAGCTTGGCTGACACCTTCTGGTGTCACTAAAGCAGACTGATCTGAATGGATTCAGTGTCAGGCTGTTTAGTGGACCAGCAGCTGTTTCCCTTTGTAGGTCCAGATATTTCCAGGTTGCCCTTTGCTTGCCTCAGTTCTGATTGTTAGAGAAACCTAAAAACTGCAATGAAGCTGCTAAAACCACGGCAGAGCTGCTGGGTCTGACCTGGTTCTGTGGGTTATGCTCACCTTCTGATGCTCCTTGGGGTCCTGCAGCTGGTGATTCTCTTCTGGCCAGGCTGATGGTTGTGGCTGTCAGCAGGTTGTCAGCAGCTGGAGTCCTGCACTGGCAGCTGTTTTGAGCAATGAGAAAGTGCAGAGCCAACTTTGTCTGCAGTACTTTGGCGATATCACCGAGGATAACACTGTGCTGTAGCAACCCACTGTGATATTTACTGAGCTAACAGCAAATTCCGTGGCACCTCGAAAGCGCTGTATCCAAGTGTCTATCTGTTCACTCTGTCTCTTCGCAGTGTCTGTCATTTAGAACTGTGTTTGCAAAGCTGGCACGAGCACTTCTTGAAACTTCCTGAGACTGCTCTGCAGTGGTGACTTTCATGGCAATTTAGTTAAAGTACTGCTAAAATAGTCCAACTTTGGCATTTCCTTGGCAGTAGCCCTCATGCCGTCTTTGGCTGTTTTCAGGATGAGAAAGTGGGTGTTGGGGAGAAGTGTCAGCAGGATCAGTGGTTTATGCCAGGTGCTCACAGCAGTCAGGGCTTATGTCATCATTCTTGGTGTTTACATGCCCTGTGCAGTTAGTGGCCAAAAGAGCTGATCTCGTCTCTTGGTCCCACAGAGTGCAGGAAGGAAGGAGACTTTACTGAGCAATGTTCAGATGTTTCCAAAGATGGGCAGACCATGACCTGACTGATGAGGAGTGGAGTTGCCATGCTTCAGAAGCAGCCTGGTGCTAGCCAGGAAGTCGAGTCCCTGGGAAGGCTGTTTCTTTTAACTTGAAGTGCTTTTTACTTCCTGTTTGAAGCAGATGAGCTCTAAGCAGCGCTGTGCGCGTGTCCTGCTTTCTGCCAGCACTCAGCACGCGCAGGACAGATAGGTCTTGCCTGAAGTAAGGCCACGTAAAATGAAGCTGGTGAGGGTGCCTGAACTAGGCTTGAGCAGAGCACTAATGGCAGTGGCCCCTCAGCCTCCACACCAGGGCACAGAGGTGAGAGAAGGAGGTGTCTGGCTTTATTTGTGGACATGGTGCTGTTTAAGGTTCTTAGACAGGGATGACAGCTTTGTGCTGAGTGTCCTGGACATCCTTAACCGTGAAGGGCTTTGACAGCACAAGGACCTTTGTGAAGGTGCAGTGGCTCCGTGTGCAGGATGATGTCCTCCATCACCACGAAGCCAGACCAAACCCACTGGCCAGGTAGATGCGTGCTGTGACCCTGAGTGTCCCTGCATGGAGCCCAGAGCTTTTCACAGCAGCAGAGGGAGCCCTGACCTTCCTGAAAACCTGATGGCTGCAGCTGCTAGACTTGGCCTTGGGAGGTACCACCTGTCATCTGGAGAGACAGAATTGTCCCAACACAGCAACAAAAGCAAATGTTTTCTGGAAAACACAAGTGTTGATGAAAGTGGTTCTATTTAAATAGCTCAGAAAGAAAATGTTTTTAAATGGAATCTAAATTTGTTTTCCTCAAGCAGAAAAGTGTAGGCTGGAAGTAACAAGTTTAGGACATACTGGTATCTTTAGAGATGTTTTTTTGAAATACCTATAAAATGAAATGAGAGGGCTGATCCTGAGCGTATGTGTTTGCTGGAGGACATGACATCTTTACCTTCCAGATTTCCTGGAGTTGTTTGCTCTGCTGCTGGTTCTTTCAGCTGGTCCTTGTCTAGGAGGCTGTCAGTAAGATGCCTGCCGTTCATGTACATTTATAAAGTGTTGGTTTGGCTTCCAGGCTGCATTTCAGAGCCCCCTGAAAGGACCTGAATGTTCCAGTCCACGTACTGAAGTGGCATTTGATATTTGCGTGTTTCAGCATTTGGTCACTTCAGTGTTTTTTCAGTCTGACTGAAGCTTTGATGGTTTTATAACTAGAAATCTCAGACTATGTTTTAAGAATGTCTTGACTGCTCCTCGTAGTTAATTCCTATGTTCTGCCGACAGTCGGAAGGGCAGAAGCCTTTGTGCTGCTGACCTGGCTGAGGCATTTTTCTCCTCTCCTTATTGAAGTTCCGTAGGCAGGTTTTCTGACTCGAGGGGCAGTCAGGGTTTGTTGCCTAATAGTGGCTCTGACTAACCAGAGGTGTCACCCTGCAGAGATGGCCACACTTCATGTCACAGCAATGTGACGCTGAGTATTCACTGGCAGTGGTGTCTCTGTAACCCTGCTGTTGGTGGCAGCTGCTCTTCATCTGGTTGTGAGCCTGGCCCCTGTGGGGACAAGTTCCAGGGCTGCCACAGAAGGCTGGTGGTTCTGAAGCAGCAGGTGAAGGCAGCTGCAGTCTGGGTCCCTGCCTCTGTTTCTGCCGAGGGCTGGGGGGTTACGCAGCCAGCCCACTCTTGCCTTCGGCTAGACTTGTTGGCAAAGCTCTTAGTAAGGGCTCAAATTCTATTGCAAGTGTTTTGGACTTGCGTAAACTAGGACAAGAGGGAGCACCCTCTTGCACAAACCTTGATTGTGGTGTCTTTGTTTACCGTAGAAGTGCTGCTACCAGGAGTCTATAATCAGTAAGCTGAGCAGGTGCTGGTAACTTCTCCCTGATCTGTTGTTTTTTCATAGGATTGGGGTGTTAGTTACAGCCACCTGCTTGACCTGCTGCTGGGAACATTGTCTTCAAGAAGCTGCTTGAAGTTTTAGAGTCATGAAGGCATTACCTGGGATGGATATCCGTTAAAGCTGTGGAAGTCTCCTGTGTGAATGTTGAGATAATAAATGGTACTGGAGTGCCAGTAGAAACAGCATAAGTATAAAACACTTGCTGATGACTTGTCCACCCTTCCTTTCCTTCCCAGCACGCACTGTGTTGTTCATAAACACCTTTAGTACCAGTGTGTGTACAGGGAGTTTTGGGTGACTTCTCTACTTTCACTCTTCAGTAGTTGCTGACTGCTCAGCCGTAAGCGATTGTCTGTTCGCTGTGTGCTTCTGTGTGCACCAGTGTCTGGGCATCATGTAATGCTGCTGCCTCCAGGCATTCCGATGCAGTGAGCTGCCCAGGATGTCTCTTTGGAAGTTCAGGATGTCCTAGTCTTTGACATCACTCCTTCAGTCTGTGGCTTTAGCAGTACTGTACATTACAGTTGTCGCTTGTTGAGAGATTATTTTGAGTCACAGAATCACAGAACATTAGGGATGGGAAGGGACCTTGAAAGATCGTCTAGTCCAATCCCCCTGCCAATGCAGGATCCCCTAGACCAAGTCACACAGGAACACATCCAGGCAGGTTTTAAATGTCTCCAGAGAAGGAGACTCCACAATCTCCCTGGGGAGCCTAGAGAGAGAGAATTCACAGATTAAATTGTTACCCAGGGATGAGTTGCTGAAGGAAGGCAGTACTAGGACAAAAGGAGTTGTTAACAGCCCAGCAAAAAGGGGTTAAGGGAAAGAGCTGCGAGTCCATCCCCGAAAGAAGGAGAGTTATCCTTAGCTCTGCAGATCATAACAATCAGTGTGGAAGTGCTGAGTGAGAAGCTTTAGCTACAGAGACAAAGTAGAATGTGCTCTCATCAGTTTTGCTAATCAACCAGTTCCATCTCAGTCGGACGTGGATTAAATTTCAGCCAGTTGGCTCCTTTCCCTTATCTAATCTGTCTCACCCAGACTTTGGGCCATGTGGCCTGATGGGGAACAGGGACCTGGGTGTCTGTGAGTGAGCTTCAGCACCGTGTGCCCAAAGCGTTGGACGCAGGAGGGATCAGGTAGTCCTTGGGACTTCTGGCACTGAGCCCTGCGGGTGGGGTATGATTACCCAGAGCTGCTGTATCTACTGCCAGACAGCTGGAAACAGGGAGGTTTAGATGCAGCTGATAGAACAGCAGGAAGGACCAGCCTTCCCTGGCTGCCCTTGTTCTAGCATGTACTGATGCGCTACTGCCTGTTCAGCTGTTCTTCCTCCATAAGCCACCCAGCAGGTCACTGAAATCCCGGAGGTGTCTCTGAACACTCAGAAAAGGCCATGAGAGGATGGAGACTGAGTTGTTTGGAGGAGCCATTTTAGCCCCGGGAGGACATGCCTGGTCTAAACAGCCCTAAGTGTGGTAGCTTTCCAGACGCAAAGACTGTACAAGACAGAGTAGATTTCCTGCAGTAGGAACTGAACGGTGTGCCCAAGGCTTCTGAATATAGTCACAGCACAGGGCGAGAAGTACTGACCCAGTTCAGAGAGAACAATGAGGCTGCTGGATGCAGAATCCCCTGAGCATCTCGTGTGTGCTCTGCCAGCATTAGGAGGTTTTTCTGGTGTGCCGGTCCCACAGATTTCCTTGCTGTTGGATCTGTGTGGCCCTTATAAAAACGCGGGTGATGCACTGCCTCTGTATTTCCAAGAAGGGGGAGCGTTTTGAAGAGCAGTGCAAATTCTAGTGGGAATGCTTTGCACCAAGCACATTGCTGTGTTTTGAAACCTCTGTGTTGCCACTGACAGGGCAGGATGCGCCTGGCTAGTGCTCTTGTATTGTGGCTGGGGTTTTCAGTGCTGAAGGGTGCATCTCTAGCATGTTATTTTTGGAGACAAACATATCTGTTGAGTCTTTTTGTAGCTTTCCCACCAAGTTCTGTTTAAAGAAGGACACTGACCCTTCTCATAACCCAGCTGCGAATGCTTCCACTATCTCTAGCCTGTGAGGCATTTGATGACTTTAAAAATAGCCTGAAAACATTCTTCCTTAGCAAGGCAAATATTCTGGCCCAAGTCACCGTTTTGCTGTGGGGCTGTGCAGGAACGGCAGTGAACTGGACTTTCCCAGTCATGTTGTATGGAGTCAGTGCACCCTTGACTTCTGTCAGCCTGCTGCATCCCGTAGCTGTGGCAGTTTCTGGGACCCAGGTCCCTTGGCTTGTTGTAGTGGGAGCTGGGGAATCCTTTTGGCTCCTCCTGTGCTGTGGCTTCCTTCCTGTTGGAACTCGGCTCTGAGGAGGGTGCAAGTGAGCAGCAGGGGGCTGGATAATCCAGCCTTGCTGTGGTATGGGATTCCAGGATGTGCCTAATGTGTGAAAGGAAACACAGCAAGTCACTGCCTGATGCACTGATTTCTAAAGCCAAAGTTGCCCACTCGTTTGTTGAAGTCACTTTCTTGTGGTTGAACGTGAGAGCGTGTTGGTTGGTATTGGTCTGCGAAATGCGGACTACAGACATAGTCAGGACAGAGAAATCCTGCAATTACAGGCCAGCACTGTGCTCACGGAGTGTTCAGATGGTTCTGGTGGTGGTGCAGGGTACACTTTGTGAGTTAAGCCGTGACAGTTGTGAGAAGTGGCATCCCAAGCAGGCTGTTCTAATTCCACAGCTTTGAGTTGTGTAATAGCAGCCTGTTTAAGGTTTAGGTTTTACTAGTAAGTCAGGCTGTGTGATTGGCACTGGATCAGTGCTGCTGTGGTAGATGGCTGGAGCAAAGGAGCCAAATGCTATTTGAACAGTTAGCTTCTGGAATATGAAATCTTTGGTGGCGGACAGTTAGCTTAATCTCTGCCGTCTGAAAACGCCACCCATGCTGGTGGCAGGCTGCCTTTGGGTACTTCGAGTCAGCATGTGCAGGGACAAGTAACTCATGTGGTTTTAAAACTGCAGCACAGAAGAAAGAACACAGATGCAGGCAAGCAGAGGAAGTGTTTTGGTGTTCTTATGAACAGACGCCTGTCTTCTCTAATGAAAGAGGTTTGTCTACACGGTATGGGCAAAGCCTGCCTTTGCCTTGCTCTCTGACGTGCAAGGTGTTCCTGAACAGCATTTCAAATGCACCGAGGTGTGGTTTCTTTTCAATTTTGAATAATAGCTTTTGAAAAACAGGAACCAAAGTCTTTACTGATCACGTTAAAATGGCAGTCTAGCACTAAGGCACCTTCCCAGTCTCTGGCCAGTATTGCAGGTACTGGGCAAAGTGGAAGGCACTGTTGTTTTTGCGATCTCCACTGGCAGTGTTTTAGCGTAGACAAGGTGTTCTGTAGGCTCACTGTTGCTAGAAACATTTGCCATTGTCAGACAGTGCGAAGCCAAAGGACTGTAAGGAAGCAGGCATTGTCTTCCCATCACTGTACAGAAGACAAAGCCCTTGTGCATCGCCTTTGAGCAGAGGGAGGCTGTGTCAGCCGCAGAGATGCAGCAGCACCAGTGTCCCTTCATGCAGTGTAAGCAGGAAGAATGAGCTGTTAGAAAGGTGATCTTGCTGCTAGGAGATGCACCGGGGACTGTACCTTGGTCACCATTTAACACTCCTGCAGAACGTTTTATGCTTTTTGCATTATCTTATGTGCCAGGTGGAGCTCAGCTGGTGAGGGTGCTTGCTGCCCTATCTGTGAAACTCAGGGTTGCTGCGGAGCCCTGCTGGGGAAGATAGCCAGGGGCCAGAGCTGCAGGGCTCACTTCTTGCAGAACAAATACACCTGCAAGTCAGTTGCCAAATTCTGTTGGCGTGAACGTGACTCCTGAAGAAAAGCAGTGTTACAGGAGCTGCAGCTAGTGCTTTTGAAGCCTGGCTGCCGACTTGAGGCTTTTGCCAGGCTTGTGATCCTTTTTACAGAAGCCTTTTACCTTCTCACATGGTGACAGGACAAACTGCTCTTGAACCTCGATGTCAAACCAGTGGTTTGGAGTTGGAGGAACAGAAAGAAATGAGGGTGAAATTGCAGGCAGGAGGTAATTGCAAAAAGGCTTGGAAATAAATTCATGCAGAGTCCAAAGTGAAAATAGTGTGCTGGGACTGTGTGAGAAAGGAACTGAGTTTTAGAGATGTCTGGTTCCTTGTCTCCTGCTGAGAACTCTCTGGCGGCTGCCTGAGCCAGCTCGTTGCAATCTGGACCTCTGTCTGCACAGCTCACGCTGGCAGTGCACAGACTGGAAATGCTGTCCCTGCCGCGGGTTTCCTGAGCCCCCTGAGAGCGGTGCTGCAGGGAGCTGGTGGAGTCCTGTCACCCCTTTGTGCGTGAGGATGGGCACCACGGAGCACTGCGAGGGTTCAGACAAAGTGCGGGTGCACCGGGCTGTGTTGTTATGGGTCCTTGTTGTGGGTTTCGGGGGGAAGAGAGGAACGTTGCCGCCCACGTTCTCGTGCTCGGCACAGGGTAGGCTCCGTTAAACCTCCCGTGCCGGTGCCCCGGGGGCTGACTGGGACAGCGACGACCAGGCCTGGCCGGAACCGGGGCTCGGGGTCACGTTGGCGGAGCTAGGAGTCGGCAGCGCTTGCGGGAAGCAGGGCTGTCACCGGTGCTGCGGCGCCCGTGCGGTGCCCTGCGTCTTCCTGGCAGCGCCGGGCCCCGCCTGCGCCCCGCAGGGCAGCAGTCGGCCGGCTCCGGGACGAGCCCCACAGGCTGCTGTNGGCCGCGGAGGAGTCCCCCAGGCTGCTGGGCGGGAGGGTCCCGGGCCGTGTCCGCCCCATGCCCCGCCGCGCCCCGCTCCGAGCGAGGCCCGAGGCAGACCATGGTCCAGCGCTTCAGCCTCCGCAGGCAGCTCTCCAAGGTGAGTCCCTGCGCCGCGGCCGCTTTTGTTCTGCCGGGGGGCACAAAGGGCTCCCGGGCGCGGTGCGTTCGGCGGCGGCGGCGGGGCAGGGCCGGGGACCCGGTGGCCGGCCTGGCCGGGGTTTGCCCGCGACGGGGCGGGGAGCGGGGGAGTCCCGGCCGCGCACCTGCGGGAAGGCGGGGCGGGCCAGTCCTGGCGCCTTGCGAGCGCCCTGCAGCGCCCGCTCCTCGCGCGGAGGAGAGAACAAAGGAGGCGCCGTGGGCAGGTTCCGCTGCTGGGCAGGTTCCGCTGCTGGGCAGGTTCCGCTGCTGGGCAGTGCCGGCCGCTGCGATTGGTCTCGAGCTGCTGCTGCAGCGCGCAGAACAGGTGCCAGGTGGGCTGCCGCTGCTGGCACTGAACGGACCGCACGCTTCGGGCAGCGCCTGGACGAGCGAGCTGCTGGGTGACCGCGGGGCTCTGCCGCACGGAGCGGGCTTGGCTCTGGGCGCTGCAATTGCAGCGCCGAGCGGACGCTTCAGCCGCAGCCTTCATTTTCACTTGACGTTTCATCTCCCTCTCCCCGGGTGTGTTTGTTTGCAAAAGGGCTTTTCGAAGTGCTGTAATCAGCGTTTAGAACGGGTCGGAATTCACAGCCTGCAGACAGTCGGTGGCTTTGCAGCGAGCTGGTACCTCTCTTACTTATGAGTGACTGATTGTTTTAATGACCTTTTTAGTGATTCCTCATCCCAAAGAGGCTGCTGTGGCCGTTTCTAGGGGGCTGTGGGAAAGTGAAACTTGCGCCTTTTACTGGTTTGCCTTGTTCTGTGTCGGGAGCTGTGCCTGCGAGCAGTGGAAATCTCCCCAGGCACTGTGGAGTTTAATCTTCCTCTCAAAAGAGATTTGATCCAGTTAGAAATGAACTTGGTGTCTAAGCTCTGTCTATGTGGGCCAGCTGAAATAGAACTCCTTTGGGTAGCTCCGTCTTCATTCTGGGTGTTGAGATGGGCAGGGTGATTTGGAAAACTGTTTTTGTTATTTTTGTACTGCAGGAGAAACAGTTTCCGATTTGGTTTTTGAGCCCTCTACGTTTTTGTGCTGTCTGGCACAATTATGTCTTGCGCCGAATCAGCTCCAGTTGTGTCAAGCCTGCTTTAAACACTTGTCTGGCCCAGACGACTTCTTAACTACTTTAATTTTAAAACGTGTCCCAAATACGGTGGTGTGCTGTTAATATTTCTCACGCAGAAACCTTGATTCTTGCAGGGTTGCTCAGACTTAATTGGCAAATGCTCTGTAGGATGTGAAGTACCTGCCCCTGGGATGTGCTCGCTGCTGGGCTGAAGTGGGCTGTTGTTATGAAGCACTCTGCCTGCGTTACGCAGCTTCAAGGTTAAAATTTCGTTTTCTAACCGTATTGAATGGTGGAGCCTTCAAGCAGAGTGTGACTGTGCACATTTCAGAGCTACAAACTGGAAAGCGCTGCCAACAGCGTGGAGAACTTGAGCAAAACAGAGCAGGGCTTCCTGGGGGGGAATGGAAGAGGTTGCTCTGTGATGCGGGGTTTCGGCTCAGGTGACTGGTTCCCCAGTCCAGCAGGGCTGTTTGCGAGGCATGGCTGTGATCAAGCGTCTGTCCGCCTTGCATGAGTGTGGTTAGTGCCTCGCATGGATTTACAAAACTGCGGTCAAATTGCGAAACACTGTCTGGCGAGAGCTGTGTGAGCACTTACCGGTGAGTGGATGTGTGGGGCGTTTGTGTTTGATGACCTGCCGGAGTCAGGCCTTACACCAGGCTTCACACTGGCTCATTCCCTCCTGCTCATTCTGCCTCTACCAGATCGGTATTTGGTGTTTGTGGGTTACTGCTCTGTGTTTGCCCATGACAGTGTCTGTTAAACTTGAGTCATAATTTGCTGTAACTTCAAAGATTTAAAAGCACAGTCCTTGGGTTTTGGGCTGGTTCAGCAAGTACTTTCCTCAGGCCACAATCAGAGCATTTGCTTTGTTCCCTCCCCACACACCCCCCTTTGTATCCAAAATGTTTTCCAAGGAATTCCTGGGGTCATGGGTTCAAGCCCCATGTAGGACATCTTGAGACTCTTCATCTTGAGCAGTCTGGAACTCCCTGGGGAGCCTGCAGTTACTCTCACCCTAACCTTAACCCTTAGGAATCATAGAGTCATAGAATCATTAGGGATTGGAAGGGACCTTGAAAGATCATCTAGTCCAATCCCCCTGACACAGCAGGTTCACCTAGACCAAGTCACACAGGAACACATCCAGGTGGATCTTAAATTACTCCAGTGAAGGAGACTCCACAATCTCCCTGGGCAGCCTGTTCCAGTGCTCCATCATCCTCACTGGGACGAAGTTCCTTCTCATATTTGTATGGAACCTCCTATGTTCCAGCTCACAACCACTGCCCCTTGTCCTATCACTAGATGACACTGAGAAGAGCCTGGCTCCATCCTCCTGACACCCACCCTTCACATATTTATAGACATGAATCAGGTCACCCCTCAGTCTCCTCGAAGCTAAAGAGACCCAGCTCTCTCAGCCTTTCCTCATAAAGGAGGTGCTCCACTTTCTTTGTCATCCTTGTTGCCCTATGCTGGACTCTCTCCAGCAGCTCCACATCCCTCCTGAACTGAGGGGCCCAGAACTGGACACAGTAGTCTAGATGTGTGCAGCTGTTGCGCTGTGGTTGTTGTGTGATATTTAGGTAGGGAGTTCCCTCACTCTCACAGTACAAAACTCTGTCCAGCTTTTACTCAGCTTGACTGAGTCCAGTGGTTGTACCTGTTTTGTGGAAGGAGAGTAGTGGAGGGAGGTAAATGGAACTGAATTTGTTTTTTCAAGGTTAAAATTTCTTTCAGAAGTTTTCTGCCAGGAAAGTTTCGGGAGAGCCAGGTCGTGCTTTCCTGCGTGACTCAAGTTGTGACTGGAAAAGCACTGGTTAATTTACAGAAGGATAAAGGCCAAACCCTGTGTTTTGTGAGCTGTGATGAAGCTCGGTGCATTTAACCAGCACATTACATCTTAAAGATTTGAGGTTGGACTGTGGTGCTCCTCATCATCGTACGGGTTTGTCAGCATCTGAACAGCCTCCATGTTGTTACTGGTGTGGAATGAGTTCATTTATGGGTGAGTTATGCTGGAATACTTTGGGACTGCAGAATGGTCCAGGGAGGCTGGCTGAGGGTTGTGGCGTGTGGCTGCTGTTGTGCTGACAGCACTGTGTGTGCTGCTCCTCCTGAGCACTGATGCAGGTACAGCGGCTTCTGTCAGAGCCACTCCCCTCCCTCTGGGTCACCCCTCTCTTGCATCATGTCTGGCTCTGGGCAGATGTGACCCAGCATTTGCTGTGTACCCCCAGTGGGCTGCTCTGCCTCAGCACTAATCATCGCCCAGCGCTGATGGATAATTTCCTTTGTTCTGCTGACCCTGTGTTTCTGTGAGTGCTGGGCTTTTAGTGGGAATGTCCATCAAAGGCAGAAAGCTCTGGTCGAAACGTAGGATCAAGTCCTTTCTTAGCAATCTGAATCCGTGAACAGATGTGGACTGATATATGTAATATTAAAGAAGTTGCTCCTTAGGTGCCAGGTGACAGTGCAAGGAGCACTGGGCACAGGCTGGGACGCAGGAAGTCTCATTTCGAAATGAGGAAAAACTTCTTTCTAGTGCAAGTCCTAAAGCCCTGGCCCAGGCTGCCCAGAGGGGCTGTGGTGTCTCCTTCTCTGGAGAGACTCAAACCCTGCTTAGATGTGGCCCTGTGCATCAGGCAGCGGGGCTTGGATTTGTTGATCTCTTGAGGTCCCTTCCTCAAGAGTGAGTCTGTGATCCCTTAAGCTGTCACCTCAACACATCCCTGTGCAGATTCCTGATACTTTTGAGATTCCAGAGCTGTTGTTTCTCACCAGAACAAGGTAGGTAAGGGTCTGTGGTAAACCCAGTTGATTTCCAGAGCAAAGTGCTTCCATTTTTCACAGCTATAGCACTGTTTTTGTGTGTCCTCAGTCTTGAGAAGGTGCCCAAGGTTACTCCACCATTTCTCAAGTCTGTGAAACAGTTACCCAGGAATTTAGGAGTAACTTGATGTGTCTGCACGCCATGGCCAGCTGTTGAGTGCTGCTGCCTGTCTGTCATTGTTGCAGATGGAAAAACCATGTTTATTGATAAGATCCGCTGTTAGGGGTGCTCAGCTCTTAGGAATTGTTTTCCCTTCTGGAGTAAATCCGTTGTTACCTCAGTGTGTGCTACTGGTAAAGCCTTGTCAGACTTGAAGAAATAGCAGGCTGTGTTGACCAGTGTAGCAGGGCAGAGCTCTCCTAATGTTCAGTGGAGAAATCACACTTAGCAGAGGCCCCGCGCTGATTCCCCATTTATGGCTAAAGTTGTCGCCCGAGTGCTTCTGCCTGCTTGGCCTGCTGGAGCTGAGTGGTAGCAGCAAGACATCAGTCTCACCCCTGTGCCCAGTAAGATCATGGAGCAGATCCTCCTGGAGGCACTGCTGAGACAGGAGAATAGTGAAGAGGTGATTTGGCGCAATCATCATGGCTTCACCAAGGGCAAGTCCTGCCTGACAAACCTGGTGGCCTTCTATGAACAGGTCACAACGTTAATGGATGAGGGGCGGGCGACTGATGTCATTTACCTGGACCTGAGCAAAGCCTTTGACCCTGGTCCCACATCACATTCTGGTCTCCAAGCTGGTAGAACATGGCTTTGATGGGTGGACCAGTAGATGGGTAAATAACTGGCTTGATGGCCACACCCAGAGAGTGGTTGTCAATGGATCCATGTCCAAGTGAAGGCCAGTGACAAGCAGAGTCTCTCCGGGATCAATCCTGGGACCAGTCTTGTTCAACATCTTTGTTGGTGACGTGGACAGAGGCATTAAGTGCACCTTCAACAAGTTTGCTGACGACACCAAGCTGTGTGGCGCAGCAGACATGCTGGAGGGCAGGGATGCCATCCAGAGGGACCTGGAGAGATGGGCACAAGCCAACCTAATGGGGTTCAACAAGACCAAGTGCAGGGTCCTGCATCTGGGTCGAGGCAATCCTGAGCACAGATACAGGCTGGACAGTGACTGGCTGCAGAATAGCCCTGGGGAGAGGGGCTTGGGGTTGCTTGTGGACTAAACGCTCAGCATGAGCCAGCAGTGTGCACTTGTGGCCTGGAAGGCAAACCGGATCCTGGGCTGCATCAGGAGAAGTGTGGCCAGCAGGTTGAGGGAGGTGATTCTCCCCTTCTACTCTGCTCTGGTGAGACCCCACCTGGAGCACTGCATCCAGTTCTGGAGCCCTTATGACAAGAAGGATGTGGAGATACTTGAGTGTGTGCAGAGGAGGGCCACGAGGATGATCAGAGGGCTGGAGCACCTCTAATATGAGGATAGACTGAGGGAACTGGGGCTGTTTAGTCTGGAGAAGAGGAGGCTCCAAGGTGACCGTATTGTGGCCTTCCAGTATCTGAAGGGGGCTACAAAACGGCTGGGGAGGGACTTTTTAAGGATGTCAGGTAGCGACAGGACTAGGGGGAATGGAGCAAAGCTGGAGATGGGTAGATTTAGAGCGGATGTGAGGAGGAAGTTCTTCAGCGTGAGAGTGGTGAGAGCCCGGAATGGGTTGTCCAGGGAGGTGGTGGACGCCCCGTCCTTGGAGGTGTTTCAGGCCAGGCTGGATGAGACTGTGGCCAGCCTGGTGGGGGGGTTGGAACTGGATGATCCTGTGGTCCCTTCTAACCCAGACTGACTATATGACTTGGTCTGGGTGATCCTGCTGTGGCAGGAGGATTGGACTAGATGATCTTTCGAGGTCCCTTCCAACCCCTAATGATTCTATGAAGATGTGTTGGTGACGTAGCATCGGGCATCCTGGCTATGCCCAGGGTGCATCTGTTGTCTCTTAAAGGATATGAAGTAATAGTTACCATTGCACTGATCTCTGATGTAGCTGGGTACAGCTGATAGTGGGGGAGAGTCAGAAGTAAGAGGCGGCTCTGGAGAGCCAATGCGTTTCAGACCTGTTCTCACATTTAATAGGGCTGGAGGCAGACAGGCGTCCCG
The DNA here is from genome assembly GCA_013400115.1 of Rhinopomastus cyanomelas. Classification (NCBI taxonomy): domain Eukaryota; kingdom Metazoa; phylum Chordata; class Aves; order Bucerotiformes; family Rhinopomastidae; genus Rhinopomastus; species Rhinopomastus cyanomelas. Next base: position 32,095 of record VXBP01009295.1, on the reverse strand, counting down.
TGGCTCCTCAGACTCTGCTCTGCACCCAGAACTGACGTAGCAGTGTTGTACCCATGGTTGTGTGAAGCCAGCAGGATGGTGTGATCTGGTGGGACCTTCAGAGGCAGAAGGATATGTGTGTCACCACATCAGCTGCTCAGTGGTAGACTCTCTTTAGATTACCTTTTCCTCAGGATGGATGTGATGCAGCAAGAAGTAAGTTGCTGCTTGGGGGACCTGATAGAGGTCTTGCCTTCACAGCAAGGTGTGCTGCAGGTGTGTTCTCCCTCAGGGCAAAAAAGGGATGAGCTTATTGCTGTTAGCTCAGGGGCAGTGATCCACAAGTGTCCTGCTGGTGCTGCCTGTCTGACTGCCCTGTTGCAGACCAGCCAACCCTAGCATCTCTATAGTTGCTCCCCACATTACTAAGTTTTAAGTCTGTTCCTGTAGGGCTTACTGGGCAGGAGCCTTGTGTGAAGAAAGTGAGCGCTGGTGGGATGTACGTAGGTCTCCAAGCACCAGTGGCTGTGCTGGTGTGAAATGAGTACTGGCCGTGATAAGAAATAATACTTAGAACTTTTCTACACAAGACGGATCCTTCAAGAAGAGAATGAGCTTCCACTTGCATCGTCTTGCTCAGAGGGTTGTGTGGGACAGCACTGCAGAGGTATCCCCTTCATTTTCCGTAAGGAGCATGAGCTTCGGGCGCTGCCTTGTGTGACAGGTTTGGTGGGGAGTTTGTCCTGTCTTAGTGCCACAGCAGCGCGTGAATCAAGTAGGATTCAAGGTACTGAACGGGATGTGTGAGCAGTGAGGTGTGGGACTGGGGGTTTGTCTTTATAACAAAACACGATGAGTAACGTGCAGAACTGCCGTGTACCTGCCAGCCGGGTGCCTGACTGCGATGGCTCATTGCCAGGTAGACTTAGCGTTGAAGGGTCTGAGTGCAGGCCACAGGTGGAATGCAGGGTACAGAAATGCTTCTTTCCTTCTAGTAATGAATCCCACAGCTCGTGGCAGTTTGTTCTGCAGAGTGTCATCGTCCTTCGTCCTAGGAGCTTACATGGGGCCAGATAGCGATAACAGTTGGAATTCCCTCTCAGCAGCACTCAGAGGAAGCTTTGCAAGCACAGGCATCATTACTCTGAGTGAGTTACCATCTGGGGTCATCTGCAGAGATCTTGGCTTGTGTAGGCTTTGCCCCTCTCACCTCAGTTCCATGTTCTAGACCAGCTGGCTTCTTCCTCAGCCAGTGTTTCTTCAGAGGCAGGTAAGAATTTGCTCTTATTTTGCGACTCCTGTTCTGGAGGTGGCAGTCACTGACACCAGCACCCATGTGAAGTAGGTCCTCCTCAGAAAAGCTAGAGAAGCCTTTGTCCTGGAGGAAGGCCTCAGAAGCGAGGGGGAAATGAGATACTGGGAGCAAGAGAACTTGAATTAGTTTTCAACATCTACATCACATCCAGTTTGGCACTCCTTGTCTTGACAACGGATGTGACGGTGACCTCTACAACAACTTGTTTTGGCAGAGAGAAGAGTGGTAGAAGTTTTGTTCGGAGGATCTTGCTGGTGCAAAGATGGGATTTGACTGTTAGATTGGTCAGATCTGCTCAGTTTTGCTAAAGGCATCCCGTGGAATCAGCTGTATCTGCTGTAAGGCAGGTTGCTGGTGCAATCCTGTTCCTACCAGACTGTAAAAGGGATTTGAAAATGCCTGAGCTCCTTTGTTGTTTTGGTAAAACATTCACAGGAAAACTTGAGGAGCAAGGGAGCTTTTTTCCTAACTTAGGGTGCAGTTTGGATACCAGCAGGATTACCTGGTGTTTGAACAGGGAATTCAGCTTAGAGGACATTGTCTTCTTGTTTGTGACCTTTGACACTGTTTGAAATAGGTGGGGAAACCTGCTGAGGAAGTGAGGGAGGGTTCTAGTCCTTCAGCGAATTGTTAGTTTGCATGAGAAAAGATGATGTTATTTGGACAAAATGTTTCAGCAGCACCTTAAAAGTGCTGTGTTTGACTGTTTTGATAGGGCTTGCACTGGGCAGGAATGGAGTGTGAGCTTACGGGAGGGTGAGCTCTGCCGTTGCACGGGAGGGGGTTTAATTGCCTTTTTCTTGAGTGCCTCAGTTGGCAAACACTCGGCTGCAGAAAAACATCATCTCTGCGATATCTGCACACATCATCCTGTATCTAGTGGAGTGCCCCAGGGATCGGTGCTGGGACCGGTCCTGTTCAATCTATTCATTGATGACTTGGATGAGGGATTGGCATGCACTGTCAGCAAGTTTGCTGATGATACAAAGCTGGGTGGCGTCACCGACACCCCTGCAGACTGTGCTGCCATTCAGTGAGATCTGGACAGGCTGGAGAGCTGGGCAGAGAAAAATTTAATGAGCTATAACAAGAGTAAGTGCAGAGTCTTGCATCTGGGAAAGAACAACCCCAGGTACCAGGATAGGCTGGGGACTGACCTGTTGGAGAGCAGTGTAGGGGAAAGGGACTTGTGGGTCTTGGTGGACAACAAGATGACTATGAGCCAGCAATGTGCTCTTGTGGCCAAGAGGGCCAACAGCATCCTGGGCTGGATTAGAAGAGGGGTGGTTAGCAGATCAAGAGAGGTTCTTCTCCCCCTCTACTCTGCCCTGGTGAGACCACACCTGGAGTATTGTGTCCAGTTGTGGGCTCCTCAGTTCAAGAGGGATGTGGAGCTTCTGGAGAGAGTTCAGCATAGGGCAACAAAGATGATGAGAGAGGTGGAGCACCTCCCTTACGAGGAGAGGCTGAGGGAGCTGGGTCTCTTTAGCTTGGAGGAGACTGAGGGGTGACCTCATTAATGTCTATAAATATGTGAAGGGTGGGTGTCAGGAGGATGGCACTGGGCTGTTCTCGGTGTCATGTAGTGATAGGACGAGGGGCAGTGGTTGTAAGCTGGAACATAGGAGGTTCCACATCAACCTGAGAAGGAACTTCTTCCCAGTGAGGGTGACGGAGCACTGGAACAGGCTGCCCAGGGAGGTTGTGGAGTCTCCCTCACTGGAGATATTCCAGACCCAACTGGACAGGTTCCTATGTGACTTGGTCTAGGTGATCCTGCTGTGTCAGGCGGATTGGACTGGATGATCTTTCGAGGTCCCTTCCAATCCGTAGTGATTCTATGAATCTCTTAACTCTGAGAAGAGGCCTGTGAGCACTGATTCTTAACTAGTAGAAGTTTAAATTCCAGAGCTGGGAACTAGTCCCAAAGAACATGCAATTTGAAGGAAGCTCCGAGTTGGCGTGGAGCAGGCTTGGTGCAGGCGCTTCTGTTGCCTGTTCAAGCACACCTGCCGTGGGGGCTCTCTGAAACCCACTACCTGCCCCTTGATGTGGAAGGCCCCAGGGCTGTCTTGTCGTGAACAAAAGCCAACAGAGGAAATAAGTATTTGGAGCTGTTCTTGTGCTTGGTTCCTGTTTTCTGTGTTAGTGTTGTGGAACAACTGGTTGCCTAAGGAAGGTGATGTGTTGGCAATACTCTGCTAACGGTACTGGCTTTCACTGGTTTCCATAGCTGTTGACTTTTCTCCCTGACAGGCTGCTGTGAGCCAGCTGCAGAAGTCCAGAGGTGCGCTGAGGCCTCCATGCGCTATGTGAAGCCGTGCTGTAATGGGGCTAAAGAGAGAACAGTCCCTTGTGCACAGCTGGAAGGAGTAAATGGTGGCATTAAACATGAAACCTGAGGCTCTCTAAGGGAGACATTTCAAAAATTGGATGCTTTGGTCCACTGAACAGGTGGAAGAGGAGGTGAATTATCCAAGCAATTCAGCTGATCAGCAGTTAGGAGAGACTTTCTCACTGGATGGATGTTCATTCACCTGTGTCTTGCTTTCAGAGGCAGGGGGATGTCCCAGCCTAGAAAGCTGCTGCAGCAAAGACATGTCTCTTGATCCCTGCTGTGCTGAGGGGATACAGCTCCTGCACACATGGGCAGTGCTGCAAGAGAGCAGGCTGTGTGCCAGCTGTTCCTGCCATGTCGCACTCTCATGTCTCTAGCTAATCAGAGGTGCTGTGGACACCGTCTCTAAGCAGCAGACAGAGGTTCTTCACATGTAGCATAAGTTTGAGCAACGGCTCGTCACTCAGCTCGAATGTGCTTTGTTCCTTTGGATGTAGTTTTAACCTCGTTATCCAGATCTGATGGCCAGAACTGCTGCAGAAGACGTTTGGACCTCCTACACGTGATAAAATGAGTTAATGATGTGGGTGAAGAAGGCCTCCTGGTTCTGCAGTATCATTCAAGTCATTTTCTTGCAGCATTGCGATAGTGAGCTGTAGGTGTCTGAAAGGTCAAGGCTTGGAATGCTTTCCTGGCGCTCCACAAGTGCTGGTGCTGTGGGTGAGCCTGAGCAGTGCTTTGCTGGTGTTTTTCATCTGGGGGTGGATGACCGTCTGCCCAGTGAATTGGTTGTCTCCGTGTAGCAAGTGGGCGGCTCACAGTTACGGGGTCAGAGCTCCTGGCTGTGGGGTGCTGGTGGCTCCATGGCTGCCAAGGGCTGCGTGTGGTGTCAGGGGAGGCAACTGAGTGTCCATGGGGAGTTTCTCCCAGCCAAGGTGGCTCTGCCCTTACGCCACGGGCTGACTCATTTCTCAGAGAGAAGGACTGCATTCCAGGGTTGAACCTTGGGTAGCTGAGATGCAGTATAAAACCAGGTGTGGAAGGAATTCCAAGGTTTCTTAATCATTCTGGGTCTGTGGTATCTTGGAGATAGGAGGCAGCCCATGGTGCAGACTGGCAGTTTGACCTGCGTCGTGTGCTGAAACTAGCAGCGTGTTGCAAGCGTGCACAGCCTCTCGGCAGCCTCCTGGCAGCGCTGGCAGGCATCTCTAGGCGTTGGTACCAAGCTTAGATTAGCACGGGGTTGGACAAAACTCTGTGAGCACTTGCAGTACCGAACAGACAACAGTAGTGACTACAGGAATTCCACAGGTCCTTTACAAAACAGAATCCCTGCGAGAAGATGCGTTTTTCATGTTACGGGGAGGGGGAGTTCCTGTCTGTTTGTAAAAACCCTTTTTTTTTTCCCCATAGAAGGTACCCGCCAGTGGCTTTGGTGTCCTGAGCACAGTTTAACTGTCTGGTGATCGTATCAGCAGCACTGATGGGAGGTCTTGCCAAGTGACCTCAGTGTTCTGCCCAAAGGTGGGGTCTCCAGGAAGACCACTGAAATGCTTCTGTTACTAGACACCACAATCCTCAAACAAGGTGGGACCCTCCGTGTCTCGCAGCGCAGGCGAGAGTTGCGTGTGGTGGAGTGAAACACCTGACGAGCAGAGGTTTGTCTGCACTGTGAGGTTGTTTTTCCCATGAGAATTCTGCAGGGAGCAGCGTCAAAGACCTTTCCAAGGTGTGGGTAGGCAGTGTCCACAGCTTTTCCCCTGTCTAATAGTGGGGTCATCTTGTCTTAGAAGGAGATTAGGTCTGTCGGGCAGGACCTGCCTTTTATAAACCCACTTCCATATTTCAGCATTCACTGAAGTGAATAGTGGGGTGCACTGTGTCTTAGAGGGCACGTGATGAACAGAAGTGACTTGGTGAATTGTAACTTGCTTCGTGAATTAGTTGGTTGCCATTTCTTCTTTGACAGTAGCCTGACACACTCCAGAGCTCTACCAGGCACAGCGCGTGTGGTCTCGTGCACAGGGTGTTGGGGCTGCTCAGGTAGATGCCTCCAGCTTCAGCTGCTGTGCACTGCCCCAGGTCCAGGACCTGGTTGTGACAAGGCTTTGTTTTCTAGCATCTTTCCAACAAGTATCTACCCTCCCTTCCTGTTTCCAAGGGTAAAGAATGAAAATTACCTGACATGTTGTGTTAAACTGCAGTACCTGACTGTTAGACACGTATTTCCTGGCGTTCTTCGTCTGTACCTTCTTCCCCGTTGCAACTTCTAAAGCGGCCTTCTCTTTGAAGGGAATGTTTATGCCGAGGAAGTTGTGAAGGCCTGTCTGCAGCAGTGCAGCACAGGCACCTCTGCTGCCGTGCTGCTGTCTGTGCAGGGTTTGTGCAGCCAGCTGAGGCACCCCAGAACTCGGAAGCACCCACCAGAGGTCTTAGGTGGGTCACACTTGATCGCTATCTGCAGTGACACCCCAGCACAGGACTTTTCTTCCTTTTCACCTATGACTAGTGGTGGGTTTTTTGCAGGAAGAGTGAGGGCACAGCAGCCACCGCTGCCTTGGGAGCTACACTGGCTGTTCCAGCACTAGTGTCCTGCTGCTCGGTAAGGGCAGTGGGTCTCTGCTTCTCCCTTTGCCTCTCTGCTCAGAGCTGGTTGTGGTTGGCCATCACTCTGTTTTAAAACCAAACAGGAAATGTTTTGTGATCAAATGGTTTGATCAGCAAAACTGACCACACAGGTCAAACCCAGAGGGTTTTAGTGTGTGATACTTAATTATCTTCATCACCCTTCCTGCTCCGCTCTCCCTCAGCAGTATTTTGAGTTGTGGTTTCTTTTCTGGAGCTCTGTGTTTTCATGTTCCAGGTATTATTAAACACAGCCTTGAGCTATTTACACAGCAATTTCATCTCCCAGTGGAAGAAAAGGGAGAAAATCCCAACCCAAACCTCCAGTTCTGTCAGTTTCTTATTTGTCGGTGCTAAAGAGTGTCTGAAGTGTTTGAAGAGAGAGATTTTAGTATTAGAAAGTTCAAAATTAGATTCATTAGCAAACCAAAGGGAAAGAACTTCAGGTTCTTCTACTGTTCTGGTCTTAGAAGCGTAATGTTGGTTGTCTCCTGTCTTTATTTAGGGGAAGACTCAGAACTCTGCTGTGGTAGCCTGGGAGGGTTTACTAATCTGGCGATGAATGTCTGAAGCAGCTCATCTTTTCAGACACTTTGGTGCTGTGCATTGTCTTCCTGGCAATGTCTGCTGACCTTATGTAGGGCAAGCAGAAGCCCACACAGGTTTGCCTTGGTCAGAGAGTTTTATGCAAGTGACGGAAATGATTGTGTTTGGAAGTGTGAAGACTCGGGATTAGACGTGCTCTCCTTCCCAGCAGTGTGGCTGTTGCTCGGGCTGATGGTGCAGTTGGCAGCTGGCGTGGGCTGGACGGGGCTCTCTGATCCGTGTCCGCTGGGTTAAATGTGGATTTGGGTGAAAATAGGGCAGTACTGCTGTCAGTGCTTTCAGCTCGAGAAGCTCTTGTGTTTCACTGCTGTGGACAGGCTGGTCAGTAAGTCTTTTTCTGCTGACACTGACAGGCTGCGTCCATCCTGTTTGCTGAGCTGCTTGTAGAAGTGGCCGTGCTGTGCTGGCACAGTGCCGCAGGGATCGGGTTTTTGCTGACAGCTGGATGGGGTTGGATTACCAGACATTACAGGCCCCAGTTGGGGAGCCTGGCTTCCTTCTGGCACAGGGCAATCCTGCAGCTAAGGGCTCATTCCCGCAGGCCCTCCCTGCTTGGATCCAGAGGAAGACTTGCCTCTCCTGGCCATGTAGGGTAGAGCACAGGAGACTGGTTAGTGAGCCTGGGGAAAGCTAGGGAGCAAAGAGACTTGAAGCGCCGAGTGACCTGGTTGCGTACAGCCTAGGTGTAGAAGCTCTGAGCAGTCCGGCGTGCGGTGAGCACTCAGTGGGGTTTGTGCAGCTTTGTGGTACCAGCGCTGCGTTGAGTTCGTGTGTTTTGCTGACTGCACTGCCCCTGACTGGTCGGGCTGGCCTGTGCTTTCTAGACACCGTCCCTGAATCCCTGTCACAGTTCATCTAATGGGTGATTTTTAACGCACTTGGACGATCCTCGAGGATCATCCTCCTCTTACCTGCCCACACCCTGGCCCTTCATGAGCAGGTTTCACTGTCAGTGTTTGTTTCAAGATGTTTTTGTTGATCCAGCCACCTGGAATGTGACCTTTGTGTGTGTTTTTCTGGCTGTACCTGATCAAAGGTTGTGTCAAAGTAAAGGGAAACGTGACATCATCTAACTTGGAACTTCTGCTGCATCCTCATGTGTGCCTGGAGGAGCAGATTCGCGTGTTGGAATGGTGTGAAGGCAGTATCTAGCTGTTACACTGATGTTTGCATCTGAGCACTTGTGCTGTCCCTGCAGAACAGGCAGGGAGCAGCACACATGAGATGACCTCTGCTCTGTCACTGTACAGCTAGGTGGCAGAAACAGGCTCCACAGGGAACTGGTTGGCACTGCCAGCAGTGCTTGCAGCAGAGGGTGTGCTGTGGGGGTTGCTTTTCCATGCAGCCTGTTAAAATCACATGTATGGCCATTAGAAATGTCTCACTGTGCATCAGCTGCTGTCTGTCCCTCTGTCAGGCCGCATGTTTCTGGTTACTGACAATGTCCAGTGTAGAGTTTCTTCTGCTTCCTTGTGAGCAAGCCTGATTTCTAGATTAAGTGGCTGCTCTGTTCCAGGAGGTAATTACCTGAAGGATTAAACAGCTCACATGTCAAGAGTGGTGCTTGTGTCTTGGCAGCCGTGGTAGTGTTTCAGGCAGAGGCTGGCTGCATGGTGCTCTAACCCTTACTCCTGTTAATTTAGTTGCTGGAAAACAGCAGACAGTGTTTATTTCACATTGTGTGGAAGGTGCAGCGAATTGCATCAGGTGGTGTGTGATGCCATGGAGAAGCAACACTTCATTATTAGAGCAGCTCAGTGGGTGCTGTGACTGAAACTCCATCTTCTGATGCAGGCATCAGCTCTGTTCTTAACAGCGTGAGACACTCTTGTGCAGTTATTCAGCAGAGTTGTTTGAGGGGGTATTTTCGTGCACTGCTTTTGCCTGCCTCCTGGGTGAGGGCTGTGCAGGGCACTTCACGCGTGCTCTTGGTTGGCTTAGGACAAAGCTGAGCTGTCTGCAGTTAGTCAGTGACGGTTTTCATTAACAAACTCCGGCCAGGCAGCAACAGACGGCAGAGTTCTTTCTGGAAAGGCTTCTGTTGCCTGCTCTGAGGCCAGGTGTTTGACTGGGGAGGGAGGGTGTGGAAGCAAGAAGGCAGGAGTAGTTGGGGCATGCTGCTTTGTTTGTGTGGGGCTCCCTCTCATGCTGACGGTTGGAAAACGAGAGATCGTGCTTGCGGTGGGATTTGCTGTGTAACTTTAGCTGCCCAACATCAGTCCGAGTAAACTGGGTTAATGAACACCGCTGTAACGGGGCAGTGTTCTGGGGTGCTTTTACTGACAGGTCAGGGAGCGAGATGGCGACGCAGGGCTGGGGGCAGTGGGGCAGATGCTGCCTGAAGGGAATGCGCATCCCTCGGCTGAGCAGGACACTGCCTTTTCTCTTTGGTTTCTAGCCTGTTCATTAAAAGCAATGGAAGCCTAAGAATCTCCCTGAGAGCTAATTCCCATAGCAACTAATTTCACTGTAGTGTCAGCTCAAGGTTGGTCTGTGTTCAGACCGTTGCCATGCAGCCGCAAACCTTCTGGAGCAGCGTGTGCGAGAGCGTTTACGTGTGTCTGGAGTGGCCGTGGGCTGTGGTAGAGTCGTAGGAGCTGATGGATGGTGACTGGTATCCCAGTGGGGCTGGTAGTGGCCTGGCAGCTGCAAACACTGCAAACTGGTTTTGGGGAGGGGAGCCTGCCTGAATGGGCTCCTTGTGACCCAGGTGGGACCTTCTCATCCATATGAGTAGCCATCAACAGTAAATAGTTAGCAGGGCCGGTATGGTGAGGTGAGAGTACAAATGTGTTAGTGTGGGTTGGGATTGATGCAGAATTAAAGCACCAACCTGAGTTAGACTGAAGCTTCCTTAATCATTAGGAATGTCTGTTAAACTTGCTTTAGGTTAGCCCAGACCAAAGCATCTGAAATGTTTGTTTCGTGTAAAAAAAGAAAAAAGAGGAGGGCACAAGACAGGACCCACTTTCCACATCCTCAGCAGTACGAAGGCTTTAACCACTGCGAGGGACAGGAGTGAGATGGCAACTCTGTCCTTGTTATCCCTTTGTTTAATATGTCTGCAGCTCTGGTACGGAGTTGATTCTTCTTCTACACAGGGCTTTTCCTCGTGTTGCGGCCGAGCAGGGCTGTGAGCAAAAGCAGAGGGTGTGTGAGTGGAAATCATTGGCAGATTGGTGTTCAGTGTGGATCTTGGTGGGGCCACTCTCAGGACAGCCTGTAACAGAGCAGACTTGCCTGAAACAGCCTCATCATGAACTGGGCAGGCTGCTACCGCAGACTTGGTTATTGCAAACCTGGAGAACAACCTGATGTAGATGGTCTGTGTTTGTGATCTGAAAAACTGAAGGCAAACAGGTGGTGTGGTGGGTGTCTCTGAGTGTGTTCACTGCTGCTGTTCTTGAATGACTGTGGTATGGACAGCCAGGCTGATTAACAGTCAGCAGAACATCATCCTCGTGGAAACGTGACCGGTCAAGAAGTTAACATCTCTTAAAAACAGCTGTGTCTTCCAGGATAGATCAGTTGTGAAGAGACTGCAACCGCAGTTGTCTGACTGCAGAGCAGCCAGCTACGAAGGAACTTCTGCCACTTCTTCCCCACCACCACCACCTTCCCCAAAAGCACAAGGGATGGGATACAGGGTGTACCTGGGGCATCAAGTAACAGCCTCGCCTTGGCTTGTTCTCTCCAGAGGACTTATTCACTTCCCACTTCTTGCCTGGGGTCTGTTCTGCCCATCGTATCTTGTGGCTTTGTGCTTGGCAGAGGAGGACAGGAGGAAGGCTCTCCAGCTGCTTCCCAGAAGACTCTCGCTGGTCCCACCAGGGAGGGATAGACGGGGCATTTGGCAGTCCAGTGGCTGCTTCTTCTTTTCTCTGGGCATCAGACCCCAACTGTAACAGAGCACCCTACGGCTGTGCGGGGTGCTGGCCAGGTGGCAGCTGCTGCGTCCACGTCACTGGGGACTGCAATGCACAAGGCTTCTGAGCTGTGTCAGCAGGGCGGGCTTAAATTTGCTCCTTAACCTCTAAGAGGAGCCGGAGCAGCTGGCTTTTGAGGTTACATCTTGCCCGGAGCTTTAAAACAGGTGTAGAGAATTGTTGAGCCCAGCAGTCTCCGTGCTGGAACAACGTGTGTGGCGTTGCTTCTTTGTTCAGGGCTGCCTTGGGGTGGTGCTTGTGTTTTTAAATAAACTGCCAAGACCACTGCCAGCAGATGTATTTTGATTTTTGCTTTCGTTATTCTCCAGAAAACAAGTCTCTCACTTCAGACAAGTCCCTGACGTGTGGTCAGCAGTGGGGTATTTTTAGCAGATTCGGTGGCTCTTGTGTCGCGCATTCATGCCTTGCTTGTTCAGAGCTGCAGTTGCTTTCTCAAACATGCTTTCAGGGCTTCTGCCAAGGCACCCAGGGTACTGCTGCTTCATATTACAAGGTCCTGCTTTGTCAGGACAGAATTCAGCCTGGCAGGGCTGGAGCTGGTCTGTGCTAACGTAACTCTGCGGTACAGCATGTTCGGCCGCCGGAGGGACGCTGGAGCCAGACCGTGTGCTTCTCTTGCTGCGCACCGAGCATGGAGGGCTTGCTGCCTGCCTCTGAAACTGTACGTCTGGGGGCTTTCTCCGTTCTCAGGCGTGGGCGGCACTGGGGTCGTGCATGCGGCTGCTTTGCTAGGCAGAGGCTCGGGTCACCAGCCAGTGCACAGGGTCAGCGCTGCTGTTAGCTGCTGCTGGAGTTTGCTTTTTAAAAATCAGTTGGTGAGCTGCTGCCTGTCGTGATGACGAAGGGCTGCAACCACACATCTCCTGCCTGTCCTCTCACAAGACCGAGTTAGGTGTTCTTCCTCTGCTGGTGCTCTCAAGTAAGTGATGGTTGTGGCCCAACTTGGGCTCGATGCTGAGATAAGGAAACCTACCTGCTCTGCTGAGGTGCTGTTAATCCTTTCAAGTGTTTTATCTGTTCTGGCTGTGGGAGTGAAGACTTTGTGTTGGGAGGTTCCCTGCAAGCACAGGGAATCTGCAGTTTGAATGGTTTAGTCATTAGAAAAGATTTCTGGTGTCACAGGTCCCTGTCTTTTGGGCTTAGAGCTAGAGCCTCTGCAGTTATGGGGAGTGATTTCTTACAGGGAGCTTTGAGGTCAGGCTTCCCTGAGGTAGCTCTCCTCAGAGTGTTCTGGAGTGTGTCCCACAGAGCACAGAACGTGGAGAACTTGTTAGAAGCTGCCAGGTTCAGATTGGGTGAACAGCAGAGGCAACTTGACTAATGGAAACCTCGGAAGATACTTGGAGCCTCTGTAGTGTTAAGCTGAGGGTGTTTTGTCACAGCTGGTGGTTTTGTCACAACAAGAAGGCAGTTGGAGGAAACCCTGCGTTGTTGAAGACAGGAGTGTGCCTTTTTGGAAGTGTGCCTGCATCTCCTGGTTTCACTGGGCACCTTTTGATTGACTCTAGAACCGAGTGCTTCGTTACAAAAGCAGTGGTGAGCCCCACAGTCTAGAGGAAATGTCCTTGCTGCGGGGATTGCTGCTGTTGGTCGTGCTGAGTTTCTCTCTGGGCTCCCTGGTGCTGGTGCCTAGCAATCTCTTTGCTCTGTGCCTGCTGTGGTGAATGCAGGCTTTGTTGGCAGCAGGTTCTGTTTTGCTTTGGGATCTGCTGGCTGGTGGGGTGGGGGACCTTCTCTGAGGTTATGGCCGGTCAGGCCAGGCTCACAGTCCAGCAGCCGGGGGAGCAGCCACAAGTCACTGGTGCTCCTGAGGGCCGAGAATGGCTCGCTGTGTTTGGTCCACACACGCTCGTTCCTGGAGGACAGAGCTGCATTGTTGAGACAAAGAAAATAAAAAGACTAAAAGCATTCAAGCTATTTTCTTTTTATTTGGGAAGCCTTTTTGTTTTATGGAGCTCTGCTAGGCAGCCAGACCAGCCACCGACAGAATTTAAAGGTTTGCTGAGAGTAGGAAGAGGGTCCTGGCTGGTGTGGATTTTGCTTTTCTTGCAGCTTATGAGAAAGCGGAGTTGTGTTTTGGTGCAAGACGTTGTCAGAGCCAGGCTGAGATGCCTGGAGAACCAGTACAAAAGACAAGCGTCGGCCGATCTATTTCAAAGGGGACTATTTTTAGTCCCTCTGTTTTCAGTGTTTCTGTGATGCGTGTTCTGCTCCAGCAGCTAATACCTTGGGTTTGACCGTTGCAGCCTTCTCTGCCGTTGCTGCAGCTACAATACATCTCCAGCAAAGCCAGGAAAGATCAGATACTCTGCCGTTCGTACTCCTGTGGTTTCAGGAAATGTAGGTTAGAGGGAAGAGTTTCTGTAGGAAAGGGTGCGTTGTGAGTGTCTTGTACAAGCTCTTGGTGGGAAACAGCAAGGCTGCATGTCTGGAGAACGGTTAGGGCTACGTCTCTGCTGTTGGGATGTTGCTCTTCTTGAAAAGCAATAGTGGATGTTTGGGTTTTTCTGGGTGGGTTGTTTTCTGTCGGTTGGTTGGTTGGTTTGTTACTTCAGTACTGCTCTGATTTTCTGGCTTCACCAAGGCCACCAAGAAGTACTGACCCAGGACAGTGACTAGTGTTCGTGGCAATTTGTCATTGCTGTTCAGGACCTGCAGCTTCCTCACGTTAGCTGAGCTGTCACATTAGCAGGATATTGCCAATTTGGAGCTCGGTTGTTGTTATTAACCCAGAAGCAATAGCTGTTACCACAGCAGTTTGGTGTTTCAGAGCCAGAGTCATGTCCTCAACAGTCCCCTTGCAGTCGGATTGACCTGTGCTGTGAAACTTCGGAACAGGTGGTTATAACCCAAGTGAAAAGGAAGTCTTAAAAAACCCGAGCACAGCCCCTTCACAGTGAGCACACCCTCGTGAGGGAGAAAAGAACCAAAACAACCCAGAGGGGTGAGGTCAGAGCACTGGGAGGCACATGAGGAGATGTGGGCATGGCGGTGCAGTGCAGTGCTTTCAGAGTATGTCCCCCCTGCTTTTTGAGTGTAAGAGTGGAGGCAGAGGCGCTGCCAAGGCTGACACTGGGTAAGAGCATTTCCTGAAAGGCCAGATGTGAAAACAAGACATTTTTACGGTGTCCACATGTGTAAAGGGACAGCCAGGGTCATCCTGGCAGTGGGTGTGACGTGGGAGATAAGCCAGTCCAAAAAGGATAAAGGCAGTGGTGTCTTCCTTGAGCAGTCAGTAGTATCAGAAGATATTTAATCAAATCATTTAAAGGGAAATTCAAATGCAAATGTTCCTGCTTTATGAAGGACTGGACCCCAAAGACATCAATGTAGCTGTGTCTCGGCCATCAGTAGCGCATCGCTGTGGATATAAGGTCACTGACGCTGTGACCCACAGACCAGTATTTGTTTGGAAGTGAAGGGAAAACTAGTCTGGGGAGGATTTCTGGGGAAGACAAATAGAACCTGAGAACTACCAAACACGAGTGCTAGTGTCTGCAACAGTCACCTGCGTCTGTGGGATGGGACAGCGTTTCCGTCCGTGAGCTGAGCTGGAGCCCTTGAGAGCATCTGATCGTCACACAGCTCTGCCCACGTACAGCAGTCTGCTGTAAGGGAGTTTTGGGAGCTGCTGGGTAGAGTCACTGTGAGCAGAGATTATCAGAGATGTGACTTGTGGGTCGGTCAGTCACTGAAGTTGCTCAGGTTATCATTTTGTTCCTTAAATGCGTAAACAGGGGTTGCTGTGTGCCGGCCACCACCTTGGGCGGCCTCTCGCCTGTCGTGAACCCGGAGGGCGCACAGGAATGAGACCTGTTGTGTTCAGTACCTGCTGCAGACTGCCAGAGCAACGATGTTAATTCTGCCTGAAGTCGTCCCTGTGAGCAGTGACCCTCCTCATAGCTCGTGCCCTGGGTTTGTGTTCTGAAGTACCGGCGCTCTCCCATCTCGTGTGTGGCATGTGGGCACCCTGTCTGCTGTGACACTTTGTTGGCTCTCTCTGGGTAGGTGAGGAGTTCCCTTCATAGATCAGACCGTTCAAATGCGGCACAGGGGCTGGCCGAGTGCGCTGCTGTCGGCGATTCTTGTTGGCTTCTCTGATTTTAGTGTTTTTGTAGAAATTCTGCGAGTTCCAGGTTTAGCTTCAGGTTTTCAGTTACTGTGTGACTTGCGTCTGCTTTCGTGGCAGAAGAGCATCAGGAACAAGCAAAGTAAAGAGAAGGATGGTGCTTCACAGAGGAGGTGCAGTTGTAAATGAGAGCGAGTGCCATGCTCCTTTAGAAACCAAGAATCATAGAATCATTAGGGATTGGAAGGGACCTTGAAAGATCATCCAGTCTGATCCCCCTGACACAGCAGGATCACCTAGAAGGCTGTTCTGAGGCTGTCTTTCACTTGTGAGCTGTCAGGTTCAGGGTGCCCAGCTGTTTTGGTGGGTGCGAGACTTCAGATTTATTACTGAGCCTGCAAATCAGCTGCAGTAGCCAGTGGCGTCGAGTGCTTACTGCACACTGCAAGCTCTTTGCCGGGTAGGCACGTGTGTTCAGCCTTGGCCAGCCTTCATTTTCAAGCAGACGCATCCTTCCTCGCAGGGGCAGCGTCCAAGACAGCTCGTGTTTGCAAACACTGTGACTCACGTGCAGTGACTTGGCCTCTCTGCTGACGCTGAAGGAAGTTCAGTCACTGAGTGGGGAAAACTAAACCACAAAGTTGCTGGAGGATGAGGAGATGGTTTCTGTAGGTTCTTCGTTTCCGCTAAGATTTTAAGAAGAAGAAAGTGTGCGAGGGTGAAGCGTGGTACTTCATGGCTCTTTGATAGCAGATAGCAGCGTGATGACCAGAAGTAGTTGGCTGCGCAGACACATAACAGAGCTGAAAGCTGACTAAAGGAAACTGACAGTCAGAGGGCTGACCAAGCAGAGGCTGCCCAGAGCAGACCCTGGTCAGTGTGTTTTTCTCAGAGGAGTGGTTAGGCTTCTCCTCAGGAGTTCAGCAACAGATGTGTTGGTGTAGACGGGAGGAACACAGGGCCTGTTTGTTGGTAGTCAGGATCAGGCTCCATTGACAGTGTGGGTATACTGAGAGGGAGGGACAACTGGCTTCTCAAGAGGAAGAAAGAAGTCAGTGAGCCACTGTCATTCAAACTTCTGACTTGATCTTGTACCACCAAGTTAGAATTTCCTTTTTGCACCAAGATCTCCTTTGCTTCAGCGGGATTTTGTGCAGTTTTGTGTGTCCTTTGTGTGGAGGTTCCGTTCCACCTGTGAAGGTGAAGCTTCATCTGTACTAACAGTTGGTCTGAAGTGAGGTTTTGGATCACTGCACGAAGAGCTGGAATAGCCCAGCTCAGCAAAGACTTTACGGTCCTTCCCCATACAAATACTGGCAAGTCCTTTTCTCAACAGACATAATCTGAACCATAAATTGAATGCAAATCTGAGCTGGTAGCAACTTGTCAGACAGCAGCTGGATTTCTGTCATGGTTACCATGGGACAGTTGAATCGATGCAGCAGTAATGTCCTTGAAAAGCGTCCTTGATGCTCATAGCACCCTGAAGGGCCATCTGCCTGTTTCTACACAGGTTCCTCCAGCCTTGTCCATGGGGCCATCTACTGGTTACAGCTACAGCTGGGGGTTGTCACTGGAGCTTCAGACACCACCACAGCCTGCCAAGGTCTCCCTGAGATTCCTGGTGTTGGTGTTGTGAGCTAAACTGGTTCTGAAAACAGCGTCAGTGTGGCTGCGTTTCGCATGGAGCTGTGGGGCACAGGATTTGTGGACTAGACTTTCTCTTGTTAATGAGTTCTAGCAGAAACATTTTGAATAGTTGGGGCGGTGGGTACAGGAAAGGATTATGGTGGTTAACACTGGGACAGTAGGAAGGAGAGTTTGTTCAGAGTATCCTTTGAGTGAAACCTGAATAAGATACACGTGGTCAAAACTGACTTTGTCCCCATTGGGGTGGGCACAGGAGGGCAGCTCTGCTTCTGGGCAGCCGCTTCGACGTGTAGGGCCTTAATTTGGAAAATATGTGGTAAATAGAGCAGGAGCACAAAGATTTTTGATCCGAACGGCACCTCATACCATGAGGTTATTGCAGCTTCTCCAGCAGGCACAGGTTTGTAATTCACAGATGGCAGCAGGAGCAGGAAGGGGCTTTACCCTGTGTCCCTGGGCAGTAAGTTGCGAGATCAGGGCATCAGGTTCCAGTTTGAGGGTTAATGTGCATCGAGCGCAGGTTATCTGTGAGTAGGTGTAGCCTCCTGGTTGATCAGAGACTTCAGCAGCTGTGCTGCTAGTCACCACCTAATTAACCAGAAAGTCTTGCGCAAGGTGCCTCGTATTCCTGCACTTATTGATCTGGCAGTAGCATTTGATTACTAACTCTTTGCTGGCTGCACAAAGTTCAGTCAGTAAAGACAAACCTCATGGCTTTGAATTCTGGTTCATTTAAGGCTTTGTGGTGCCTGCTTACTTCAGCAAAATACGAATTAAGCTGTGTAGACAGTCCTGCACCCTGTGTGTGCAGTGCTAAGTTAGCCAGTGGATTTAAGGGGGATTCTCCTTGCCCTGAAAACAACAGCAGCACTACTGTTTTTTATCAAAATTAGGGAGAAAGGTTTCCTTTCCTGAGAGAGAACAAAAACTTGTTTGTGTGCCCAGGAGTTTTGCTAAGCACCACAACCGAGGTCCTTTTCTCTCTCCCATTTGACCTTCCTCTTCTCCGTTTTGTCCAGCTGGTGTTCTCAGCGTGGCTAAGAGCCCTTAGCCCAAGCAGCAGGAAGACTGCTGCTGGAGAGCTAGGCCCTGCAGATACGCGGGGCGGCAATAGCCATGGCAGAGGCTTTGCGGCCAAAAGACTGGCTGGCTGCTGGTCACTGTGCCACACAGCACTTCCCAAACTGAGCCTAGAGGTGAGCCGTGTCAGTGGCAGCTCCCAGCCTTACAGACCCCATTTCCCTTGACTTAGAAAAAGCCACAAAGGCTTTGGGAAGGAGCTGGTGAAAGGGGAAGGACGATGCTGTTGTTTGCCGATGGATTCAAGTGCCCTATCAAGAACAGGGTTTGCAATGTTAGCAAGAGGTGCAGGACAGTTCCTGAGGATCTGTGTTTCTGTGGAGCCCACGAAGTGGTTAAGGACTTAAACTGCTTGAGCATCTTCCTGCCTGCTGTCTGCCTGAACAGAGTCCTTTGGGGCTGAAGTGGTCTTCAGGCACTCTGTAAGCAGATGGGTTTGTACTCCTCCTATAAAATAGAGCTGTTAGGGATTTATCTCAGGGGGCTTTCCTAGTTTGGTCAGAAGAAAGCTGGCCTGTTACATGTTCTGTCTTGGGCTGTGTGCTCTGTGCTGTGTTGTTGACAAACTCCTCTTTAGCTGAGCTGACAGGGTTATAATTAGTGGTTTGAAACCTATGACGACACCTGCAGTAACATCACCGCTTCACCGCCGCAGGTGGCTGGCACTAGGGTGTGTGCTGAACAGTCGCCATGCACCCTGATAAATACTTGTGTTGTGTTTGGCTCTGACATGAAAAAGCCCAGATCTAGTCAGGCCCAGCCAGTACTCGAGGAGGAAATGGACTGCAGTTAGAGAGCTGTCACTCCTCTGAATGCCAAGAGTTAGAAGAATGAAAACCTATCGTGTGCAGGCTGCTGGGCTAACACTTGTTTGAAGTGCGTTGGCTGCCAAGGGAGTCCTCTCTAAAGGTTTTAACAAGTACTTGCTCCCCTGCTGCTCCCCTTCCTTCTCCTCCCATACGTACTTGTGTGCATGCACTTTCCGTTCTTCACCCCTGTGCTTACACACCTCCCTACACCCCGTTGTGTTCTGCCTGCCCATCTCCTCCCGACCCTGCCTGCCAGTGACAACCAGTTTCCCCTCAGTGGCCAGCCTTGTGCCCGCAGCTCACCTGCACCTTCATCCCACACAGCGCTAATCCCCCTTTCCTCGGAGGGGAGTGAGGGAGCTGCACTGCCCATATGGAAACAGGCGATAAATGCTTGTGTCTAGAGAGTCTCTGTTTGAAGCTTTAGTTGGGAGATTGTTGGGGATTTGTTGTCACTGTGTTGGGGACACAGTGACAGGCTCCTCAGCTGGTTCTTCCATCAAACGTTCAGGATTTGTGAGCTGTTCATGGCCCCCTTGAGGATAGTCAGAGCTGTCAGATTTTTCCCTGACCTGATTTGGTTTCTGTCTCTTTAGCTGCAGCTGGAAGTGTGAAAAATGTCCAGGTGTGCAAAGAGAAGCTGTATTGCAGGAACCCTTGCACACCTGGAGGTTGATGGTTTTGTCTTGCTCTAACCCCACTGTTAGAGTAAGACTTGTGTTACGTGAGCAGTTCTGCCTGAGTGAGTTTGGCCTGTGTTTGAGTCTGTGTGTGGAGTTGAAAGTGCCCACCACCTGAGTCTTCTGGCCTGTTCTGGCACTTGGGGTTGGGTTTGTCTGCATTTGGTGCAGAAGACACTAAATCATTTGGGCCCGAGAGAAGACAGAGTCTTTTCCTTTTTTGTTCCTCTCTCACCTACATGTTGGCCGTATGAGGTCTCCAGGTGTTTAATCTGATTTTAGCCCATCTAATTTGATGGGCTGATACCAAGGGCTTGCAGTTTGCCTCATGCCACTGGCTCTCCTCTTACCTGACATCCCTCCTTCGGACAGCGTGATTCAGCAGGTTCAGAGCAGATCCGGATTCCATAAGCCTGGCAGTTTCCCTGTCCCCAGAAAGAAAAGGCTGCTGCCCAAACTCATTCTGCTCTTATGGAAGTGCCTTGTGCAAGTCTAGGGTGGCCGCTTGGTCATCCTTCCTGAATCCCTAAGAAGCAGGAGCTGTGCAAGTATAAAGCCAGCGTCCGAACTGGTGCTCCAAACCCAGGATCCTGGTGCTGGAGTGAAAAGAGAAAAGGCCGGAGTGTTCACATTGGCGCAGGTTGCCAGCGCTTCTGGTTTGCAGTGGCTGAGCTGGGAGCCCTGCCGCTGTTTCTCCAGACGTTGCTCTCTGGCGTGATGCAGCTTTGTGTTAAACGGAGGGACCCCATTTCTGCTGGTTGTGCCAGGATGGGCTCCGGTGAGAACGTGGGTCTGGTCCCAGCGCGCCGGATCTGAGCAGGTCCTTGCTTTTCCCACTTCCCTCGCTGTGTACTGGTTGTGCCTGGCGCCGCAGAGTCGCCTCGTGCGGTGCTCTCCCCAGTGAGTAACGGCCTGAAGAGATCCGAACTGTAAAGCTCTAGGCACAACAACGTCCCGAGCTGGGCAGGACAGAGCTCTATCGTTTGTTTCCCGTCAGCAGCAGCCCTGAGGCTGTTCTGTCTCTTCACCGTGTGCGCAGCGCCCTGGGCCTCAGACTGCTGGAAGCGCTGCCGCAGGCACCCGGCACACCCGTGTTTGGCCTTGAGGACTTGCAGCCCAGTCAAGGGTGTCCTGCTGTGGGGCTGGCCCAGTTTTCTTCTGGTGATCGTGGTCGGCCTTTTTAGCCTCCCCTGCGGTCTCAGTGTCAGGGTTTGGTCTTGCTGTAGCAGTTCCCCCGGAGTTCAGACAGGGCTTCTCCCTGCGAGGTACAGCAGGCAGGGTGCCTTTCCGGTGTAAGCGCTTCCTGAGGGGACAGACGGAAACGGCACTCCTCGGTGCTTGGGTTTTCCAGTGGGTCCTCGCTCTTTGACTTCATGGTTCTCCTTACTTAGTCTGTAGCAGGATTTAGAGCTCCCCACATACATGGGTCTTTCTCCTGCTGTGTTTTTCTCCCAAAACATTGCGGTTCTAAGTGATCTGGGAATGAGTTCTCGTTTTGTTGTGGGGGTCATATGAGTGTCTAATCTCCCTAAGTTTTTAAGCTGCATGAAAGCTCCTTTGCCCTGCCCCCACCCCTCCTCTCCAGTTTTACTAAGGAACTTCAGGAAAGAATTGCTGTAGAACACAAGGAGCTGCCTGTGGCTGCATCTCCCTTGCTGCTGGTGCTCGCTTGGGGCTCACTGGCAGATGCTGTGGGAGAGGGCAAGGAGATGGCACTAAGCAGCAGAAGGCTGTGTGCGAGTGTGGGCTCGGTGCCCCTGTTCCCTCCCTGTCCCAGTTTGCTCGGCTTGGCCACCTGGGAACATCTGTGTTCCCCCACATCATAGAGGCTTGGTCCCATCACGTGTGGCTCCTGCAGCAGTAGTCACCATCTTTCGCAGTGCTGGGCTTTCAAGAGCCAAGGCAAAGGTGCAAGTGCCGCACTGAGACTGGTGTGGGCTTGTTCGTGGGCTGCAACTGGCTGGCGCTTTGGGTCTAATTTGTGTGGAAGAGTTGCTGCTGGTGCTCTTGTTGTGATGGTTCTGTTTCTTCGTGGGTACAGAAGTCAAGTTTCAACAGCACGGACCATCAGTACCCTGTTGCTGTGGTTTTGAGGGTACCAAGCATGTTCCTCTTTGATGAGGGGTGAAACTGATTCCTCTTAACAGAGAAGATTGTCAGCCTGGTGGGCTGGGTTGGCTTGGCTGCTCTGTGAAGCTCCGGAAGGCTGTGTGTGACTGCACTAGGTAGAACAACGAGCACGCAGATTTGTTGGTTGTGGTCTGCCTGAATAGCCGTAGGATTGCTGCGAACCAAGCTCGGTTGTACCCAACACCAACTGCTTCCCAAAGCAAGGCTAACGACAGTCTCACCTCTCTCCCCTTTCGGCTCCGTGATCATTACAAATCTGGAGGTCTCTCGGTATAAGTGGTGGTTTGTGAGAGTGAAATCTGCCTTAAGAATGTGGAAGAGTTCCTTTAAAAAGTGAATTGTGACCCTCGTTAGAAAGAACAGCAGCAACCAAACCTCCAAAACCCAGAATCCTTGTTTGTTTCCCATCTGGTGGGTGCCCTGGCCTTGCACAAGTGTGGCAATGGTGTGGGCTTCTGTGTTTAGCCTCACAGCTCTTTCAGTGGCCATTTCCCTCTGGGCCCTTGCAGCAGGGCGGCTGCCTTTTGGCCTGGTTCTCGCTTGGCTCTGCTTTGGAGCAGGGCTGGTAGTCAGAGGTTATCTGGCAGGGCAGGCAGTGCTGTGCAGTGCAGCACAGTGCAAGGCTCCGGGGCTCCCTGCTCACCCCAGGTGGCCGCCTCATTGCAGAGGCTTTGCAGATGTGGGGTGGGACCCTCATTTGGTGTTGGCCAGTGGCTAACACCAGCCTTTCTTTCCGAAGCTGCCTTTACAGCTTTGCTAGGTTGGCTTCAGTGTGCCACATGCAGTCAGAGGGTCTCAGAGTCTGATGACCCCGTGAAGTAATTAAGTTTTGGAGAGCCTGTTGCCCTGAGAACAGCCACAGAGAAGTGGTGATGCAGGTGTCAGTTGAACTGTTGTGCTGTGCTTGCTGCTTCCTGGGATCTCTTTACCTGACACACAGAGCTGCTGACCACAGAATGGCTCAGAGGCAGCTTTGGCTACAGGCTGGGGTTGTGAGCAGATGCTGCTGGCGCAGCAGCGCTGGCACTTATTGCCGAGTGTTTCAGACCAGCGGTAACCTCTGCGCAGCAGAAGCCAGACCTGGACCAGAGACTGGTCCACAGCTTGGTGACTGTGTGTGGCCTGAGGACAGAATCACAATCACACCATGTTCTGGTTTGACTGCCACCTTCCTTCTTCCTTCCCGTCATCCGTTTCCCTTTGCCTTCTGTGCTCTAACAGCACAGAGTGCTCTTGTGGGGTGTCATTTGAGTCAGGATTCACTGTTCATTGTCTGCATGATGTTTTCATGCTGAATTCCTGTTCCGAGTGCCCCTTGCATACTGGCTGCTTCACCATACTGCATCTGCAGAAGTGCCCCCTGATGTACCAGTGTCACCTAGACAGTGGCGGTGTTAGCTGGTTTGCCCTCTTTTTAGCTGAATTTTTCCTCCGTGGGCAGCTAAAAGCCCTCTTCCATTCTGTTGGGTCTGTGTGATCTGGTGTTTTGCCTTGGGAGCACCTTGCACACTCTCAATCAGTGGTTCTGAAGATCTCGAACTATGGCTTGACTCTGACTGGCTCTGCCCTAGGTATAACATCTGTACAAATGGGGACATATCTGTGAGAGGAGAGAGGGGCAGCCATGGGGCAAGGGTGGGTCTGAAGGAGTAGAGCCTGATGGCTTAAGGTGCGATAGATCTTCTAAAGGCATTAGTGGGGCACCTCCTCTTTGGCAAGGAAGTCAAGGGTGGTGGTTTCCTCTTGTGCCAGTGGCAGCTGTGGCTGCAGTGCTATGGCTGGCTGTGTTTTGTACTTGAGTCCTTCTGTGACAATTCCTTTGGAGAGTTTGAGGCTTCCGGAAGATAACGCTGATCTCCCGAAAACCTTCAGTGGTGTGACAGTGGCGGGTTCCCTGGTGCTGTGGCTGGAGCCCACAGTTTCCAGGTGGATTGTTGCCGTGCTGTGCATCTTTGCATCTGTGTTTTAATTCTGTTTGGATCTTGCTCCCAGGCCCGTTGTGCAAGTGCTGACGAGTGCCCGTGTCGCCTCGATCCCATTGATCTGCTCCGGATTTGGCTCTCCGTTACCCTGTACCATTTCTTTTGGCTCAAAGGTGCAGTTTTAAAAATAGTGTTGCACATTGAGCGCAGCACAGAAAGCCCTGTAGCTTTAAATCCTGCAGTCCTGGCCCTTCTCTGCGCCTGCAGCAGCTGCTCCCTGCTGAAGGAAGGTGCAGAGCCCGCCTGGAGGCCCCAGCAGCCCTCCTGTCTTGCAGCAGCAGCGCCCGGCACTGCCCAGCGATGCTGGTCTTGGCGCCGGCAGCGCTCCATTTGCCCAGTGAGTGCCCACTCAGCCTGGCAGATGGGCGCAGCCGGGTAGGCAGGACCCAGTGCTGGGGCCAGGGCTGCAGATGGCCCCATCACGATGTTCATGTGGTGCTGCTGTACCTGTGTGTGCTGCGACGGGGACTTCTGTGAGCCCGTGAAGGTGAGACGCTTGTGGAGCATCGCTAGAACAGCAGTCGCGATCTCGTTTGGCTGTTTTATTTACATCTCTGGTGGCATTGACCTCATTTTTGTGGCATCAGCCTTGGAAATGCTGCATTTTCCTCCTGGCACTGTTGCTGAATTTCTGTGTGGTTTTTATATGGCTTTTCTTCACTTCAGAGGCTGGGAAGTATGGAAAAGGCTCCTGTCTGGGCGAACGTTGCAGTCTGTAAACAAGATCAAACGTGATGCTGCTTTTTGGGGGTTTCTGCTTTTGTTTTGGGGTTTGTCTTCTGCAGTATGGTGAATGATGAAAGAAGGGGCTGGTAAAGCAACCCAGTGTCAGCAGTGTTTGGGTTGGAGCTTTCTTAACGTGCCCCCCTGTTTTGCTGGATTAGCTGTGCAGAATGTGTCTCCAGGAAGCAGCAAACTGCAGAATCATTTCTCCTCCAGGTAAAGATAAGAGTGTCTGTGGCTTCCCATGTAGTCAGTGACTTTTCTGGGTTTCAGTTAGCTGTGTGACTAGGCACTGCCCTCTCAAAGGTTTGCGTGAACAGTGCAATGTGTTTCCCTCCCCATTTATTAAATACTGAAGGGAGACGGTAGGGGCTTTAACTCTCTCATCTCCAAGGAAAAGTAGAAGATACTTCTCTTGGAGTGGTTGCAGCTGGCTCTCCAGTGTATTGTGGCTTCCATGTTTGGAGACAAAAATTAGGGCTTCTAGCCTGATTTCTTCCTTTTGTCTTTGCCAAGGAGGAGTGTTTGCGTCAGGTTTGTTGTCATCTGGACAAGACTGGGTTGAGAAACTGCATAGTGTTGCTGTCGTGTTTGGAGCACGTCTGTCTGATCACGTTTATTTAGTGGACTCTCTGTTTTCCTTTGGAAAGATCTCGCTCTCCTGTACTGGGATGTGCGCTAGTTCTCACTGCAGTTACCAGTCTTCGTTATCAAGTGACACACAGATGGCTCTTGGGAGCAGCTCTGTTAGCAATGCGGAGCTGAAGCAGTGCAGACTGCCGAGGGCAGTGAGACACAAGGGGGTTGCTGGCATTCCATGCTCCTGGTTGATAGATCTTGGCATGAGGAACAGCAGGCATCTGGGACACCGCGTTCTGTGCTCTCCCGATCCGATGCGGGCAGTTCTGCTGTCAGGGTAGGCAGCCTGAGAGGCTTCTCACCTTGTGTTGTGGAGAAGTGCTGCAGGAATATTTGTCTCCAGATGGAGTTTGGGATGAGGCTTCTCTGTTTTCACAAGAACACTGAGAGCAACGTGGAGATCTCAGTGTTCAGCTAACTCAGTGTTTCCTAAGGGTTTCGAGACAAGCACCCTCTTGCCTTACTCTGATGGGTGTTCCTCGACTCTTGAAGCCGCTTTCTCCCAGGTGTCTGAAGCCACGGATGCAGTGAGTCTGTGTTTCATGCTGTAGTGACTGCCCCCTGACTATGTGGCTTCTCCTTGTCCCTGGCAAGCTAAATTTGCCTCTTGGACCAGTCCTGTGGACTTGGCTGGTGCAGATGCAGGAGCACCCTGCAGTGCTCAGAGCCGTGTTTGAACAGGAGTCTCTGAGACCAGCAGCACTCCTGTGTGGCTTCCTGGCAAGTACAGCAATAGCTGATGTGCTGTGTTTGTGTTGTGTTAGAGAGGCTTGAAATAGAGAAACAACATGTCAAGAGATGCTGTACAGGCAGGGCAGAGAAATCTGTTCACAGGAAACATGGATCCTGCTGTTTGCAGTCCTTATCTTTTTGTGTAAACTGTTCGGGTTAGCTGCTTCCAGGATGACTTCTCATGGCAGCCATGCTCCGTGTTGCATCTGCAGAAATGCTGCAACTAAAAATAAACAGAGGGAAGTTAAGTAAATGCACAAGTGCAGCTGCTGTGCTCATGCGCAGGAGTCCTCTAGACCAAGTGCTTGGACATGACTTGCATGTTAAACTTCAGCAGAGAAACCTCCCCTAAAGAAGCAGGGGAAACCCTTCCTCTTGCTCACAGTGATTCTGTGCGGAGCTGCTTGTTCTCCTGGCTCCTGCACTGTTGGCAGGGTTTGCTCCGTTGCTTTGCAGGTCAGGTGTAGTCTGCAATCTGAAAACTAGCCTCTTCTCTGTGAGTGAATGTGCAAGATGCAGCAGCACTGTGTGTGTGTCAGCAGCCGGGAGCATTAACCCCCCTACCCCCCAGCCCCTCTGGGAAGCATCAACAGTAGTTTTGTCTCAAATGGAACAAGAAGTGATTCAGACAGACTGGGGAAGGCAGAAGGGGTTAAACAACAGGACGAACCCGGCACAAACCCCTGGCCTTTTACACAGTCACTTTCTGATAAGGACTGGTGTAAACTTGTTTCCAAGTCCAGTGTCTCCTCCCAGTTCCTATTCCTAATCTTTGTTCAGAGTTACCTCATTTCCTACCCTTATTATTGTAAAGTCTGCCCTGATTGGCAGTTTCCTCTTGATTAAAACATCTGCAGCTGCTGAAGTAAATGTCCATATTGGGCTCTGTCTATTGCTGTGTCATCCTTTTTCACCCCAGAAATTAGGTTCCTGCAAGCTCTTGTGTATAATTCTCTTCTTTCCTGCTTTTCCATGTGGACTGTTGAATTCGTTCCTGTGGACTTGCCTTCCCCGTAGTGTTGGTGTTACTGCACCTGTAATACATGGCCCAGTAACAGCCAGCACTGCTGGATTTCTTCCTGACTTGTCTGTAGGTGCGGAAAGCCCTTACTGAACTGAACCATCAAGCTTACCTTTTTTCATTCAATAACACCTTTCCCAAGATTTCAGAAGTTGGAGGACCAGAGGACAAAGGCTTTGGAGGCAGTTGAGCTTTAAAAAATAACTTAAGTGGCCATGGACATCAGGGAGCTGTCAGTGTATCGTGTCAGTCCCCTTCTGTCTTGAGGGTGTCAGTAAGGACTTGCACACGGAGCTGTTTCCTGGTCCTGTACGTCTCCACCCATGTGAGGAAACAGCTTGTGTAAGGTTCTGGGTCTCAACCATCTCACCTGGCCGGTGGCAGGTAAGGTGCCCGTCTGTTAACCACAGGTGGGACCAGCTTAGTAGCATCTCTTGACTGGTGAGGAAGTGATAGCATTTGCTTCCTGAGAGGGGAGGTGCCCCAGGCGGGTGCACTTGGGAAGGCGTAGATGTTAGCTGTGCTGCGGGGAATGCCTGTGACCAGTGTGTACTGTCCTGACAGAGCTTTTCCTGCCGCTCCCCTGGGGAGTAGGTTCTGATGGTTGTGGCAGATTCCACGTGCAGTTCTTCTGATACAGCAGGTGCAAGGTCATGTGGCAGCGGCATCTTTCACTGTTCCCCAGCCCAGCAACAACTGTTGAGCTTGAAGTATTGATCTCCTTCAGGAATTCTGCTGCTGGCAGATACAAGGAAGATAGAGCTGGTTGCTTTATAGCTAAACTCTCCGACTCTGGAAGCAGCACGTGAAGTCACGTCTCCGTTTCATACTGAATTAGGTGACAAGGCCGTGGGAGAGTCACAATGCAGCTGGCCTTGCCAGAGAGCAGTTGGAGGGCTTGTGTGTGCACCTCAAGCCACAGCTTGGTCTATGATGTTCTGCACCAGCTTCAGCGGTCCCGAGTCACTCTTCCCTCTGTTAGTGTTCCTGCAGCCCTGCTGGTACAGTGTGTGGATCCTTCTGGGGAGCCAGGTTTGGGATCTTAGGAGTCAAAGCGTGTCCACGGTCCTTACTGGTGTGTTGGTGCCCAGGTCGGCGCAGCCCTTGTCCCCTCAGGGCATTGTTCTGTCTGTCCCTGCTGTGCCAGTACATCTGGAGCCTAGGCACCCCAGCCAAGAGAGGGGAAGCTCAGTTGTGCCTGAGTCTGCCTTCTCTTCCCATGCTACAGAGTGAGGACCTGCTGGCCATGCTGGCAGGTGGTGTGAGCACACATGCTGGAGCAATCATCCATCGCTCACAGGTTTAACTGCCGTGAGTAAGGCATGAAGCCATTTCCTCTCGGTTGGCAGCGCTGGTTCCCGGCTCCGGCTGTTATTTTGGGCAGGCAGAGGTTGCTCTGGAATTTTCCCTGGGCATTTTTTCAAGAGCTTTTTTAATCTTGTTTTGTGTGGTGTTTTTTTTTCCATCACCAGGATGGTTCTCTCAGCATTTAGAGGGGTAATTGCCCACAGGCAAAGGCTGCTTTTCTCTTTTAGAAACCCCGAGTATAGTCTAACTAAGGAGCTGTGCTGTGACAAACACACAGGCAGGCTTTCCTGAGCTGTCCGTCTGTTTGTGTGCTCTCTGTAGCCCGTTTTGGGGCTGCCTTGTGTTGAGGAGCATCGCAGGGACACCTTGAAGGTAATGGGTGGCAATGATGACCAGCAGCTTCTCTGGGTAAGAGATGGAAGCTGTCAAAATGCAGAGCTGCTCTAGTTTCTGAAGATTCAGTCAGGTTAACTGCAGCGTGCCCTGAGCAGTCACACTGGACCTGAGCTTTGTTTTTCTCCTGTGTTCTTGGCAGAACTGCTGTGACAGACGTTGGCTAGTGCAGGAGCACGAAAGTGCACTGGGCACCTGCTGAGGGAAGGTGGGTTTGTAACGGAGGCTGCATGTGAGCAGACAGTTGTGTTTCCAGGGATGGTGCAGTGCAGCAGGACTTGAATCTTCCGTCTGCGTTTGACTGAGAGGTGAACAGAAATCTTCTCGCTGGTGGATCTGTTACACAGGACTTGCAGGGGTGAAGCGGTGAGCTGGTGCCGCCATGTGTGTGTCAGACAGAAAGGGTTACAGAGAGATCGACAGATGTGATAGCTGGCTGTGGAATCCCGACCCCTGGATACAGTCCTGGGTAGCTGGCCCCTGGTGGCCCTGTGTGGACAGGGATTGGATCAGAGACTGACAGAGCCCCTTCCAGCCTGAACTGGTCTGTGGTTCTGTAACATCCTTTAAAAAGCAGAGTGTTGTGAAAACTGTTCCAGTTGTAGGCCATAGGTACCCCATTGCGTCACCCAGGCAGGGTAGCTGGTGTTTCTGTCTGTGTTTACCTTGGGCCCTGTGATACATTCTGCAAGGTGCCGTCTGTGTCAGACCCACACTGGGGTTCATACCTCTGTGGCTCGGACGGGTAGTTGTGTGCTGCAGGGAGGAGACTTCTGGCTGTTGACGACATCTCGCTGAATATGTTGAAGGTACTTCATAGTAGCTGGTGATGTTTGAACTTCTGCTCGTTGTACCCCCTAGGGATCCCGTGCTTCACTCAGACAGCTGAGTGCAGATGTGTGTGGTGGGACTGAGGACTGCTTGTGTGCTGTGCAGGTGCTGAAGTACAGAGAAGAGGAGGAATACTGCAGGACTAAATGAGAAACTACAGTGCAGTCACAAGACACCAGGGCTGACAGCCTTGTCTCTCTGGCAAGAGGGGTGATTTTTCTAGAGCCGTAGGTCATCAGGCCCTTGGGTTCACACCTCTTCTTGAAGTACAGGACTTGTGGAACTCACGTGAATTTGGGGTTGTTGCAAATTTAGTAGAAGCTGCCGCGGGAGATTTTTATTCCTCATAAAGTATTAATTAGAGATCTTCTTTGCTAACGAACTGTCTTGTTTTTGTCGTGGAGGCTGCAGGTCCCGGCTCCTGTATGTGCCTGAGGGAGGTGGCCATCTGCCCGCCTGATGGGAAGGGTTGGCCCGAGCTGTGCACGTACACACTGTCTGCTGTTAGTGAGGGGCAGTTCCAAACGGGGAGTCTGAAACTAGGGCTTCCTGTGGGTCTCCTAGATTTTTGTTTGCGTCACCATCCTGCCTTCAGCACAGTGGGACAAAGGACACAAAACAACCCCTGAGTCTGTTGGCGATGAACTTCCACTGCCCCTGGGGTGTTCAGTCCCTGGGGGTGGTGATTAATCTGCATGTCCAAGGCACCGCTAGCTGCCTTCAAGGGCTGTTCTCCGTGGCTGGATTCGCAGCTCCCATCTCACCTGGCCCCACATCTTTTTATCCTGAGTAACATGATGATTTTCGGTCACGATTGCAGAGCAGCAAGCAGGGAGGAGGAGGCAGGAACTGAGCAATGCCCTTAGAGCAAACTCTGCTGTTTGCTCCGGCCAGCTGCCCTGCTTGTGTCAAACACCGATTCCTCTTCTTGGTGAGTGGTGCTGCAGTAGGGGCCATCGCTGAGGTTAAAGGAGCCAGGGTGTTTAATTCTCAGCAGCCCCAGAAAGCAACATCCTAGGTGGTTCTTGGGCTGTGTGGTGCAGAACAGCTGCATAGGAAAGCTTCTACAGGGGGACAAGTGCCTGACAGTGTTGGAAGTGCTAGGGATCCAGTAGAATCTCAAGGGGAGGAGGCAGAAGGTCCTCATGTGATCTCATTCAGTTCACGGTGTGATGCCAGGGCAGGTTTTAGTGTACCCTGGGCGGGAGGTCATGCAGGGTCCACCCCTTCTGGACTGAGTCAATGTACCAGAAAGTTGTACTGCAGGGTAGGGTGACTAACTGGGTTGTGATCCCTGACTTTATACAAATGATGACCATTACAGGATTTCATTTTCCAGCATCTTTTCAGGACAGATTGCCACTTAGATCAGCCGTAAGTCACCAGCATTCCCCAGGGACTCAGCTGTCCTGAGCGGTCCCGTTCTGCAGCCTCGTCAGCGTGAGGAAGGTGTCAGTGTTATCTCAGTGTAGGGCCGCTCACTTCTTAATTGGAGAAAGCCCTTCTTGTTACTCCAAAACTACTTCTTCACAGCAGATGATGAGAGATGATGGTCCAGCAAGCTTGTTGTGCCTGGAAGCTCTGGGTTATCTCCTATCCTGGCACCAGAAGGTACCCTGGGGCTGTGGGCCGAAGTCGATTGACTCACAGGGGAAATGAGCAGGTGTCTGCACAGCCTTTTGCTCTCCCTCCTCTGCCTGGGAGAAAATGTCCCTGTAATTTGTAGTAGTTATCCACGCACCCCGCTCAGATCCAGCGGGAACTGAGTTCCCAGAATCACAGAACATTAGGGATTGGAAGGCGCCTCCAGTCCAGTCCCCTTGCCACAGTAGGATCACACGTACCAAGTCGCACAGGAACATGTGAAAACAGGAACATTTGAAACATCTCCGGAGAAGGAGACTCCACAACCTCCCTGGGCAGTCCCTTCCAGTGCTCCGTCACCCTCACTGGGAAGAATTTCCTTCTCATATTTATATGGAACCTCCTCTGCTCCAGCTCACGCCCGCTGCCCCTCGCCCTATGACTGGGTGACACTGAGAAGAGCCTGGCTCCATCCTCCTGACACCCGCCCTTCACATATTTATGGACATTAATGAGGTCACCCCTCAGGCTCCTCTCCTCCAAGCTAGAGAGACCCAGCTCCCTCAGCTTCAACGCGTAAGGGGGGTGCTCCACCTCCTTCGTCATCCTCATTGCCTTACGCTGGACTCTCTCCTCTTGAACTGAGGGACCCACAACTGGACACAACACTCCAGATGTGATCTCACCAGTTCAGAGTAGAGGGGGAGAAGAACTTCTCTCGATCTGCTAACCACCCCTCTTCTGATCCACCCCAGGATGCTGTTGGCCCTCTTGGCCACAAGAGCACACTGCTGGGTCATGGTCATCTTGCTGGCCACCAGGACCCCCAGGTCCCTTTCTCCTAGGCTGCGCTCCAACAGGTCAGTCCCCAGCCTATCCTGGTACCTGGGGCTGTTCTTGCCCAGATGTAAGACTCTACACTTACCCTTGTTATACTTCAGTGTCTCCCCACCCAGCTCTCCAGCCTGTCCAGGTCTCGTTGAATGGCAGCACAGTCTGCAGGGGTGTTGGTGACACCACCCAACTCTGTGTCATCAGCAAACTTGCTGACAGCACAACATTGGGGATTAGAAGGGACCTCGAAAGATCATCCAGACCCAGCCACAGCAGGATCCCCTGGATCCAGGAACACATCCAGGCAGGTTTGAAACATCTCCAGAGAAGGAGACTCCACAACCCCCCTGGGCAGCTCCTTCCAGGGCTCTGACAGTGCACCCTAATCCCTCATCCAAGTCATCAATTGGTCTGGTCCCAGCACCGACCCCTGGGGCACTCTGCTAGGTCCAGGCCTCCAACCAGACTGTGTCCTGTTGACCACTACTCGCTGGCTTCTGTCCCTGCAGCCAGTTCACGACCCACCTCACTGTCCGACCACCCGGTCCACGCTGCGTACTAAAGTCGAGATAGACCGCATCCACCGCTCTGCGTCACCTGTGACCGGTCGTGCCCTCCTACCAGCCGATAGCTGCTCTGTTGCAGCGTGATGCGCGAGTGCCGGTTTCAGCTCGAAGCGGGAGCAGAGAGGCACCTTCCGTTGGGTTCTCTGCGGGCTGGGAGCCGCATCTTCCGCCGGGACTCCCGGGTGCCGGGTCGGCCGAGGCGCGGGGGCGGGGCCTCCTTCCCGGGGCGGGGCTCCCTGCGCGTGGGCGGGGCC
>VXBP01009293.1:534757-572778 GCA_013400115.1 Rhinopomastus cyanomelas | reverse complement strand
CCCTCCCCTGTCTTCCCTTTAATTTTAACCTGTACGCTCTCAGCCAGTTCATCATCCTTGCGNAACCTGTACGCTCTCAGCCAGTTCATCATCCTTGCGCAGGTGGAGCTCCATTGATTCCAGCTGGTCACTGATATAAAGGGCAAGGTCTCCTCCTCTCGTTCCCTGCCTGTCCTTCCTAAAGAGCTTGTACCCATCTATCCCTACATTCCAGTCGTGGGAATCATCCCACCAAGTTTCAGTAACAGCCACTATGTCATGGCATCCCAGCAGCACAGTGGGCCTTAATTCATCCTGTTTGTTGCCCAAGCTCTGTGCATTTGCATAGAGGCACTTCAGCTGGGATGGCCCTGTCCTCCTCTTGTGCCAATTGCCCTTGATTTCCTGAGACTGCTGTGTCGCATCATCCCTGGCTTGCCTCAGGGCAAGTTGAGGGCCCTCACTGGCTGTCAATCCCTCTGCCTCTGGTGAGCTGCCCCACTGACTGTCACCCTTTCTCCCTTCAAACCTAGTTTAAAGCCCTGTCAATGAGCCCTGCCAATTCCTGCCCCAGGATCCTTTTCCCCTTCTGGGACAAATGCATTCCATTAGTTGTTTGCAAGCTCTGGTGCCTTGTAAACTGAGCCATGAGTGTAGAAGTCAAACCCCTCTTGATGACACCAGTCCCGCCTTCAGCTCATCCATCGCTGGTGTTAGAGGGATAGAGGAGAACACAACTTGAGCTCCTGATCCCTTTAGCAGTTGCCCTAAGGTCCTGAAATCTCACTTAATTGTGAGCTTCTCATTGTTGCATCGACACTACCCACTTGAAAGACCAGAAGTGGGTAGTAGTCTGCAGGACTCACAAGGTTGGGGATTTTACCGAAAATGTCCCCTACCTGAGCACCAGGGAGGCAGCAGACCTCTCTGAAGGTCTCGTTCGATCTGCATACTGGGCCTTCCCTTCAGTAGGGAGTCTCCTATAACAATCACCCTTCAAGGTTTCTTTTCAGGACTGATTTTGATGGCTGGCCTGTGGCAACCTGTCTTTGGTGCAGTTACTGGGCTTTTTGAGTCGTCATGTTGCTGATTACCTGCTTCTCCTGCAGAGCCTCATAACTGTTCTGTAAGTGCACTGTAGGTGGTGAACATCTTAAGGTAGCACACTTGCTCCATTTGTGTTTGTTCCATCGGGTGGAGACCTGTTCCCGTTGACTCTGCTCCTGTACCTTACTACATGGAGGCTGAGAGACTTGCTGATGGGAGGATATTGAACCCCCTGATCCACAAAGAGTTAACCCTAGTTCAGGTTTTGTAGATATTACGTTGTGGAGGTAGTCAATTTTGCTTTTGCAGTCTCTTACAGCTCTCAGTCTTTCCACCTCTTCGTTGAGCTCAGCCACCATTGCTTCCCAAAAAGCACTACCAAAAAAAATCACTGCCTTTAAAAAAGGAGCCCATAGATTTACAAGCTTTGTGTTACCCCAAATTTAATAACTTAGACCGTAAACTCTTTGCACAGCTCTGTCTGGTGAGGGTCATTCAGGGAGTTATTTCTGCCTGATTATTCAAAATTCAGAAGGTTTTTGCAGTTCCTGGAAGAAGTTACTGAGTCCTGTGATGTTCAGCATTGCCAGGTGTATTTCCCACCATCTTTAGGAAGGTGAGTGAGCTGCACAGTGCTTTCCTAAGTGCAGCTCTTGTGCTACTTCCCCTCGGTGACTGAGGGAACTGGAAGCAGAGTTCCTGAATGGTGCTGGTCAGTGAGCTGTACTGGATGGGAATGTCCATAACCTCAGGAGGAGGATGGAGCGATGGGTGTCTTGATGGTTCAGTCTTTCATCCACCACGAGGTGGCTGCTCCTTGCTGTGCAGATCCTGTAGTACAGACCAAGCCGTGCAGTGGAGCAGTCAAGTAGGCTCCTCTCAGGAAGCAGTGCAGGCTGTCAGGAGATGACAAATGTGATGTTTTTGAAGGCTGCACATGCTGTTTGGAGGGGAATGGTGCTCTGAGTTGGCTCAACAGTGGACAGAACAGTTCGTGGCTGAAGTGATGCTGGAGCTTTGTTTGCAAGAGACTAATTTCCTCTACCATGGGACTGTTGTGCTGTGAGTGAAAGGCCAATACATGAGGAAGATCTGGTATTTACATCAAAACTGTACTTCTGTTTGAAAATCCAAGCTTCCATCCAAGCTAAATTACAAATATAGATGTACTTTACCAATGGCTCTGGCAGTTTGTAATGGAATCGGGCACTTGTGACTGTTAAACTCTAACTGCCAGTAAAATAATGGGGCTTTTTTTCTTCTGTGTTGCAGAGGGGTGAGTAAGCTGGTAATTTTTCCACCTATGCAGTCTGAGTAGCAGAAAATTCTCAGTATACTTTCCAGTTTGTTTCTGTTTTTACCACTTCCTTGCTGTCCTTGAGTTGCCCTGAAGTTGTGACAACCCTCGCAGGTTCTTCTTCAGCTCCCTTATTTAAAACTTCACCTCAGGATCCCGAGTTGTGTTTTCCTCACTTGTCTTTTGTAATGAGTACCAGGGCTGTGTCTTTTGTATTTTGAATGTAAGTTGAAGGTAGACTCAGTGCAGCACCCACAGGATTTTTTCATTCAGCTAAAGAAGTTATTGTGAGACTAAGACAGGACACGATTCGGCATCTCTTGGTTTCTATGGAAGCCTTGTGGTTTCTAATAGCTGGAATAGCAGACAGTTCCACAAGCAGTTCTTTTTAGTGCTGGTGTTGGGGAGTGGGACTGGGGAGCAGGAAACTGGATTGCCTCTGTTATTTGGGCATTAGCTCTGTTCTCGTGGGAGGTTCGTCAGTCATTCAGACTGAACTCCCACAGAGCCGGTGAACAGACTTGGTGACTCTGAGCTCTAAAGTAAATGTTAGACCATCTCTACTCCTCTGGAGTTTTGGAGCTCTGGGATGGCAGGCAGTGGTGTGGATCTGTCACACTGGTTCTTTATTTGGTTCTGTTTGCCACAAGTGATGCCATGGGAGGGTTAGTTTAGACATCAGGAGAAATCTCTTCCCTGCCAGAGTGGTCAGCGTTTGGAACAGACTGCCCAGGGCCGGGGAGGAGTCACTGTCCCTGGAGGGGTTCAAACAGCAAGTAGCTGTCGCCTGGGGAACAGGGTTTAGTGGTCAGGGTGGGGTTGGAGTGTTGGTTGGACTGAATGAGCTTGGACATCTCTTCCAACTTCAGTGATCCTACTCTATAATTTATTTAGAAAAGTGGGGTGTGAGAGTGTATGAATTGCAGTAATAACAATGATTGGAGACTCATAAATCCCCTGTGATCTGTGATTTACAATCCCACAACTGCTGGAAACTTTCTTAAGCAAAAAGGTAAAGAGCACACAAAGCAGGAAAACACTTTTGTTGTTTTGGCCTTGAATTCATATGAAGGTTTCAGCCTTAATATTTATCAAACATAAGGATCTGCACATAAGGGTGCTGGAGGCTGGCACCAGAAGCTGTTCTGAGTGGATGTGCCTTAACATGATGGTGAAATTACAGGCAGGGGAAGGAGCAGCAGGGACAAGACGCAGCCTGGCAGGCAGACTTCCCTTAAAGAGACCTTGTCTGAAGCCCGGCTGTGAAAACGAGAGAGAAGATTTATATCCTGGTTTTTCACCATGCCAGATGGAGCTGCTTTTTTTGTCCTCTAAAGGAAAATCCTTGATGGCCTGTGAAGCTAGGTCTGGCTGCGATGGGTGTCCTGCCCTGGAAACTCACTGCCTGCCTGTTGCTTCTTTCAGGAAGAGTCCCAGAGTGTGTTACAGCACGTTTATCTGTGGCTCCTATGCTGTTAGCTGGATTCGTCAGTAGTCGTGTGTTCGCCAAATTGAATCCTGTTTGGGGATGTTTTAATGTCATTTGAACTCGCAAATGAGCAGTGACAGCCTTCAGAAAGATTGTGCTGCGGGCGGCTTAAAAATCATTTAGGAAAGCAATTTCCTTTAGACGGGCGTCATCCCTGCAGGTATCAGGGGAACAGCAAACCAGGGGGAGGAGGAGGAGGGAGAGGATCTGTTTTGGTAGCACTGATTTGTGCAGCTGATAGGAGTGACAATAGCAGTGTGGGTTAATTATGTGCTGTCCCCCTTGCTGAAAGGGGGTAGGAGCACAGTGTTTGGGCTGCTTTTGGGGACAAGGGAAAACCCTTATTTCCTGTATCACAGTTTGGAAGAAGTCAGTCTTAATGCACTTCAGTAGAAGAGCTAAACACCTCTTCAAGCATTTTGTTCCTTAAGTTCCTGGCTGGAGAAACCAGTTTTGTTGGTGAACTTGGTGTGGAGATATGGCTGCTGTAATGGTTCAGCTGGCTCACAGACCATTAGGGATTGGAAGGGACATCAAAAGATCATCTAGTCCAGTCCCTCTGCCACTGCAAGATCCAGTTGCTCTGTGTATTGAGCACGGTGGAGTGGCTCAGCAGTAGTGCAGCCTCTCAGCATGAGGGATGTGGCTTGATGCTACACTCTCTGCCCTAACAACAGGACCGAGGTCCCCTATCTCAGCTACGTCAGTGCAAATCGTAAGAGCATATGTTGTGTGATAGAGGCTTCTTCGTTAGGTTTGTACTGGGATTGCAGCATGTCACTGGAGAAGCGATTTTAGGGGAAACTGGCAAGAGCCACACTCCACAGTGGATTTTTCCAAACTCTTTGAAAAGTCTCTCTTTCTGGAGAGGGTTTTTTCTGAGGAACTCTGGTGCTAGGACAACAGGCATGAGCTCAGGCTGAAAGAGCAGAGATTGAGATGAGTTCTGAGGCAGAAATCCTTCCCTGGGAGGGTACTGAGGCCCTGGAACAGGTTGCCCAGGGAGGTTGTGGCTGCTCCATCCTTGGCAGTGTCCAAGGGCAGGTTGGATGGGGTTCTGGGCACCCTGCTCTGGTGAGAAGTGTTGCTGCACATGGCTCTGGGTGAGCTCTGAGCTCCCTTCCAACCCAGACCTTTGTGTCTTAGCAACTTTTGTAAGGACCAAGGGAGTGATTGAAATTGTATTTCCTGCAATAACTGTCCCTGCTGTGCACGGCAGAGGTGAGCAGGGCTGTAGAGTGAAATACTGCAACAACACAGAGCAAAATTTCCTCTACAGTGGACAATTTTGCATGTGGCTAGCATCTCTTCTACTAAGAAAAAGATTGGCTAAACTGTTAAGAGGATATTCAAACCTCAGTGAGGTTTCAAGGTGAAAATATTTGAGATACAAAATCAGATGGATCTAATTTTCTTTGGATCTCTTGGTTGAGACCTGTGGAGGTAGCTTCAGTGCGTGTGTCCCTAATGAACAGTCTTGGGGAGCGCAGAAGGTCTCTAAATTATTACTTGCCATGTCATGTTGCTGACTTCTTTCCCCCATCACTTACATAAACCTGCAGGATAAACAGGCGCAGGAAATGGCTGGTAAATTCTTCCACCTCGTTAGAAGCTGGTGTTAAGTGGCTGCTCCTGTGAAAATCACTTGGTTCACCTTTTAAAGGAGATTTGAGTCCTGCTGCTGCATCTTTTTTGGTTGCTTTTAGGTGCAAAGGCTAAGTTTTTCTTGTAACTCTGGATGGAGAGGTTCAGAATTACTTGAGAAAAGCCATTTTTCCTTCCTTTGAACACCCTGTGATCGCACTGGTGTTTCTGTCTCAGAAGGGTTGGACTGTTGGCAGTTACCAGCATCGTTGTCTTCACCCCAGCTTTGAATCCTGAGGAATTGAATAGGCAAATAAAACCGGCTCGTTCAGGAAGATGAAACAGAGTATCTGAACTGAATTTCTAATTTCATTAGAAGGAAGATTGAGGCAGGTAAACATCAAGAGGAGGAGGTGACTCTGCTCCCCCCATGACTGAATTTGCAGGAGGATGAGCTGAGAGCAGCCCCAGCCCCGCTGCCAGGCCCTGTACCTGCAATGCAGTGCAGTGCAGCTGCAGCTGGGTGGTGGAGGAGTAAAAACCCTCTTCTCCCTCACCCTTCACAAAGCTCTGCTGCCTTTCAGAAGAACCGGCCCCTCCACCTGCCCTCCATGTCTCCTCACTTCCTGAACAGGGTGGGAGCTGGCATTTAATGGCTTTTTCGAAAACCATTGACCTGTCTTCAGTGATATCTCTAGCAATGGGAGGTCGTGCTTCGTGCAGGTGGGTTACCTTCTTCAGTTTATCGTCTTTTTGTTATCTCATGAATTTGCAGCTCTTCAGGCATTCCTGAGGGAATCAGCACTTCTGGGAGGGTTTCTGGATGCAGATTCACACTTAATTCCATAAAAGATCTAGTGTTTTGCCTTAGTACTGCTTGTCCACATTGTTTTCCTTAAGTAAAACGCTGCTGTGTAGCTCTGGAGAGCCTCTGCAGATCCAGTTAATTCTAATGATTTATTAGCCCAGTGAGACAGCAAAAGTGGTCAAGGTGTTTATAAGTAGAACAGGGGTGGCTGTACCCTTGGACACTCAAGTTTTAATGTTGAAGCTATTGACCATTTTACTTAGGCTTCTTATTTATTTTATCTGCATTTTGCAGTATTGCTGGCAGCTCTTTCAGCTGTCGGCTTTAAACACCCAGCATGGATTTTTGTGTTGCCTCTAGCAGCCTTTTGCAGTGTTTAGAGTAACCACTGTGAGCAGAGCAGACAGAGCAGGGTTGTGGGTCTGTGTGTCAGGGATTTTCTTATATCAGTACATGTTTTACGGTGATTAAGTCTCTCTTATTCCGTATCTGCAGCTGACGTGGTCACTTTGGGGGGAAGAAGGTGGTGGGATGTGATACTTCATGAATTTTTTCAGGAAGGTGAAGGGATGAGAAGTGTTTTGGAAGGGATTTCATAAAGGAAATGGCATTTCATAAAAGAAATGAATGTGACCTGCATGTGGCTCGCTGTCACATTAGTTGGTGGAGCAGAGTATAATACAGAAGCAAAGCGCTTCGGGGTACCCAGCACAGACTGCAGGGTGTGTCGTGTCCAAGGCTGTTCGCAGGAGGATTTGTCAGCCCTGTGGGGGGAGGGGGTGCAGAGGAATGGGCTTTATCCAGTAACTTCTGCCTTGGTGTGTTAAATGAATGTTGTCGTAAGGCACAGGGACTGCGGAATGGCGTGAGGGTCTCTCTGCGTCAGTGGGTCTTAAGATAAATTTCCTTTTGGATCCCTTCTAGTCCTCTTGTGCAGTTACG
Organism: Rhinopomastus cyanomelas; assembly: GCA_013400115.1. NCBI lineage: Eukaryota > Metazoa > Chordata > Aves > Bucerotiformes > Rhinopomastidae > Rhinopomastus > Rhinopomastus cyanomelas. The sequence goes on along the minus strand of VXBP01009293.1, from coordinate 565,632 downwards.
CGAGTGAAAACCTTGGAATAGCACTGGGGAGGACTTGCTCTTCACTGCATGCGCTATGGGTGCGGCTGCTGGCCTGGAATCCTCCCTTCTGTCCAATTCTGTGTTGTGGTTCCCTTTACACTGTTAGAGATCTGTTTTGTATGAGCATCCAGTCCATCCAGAGCCCTTCGCTGCCTGCTGGGCACTTGGGGAGAGTCTCTGACTTCATCCATAACTCAGCTGTCTGCAAAGGAATGCAGCACTTTTAAAGGAGCTTTATGACCTCCAAATCTTGCCCCCCTGCTTCCCAGTGGTCTCTTTCCTACCCCTAACTTGTAATTCTGTGGCTTAAGGGTGAAAGAAGCTAAACACTTCATATCTTGGGGCTGGATCGAGCTGTGAGGTCATTAATAAACATCTTGTTAGGGGTCATTAATAAACATCTCATTAGCCTGGCAACAGTGGAATGGACTGAACAGCAGCCTTGCAGGGACCACTAACCTGTGCTGCTTATCTGTTCTTGAAATAAATGATCAGCAGCATTTACTGGATCTGACAGTGGACCAAAAGAAACGTTCAGGTTGTGGCCTTGGTAGCTCTTCTTTGCTTTAATGAACTTCAGATTAGTGAGGAGTGTTGTGTGTGTGCTCCCACCAGTTTGAGAGGGACAGAGATCTGATTGAGAGAGTCCAACAGACAGCTACAAGGATGATTAGAGGACTGGAGCACTTGCTTTATGAGGAGAGCTTGAGAGATCTGAGACTCTTCAGTTTGGAGAGAAGACTGTTAGGGGATTTAATCCCTGTCTATAAATCCATGAGAGCTGGGTATCAAGAAGAAGATGACAGTCTCTTTTCACTTGTGCCCTGTAATAGGACACAGAGCAATGGGTGTCCTTGGGAGCACAGGAAGTTCTACCTCAACATGAGGAAGAGCTTCTGTACTGTAAGAGTCACGGAGCGCTGGAATGGGCTGCCCAGGGAGGTTGTGGAGTGTCCTACTCTGGAGACTTTCAAGACGCCTCTGGTTGGGTTCCTGTGAGACCTGTCTTAGGTTCTGTGGTCCTGCTAGAGCAGGGCGATTGGATTTGATGACCTCTGATCAGACTGGAATGTGCTATGTGCTCTGTAACTGTGTAAGGTGACTGTGGTTGTCCCAAGTGTATTCAGGGTAGGAAGGCTCTGCAGTGTCTGGATGTGTAGAAGGTAAATGCTGGAAGTTCATTCTGCTATGTAATTGCTCACAATTAAAATACCTGTCCTGTGAATTAAGGTTAGGCTATGATAGGATGCACAGGACTCCAGCCCCATTACAGTCTATAAAAACTGCAACTGGCATCCCACATCGTAGAATTCCAGACTGATGGGGGATGGGAGGGACCTTGAGATCATCTAGTCCATCCCTCTGCCAGAGCAGGATCCCCTAGAGCAGATCCCAGAGGAACATATCCAGGTGGGTTTGGAAAGTCTCCAGAGCAGAGACTCCAGGCCTCTGCTACCTTCTCCATGAAAAAGCTTTTCATTATATTTAAATGAAACACTATTTGATAAAATTTGATTATTTTTGTAGTATCTCTCACAAAACCCAAGTTTAATGTGGATATCCTGCAGTGCTTTGCCATTAAACCTCACTGATGGGCTATAAACACCATTTTCATAATAGATTCTTGCTTCCTACAAAAGGAAATTCAAGCTTTACATTCTACCTGATCTTCCCAGTTAGAATCACAGAATCACTCTGGTTTGAAAAGACCCCTGCGATCGAGTCCAACCATCTACCCTACGTTACACGTTCACCCCTGAACCACATCCCTCAACACTTCATCCAGACAATCTTTAAACACATCCAGGGATGGCAACTCAACCACCTCCCTGGGAAGCCTCTTCCAGTCCCTGACCACCCTTTCTGGAAACTTTGAGTGAAAAGCTAAATGCACAAAATAAATGGTGTAATTTCTGAATGTGGGAGTGAAAGAACAAAACAACCACCTTGGTGCCTGATTTCAGTCACAAAGTCTTGCAAGGGTTTGCAGAGCATCTGTTCCACATCCTCCCACACTCTGTAGTTCAGACGGCTGTGATGAACTGTAGACCTTCAGCCATGGGACAAACTGGAGAAGCAGCCTCTCACAGCAGGAATCAAGGGCATTGATGGGGATTTTAGAGCATTGGAAGCAGTAGGATTGTTAAAAGTTAATTCCATCTCAAAAGTAAAAGGGACAAAGGGCTCGAGTTCTAAAACACTGGTTTGATTTTAACACTTCCTCCTTTGGAAAAATGAATTAAGTCTCTAAAATAACATTCCTCAACATTTAAATCTTTAGGTTTTATATGAGGTAACATTTTGAAATCTGAATTTGCTTTGGAAAAGTCCTCACTGGATCAGTCCTCCCTGAAAAGGAGTTCAGGCACTGCTGTTTTGGTGGGGTCACTAAGCTTTAGCTGTTTTGTCTACTCTTCTCTTTGTTCCACTGTGAAAGGGCGTGAAGTTGTATGTAAAAAATTGTTTCTGTCTCCTTTTATCATAGCTTAGGAGTAAAAGCATTTCCTTGTGAAAACAGTTTTCCTGGGGCTGGGTTTTGCCTCTCCTCCCTCACCAGCAGTCCCCCGAACGCTGTGGGGATTGAAGAGTGTCTGAGATGTGCGGTGTGTTCTCTTCCAGACCCGACACTCAACATCGGGGCCCTGCTGCTCAGACAGAGAATGAGCTCCCCGAGCAAGAGGAGGAAATCTTGGGCTCAGATGATGATGAACAAGAGGATCCAAACGATTACTGTAAAGGTGAGAACTGGCATGCTTCAGGATTTTCAATCTAATGAGAAATTCTCTAGATTTCCCATCTACTGCAGAGAGTGAAAATAGCCTCCCACTTAGTTTAAGTGTTTTCTGAAATTACCTGATGATAATAACATTTAAACTGGAATGGAGAGACTCTTCTCCAAGGTTCCCTCTGTTATCGGTCAAGATTTGAGTTGGAGAGCTGCTTTTAATGTGTGTGTTTAGAGCTGTTGGCTTTTCTTCAGTGCCAGAGGGCTTTCAAAATGGGGAAGAGCAAGTAGATACGCAATTTGTTTGATTTTTCATCAGGACAAGGGACATTTTGAAATCAGATCGGTTTCTGATTGTCACTTCATGCAATTCCTTAGTCAAGACCACCATAGTGTCTGTTCTTTATATAAATTTATGTCTGCAAACACAGTCTTCTGAGTAGAAACTAAACACAGACCAAATGGGAATAGCTCAGGGTGTGATTCAGTGTCAAAAGGCTCCAGCTATTTGTTAACATAGCAAATACCTGTAGAAGAGTACTTGAGGGTACAGGGAGGAGGTTTTCCTCTTGTTGGTGCTGTTGGTAAACAACAAAACACCTTTCAGTCAGGAAAGCTGTTGCAAGAGAAACTCTACTGGGGTCGTGGGCCGTGTTATGGGCACATGCCAAAGCAACACTGGGATTTAGCTGTAGGATTCTATTAGGGAGCTTCCTAAGATGTTTTTCCCAAAGATGATTAGCCTAGCAGGCTTCAGCCTTCGCTGAGGAAATAGACCTTTGTGATGCTGCAGTAATGACCTGCACTGAGAAGGAGGAAAAGTCAGTCATTCTAGTTCAATTGCATTAAGACTTTTCAATCAGCTAGAGGCCTCTTCACAGCTCTCCCTCTAATGTGCTGTATATTTGTTGAGGCAAGGCCCGATCAGAGAGACATTTGCATTTGTGGCTATGATTGCAAATTTAAACATCACAAAGTCTGCCTCAAGTTGTGCTGCTTGTTCCGCATACCTGCTCTTCAGAGCTTGTGTCATCTCTTGACCCGTGGACTTCCCACTGTGTTCCTAGGTGGCTACCATCTTGTGAAAATAGGAGATCTTTTCAACGGACGATACCACGTCATTCGGAAGCTGGGATGGGGCCACTTCTCCACCGTGTGGCTGGCTTGGGACATCCAGTAAGTCCTTCTGTTCTAGTTAGCATTGCTCAAACATCATTGGAAAGGATCAGAGATAAAACCCAAAGCGTAGCTGTTCACATCCTCACACAGCAGTTCATTTGGATATTGGGTGTGCAGGCGTTTGAGAGGGACTTCGCAGAAAAACTCTGTATGTGGATCACAGAACAGTAGGGATTGGAAGGGACCTCGAAACATCATCTAGTCCAGTCCCCCTGCCACAAGGATCATCTAGACCAAGTCACACAGGAAAGAGCACTCTTGTGTTCAGCAGCCTGTGACCTACTAATTTGTGTCTAATATGGATGTTTTTACAATAAGAAACCCAAACCTTGAGAGTGCTTAAACCTTCTTTTTCCATGATGCCTTCAATAAGCAACTCTCTTAGATGCAAAAGAATTAGGCTAATCTTGGAGAGTAAGTTCTTTGTGGGAGCGTTAACAGTCTCCAATTTCCTTACCGTACGTGTGTAGAGGGCGAAGGTTTGTGGCGATGAAGGTGGTGAAGAGTGCAGAGCACTACACAGAAACGGCGCTGGATGAGATCAAGTTGCTAAAATCGGTGAGTGCCAGAGAGTGACGTTCGATTTAATTTGTAATTAATTAGGGGAAAATTCACATTAATCACATGCTTGGTATTTCTGGGTCATCTACCCAAGTAGGAACATAATGGTAGTCCAGTACGTCTGACCTTACAATTTTAGCCTTGCCTGGTAGTAACATGGAAGAACGTTCAGATTCATCCTCAGTTTCTTTCTCTGCAGGTCCGCAACAGCGATCCGAATGATCCAAGTAAAGAGAGAGTAGTTCAGTTACTGGATGACTTCAAGATTTCAGGAGTCAATGGTTCTCGTATCCTTTAGCACAACAGAGGCAGGGAACTGCATGATGGTGGGAGTTAGCTGTTAGATCGGAGCTGCTGAGCAGTGCCCAGGTGTCCTTTCCACTGCCTAAGGAAACCTGCTGCAGAATCATCTGCCTCAGTGTGGCCTGTTTAGCTCAGACCCAGACCAATCATCCAGCCTGACACGGTGCGTCTGTTGTGGCGACAGCACTGCTGAGTCACACTTTTACCCAGAGAGGTGGCTGCCTGCATCTGATCTGTGAGTCAGGACTGAGTGACTCAGTGTCCGAGATACCTTTCAGATCATCCCTACCCCTCCATTTTGCAAGCAGCCTGGTAATCAGCCCTTCTGTAAGCAAAGCAGCACCAAACTCTTACAATCTGTAATTAAAACCAGCAAACGCATGCAGTCTACATCGGGATAATAAGGTTGTTTTCTAGCCACAGAATCATCTTGCCTGGGGACTTCACCGACGTTGTTGGGATGTGTTTTGTTTTTAAAATCCCCTGTGGTTCCGTGATCGACCTTTTAATAGGCAGTGATTCATGGACAGGTCCTAATGATCACAGAACATTAGCAACATTAGGGATTGGAAGGGACTTCAAAAGATCATCTAGCCCAATTGCCCTGCTGCAGTAGGACCACCTAGACCAAGTCACACAGGCACATATCCAGGTGGGTTTTAAACATCTCCAGTGAAGGAGTTTCCACAACCCCCTGGGCAGCCCCTCCCAGTGCTCTGTCATCCTTACCAGGAAGAAGTTCCTTCTCAGATTGATGTGGAACCTCCTCTATTCCAGCTCATGCCCGTTACCCCTTGTCCTATCGTTAGATGACCCTGAGAGGTGTCTGGCTCCATCCTCCTGACACCCACCCTTCACAGATTTATAAACATTAATGAGATCACCCCTCAGTCTCCTTTTTTCCAAGCTCAAAAGACCCAGCTCCCTCAGCCTTTCCTAATAATCTCTGTGTCTCTGTGCTGGACTCTCTCCAGCAGTTCTGTGTCCTCCTGGAACTGATGTCCCCAGAACTGGACACAGTATTCCAGATGTGGTCTCACCAGGGCAGAGTTAAGGGGGAGGAGAACCTCTCGAACTGCACCTTTGCAATTAGAACACTGGGCTTTGAGGCACATTTCTGCTTTGCAGAGTTTTATTTGTAAAATAAATGTTGTGTTTTCGTTCACTGAGAATTACTGGGCAGCGTGAGAGAATCAACTTGTAAGCTGCAAATGTTCTAACATCCCCTAATGTTACTTCCTTTGTTAACTTTGCTGGTACCTGGCACTGGGTAAATGTTGACTTGATCTTGTGTTTCTTTCATCCTTGCAGAACACACACATTTTCTGCCAGGGTAGAAGAAAAACAGCCTAATAAACTCCTAGAAGTTTGGCTTCTGAAGCAAAAGCACTGGATGTGTTGCTAGAGCAGCTGCGGCTGTTGAGATCTTTGAGGCAAAAAGCAGAGAATGTAAATACTGTTGTTGTCCAGGCTTGTCCAAAGTTTGTTTTGCTGGTAAAGAGGCAAGGGAAGGGCAGAGAAAGTAGCTTAATTGTTCTGAAGATGATTTATGAAATGGAAATTTATTATCTTGTCAGGTAATGCTGGTACAGGGCTATCTGGCATCGAGTTTTGCCTGGGGCAGGAGCCCGGGCTGTTCCAAACCCCACACTGTTGGTTTGCAACTGTCTCAGCACCAGCAGGAAATACTGAAGCACACTTGCTTCTGTGATTGCCTCCAATGCAAAGCAGGAGATTGCCATGTGTTAGGACCTAACCAATTCCATCCCTCTGGATCTTAGGTTTTAGATAACAACTTGATGTGCAGGGTAGGATGGGGCTGTTAAGGAAGGCACCTTCTCTAAGCTGTGTCCGAAGGATGAGAGTTCTGTGCTAGAAATCACTTAGCTGGTTCGTGGGCTTCTTATGATCCTCAGACCTGGGAATTGAAGGCTCCGTGGGTCAGATGACCAGCTTTGTCCTTGACTGAGTTGCAGATATCTGTATGGTGTTTGAAGTTCTAGGGCATCATCTCCTGAAGTGGATCATCAGGTCAAATTATCAGGGGCTTCCACTTCCATGCGTCAAAAAGATCATCAAACAGGTGAGTTGCAGTTCTGACTGCACCGTTTGCCTTAACACACTCAAGAGTTCTTCCACTGGTCTTCCTCACATCCAAGAATCCAACAGCTAATAATCAGTGATTTGTGCAACAAAATCATTCTTGGGTTTCTATTTCCTATCTCTGTGGCAAAACTTTTCAGCTGCAGATACTTTTGACACTCGAGCTGTGATGGGAGGCTGGCTTTGCCTTTAACCTCTTCTTACCTTGATTATTCTTCGTAAGAGTTTTATCAATCTCTGTCACAGTGAGTGCAGCGCTTGATGATCAGGAGAGCAAGAGGAACCTGTTCTTTTTCCTGGCTGGTTGCCTAAGAAAAACTTCTTAATACTTCTTTCTGCATGTGAGGTGGAGGGGTGGAGGGAAGATTTTACTGTAGGGTAACAAGCTGAGGTTTTCAGCTGTGGTAGGTGAAGTGAGGAAGGCAAAGAGACAGCATTTTAAATTCAGAGCTAAAATCTGTTTTCCAGACTGGAACAGTAACTGGAGTGTTATCAAATACAGGAGTCCTTCAGGTTCATTGATCACTTCGATTCCTCACCCTTGGTTTACCTGTTCTTTGCTCTGTTCTAATGATCAGTTTCCTTCTCCCCTGTCTTCAGGTTCTTCAGGGTCTGGATTACTTGCACACAAAGTGTCGAATCATTCACACAGATATTAAACCCGAGAACATCCTCCTGTGTGTTAATGACCAGTATATCCGCAGACTGGCTGCGGAAGCTACAGAGTGGCAGAGATCTGGGGCTCCACCACCATCAGGCTCTGCAGGTACCTTTTTTTTTTTGCAGAAAATTGATGCTGTTTCCGCTCCCAAACCCCCAAATCATCACTGACTACTGCTCTGTGTGTTTGGCAGCTCTGTCAGGAATAATCTCTCCACAGCAGTGTTTAGCAGATCCCCTCATAGCTCAGTTTAGGGAAGTTCCCTTTGGTATTTTAATACTGTATTTTGCATTTCAGTGCGCTACACGATGCAGTCAAACTTCCTGTCACACAGCTTCATTAAGTCTTTCAGAGCAATCAAGCAGGTCCCCACTATCCCTAAGTCCAATTACCCATTTACTCAGTGTTTCTCACTCTCTTTATTCCTGCTGTAGTTTGTTGTATCAAGAAATGAGCCTCCAAAATAGTATTTGCTGGTATCTTTGAAATGTTATCGCTAGACCCCATAGGAAAAAGCTTTTAAGACTCTAGCTGTGGGATTTTAATCTCTGCATCCTAACTGAATGGTCTTCCTTTCCTTTTCAGTGAGCACTGCACCACAGCCAAAACCAGTAAGTATCCATCTACCTCCAGTATCTACTGTGTTAGCCGCAAAGATGATGAAGTAGATCACCTCCCTTATGAGGAAAGGCTGAAAGAACTGGGCTCTTGAGCTTGGAAAAAAGGAGATTGTGAGGTGATCCCATGGAAGGGTGGGTGTCAGGAGGATGGAGCCAGGCTCTGCTCAGGGGCACCCAATGATAGGACATGGGGCAGTGGGTGTGGGCTGGAACAGAGGAGGTTCCATATCAGTCTGAGAAGGAAATTCTTCCCAGTGGGGTGACAGAGCACTGGAAGGGCCTTCCCAGGGCAGCTGTGGCGTCTCCTTCTCTGGAGACATTTAAAACCCACCTGGCCATGTTCCTGTGCGACTTGGTCTAGGTCATCCTGCTGTGGCAGGGGAACTGGACTGGATGATCTTTGGAGGTCCCTTCCAATCCTTAACGCTCTGTGATTGTGTGTTGTTTGATGCAGTCAACATCACAGGAAGGCAACCTCCTATCAGAGGGGAAAAAAGGGATTTCTGTGTTGTTACAGACATTGGGCATCAGGTCCTTTGCTGTTTGGGGATACAGGTGCCATTAGCTCACACATCACCAGCCCAGAAGCCTTTTTGGTGTCATCAAGGTCTATTGTGTTGGGGACTGAGATGGAGAATGTTTTAAGTTTCTTAAACCTGGACTGAGAAAGAGACAGACAGCTGCTCCAAAACCTTCATATCTGCTTTTTATTTGGGAGAACTGTCTCCAGAGTTTTCATCACAGACTGCTTCATCGGCTCTAAAATAAAACCTGACGCATTTTAGGTCTGGATTGGACTAGATGATTGTTTGAGGTCCCTTCCAGTTACAATGATTCTATGATTAGGTGGACTTAGCATTTCATATTCCAGTGCTGTTTCTCTGCTTGCTTCTGTGTAGGCTGACAAAATGTCAAAGAACAAGAAAAAGAAGTTGAAAAAGAAGCAGAAACGGCAGGCTGAGCTGTTAGAGAAGCGAATGCAAGAGATAGAGGAAATGGAGAAGGAAGCCAGCCCTGGGCAGACACAGCCTGAAGAGGAGGAAGAAGCGCAGAACCCTCTGGAAATGCACATGAAAGTTTGTCCACCAGAGGAAAATGTCAACAAAAAGACAGGTAACAGCCCTAAAGTTGCTGAAGTAGCCCAGCGTTGTCCTTTGGCTCCTGCTGGCCTGAGTAGGCTGGTGGCTGTTGCCATTTAACCCATTTGCATTGCCTTGTGCCCAGTGAAGAGGCTCAGAATCCCCCTGCAGAATGAACTAATGACTGAGTCCAGATATGTTTTGGGAACCACCTACTTCTCAGGACTCTGCAGAACAGCTTCAGCTATCGCTTTGTTTAGACTCACTCTGCTGTCTTCTGCTTTTCCATTCTTCCAGCTGAGGCTGTTGTACAAGAGCAGTCTGTTCTCATGGAAAGCAGCGCGGAGAAACGCGTCGCAGAAATAAACTGCAACGGGGTGGCGCAAATGACGGACTTCCCAGACTCCGGCAATCAAGGATCAGTGCGACTCGAGGATGACCTCCACAACGCCAACGACTGTGGTGACCACCCTCACACGCAGAAGGAGAACCTCCATGGCTGTAACTACAGTCAGCGTAACGGTGACTTGGAGAGCAGCCCTCCAGAAGCAATGTCGGACTCGTTCGTGCCCTTAGCTTCGGAAGATTCCATGGTGTGTCAGCCCACATCCAACGAAGAGCAGTCGTTCAATGAGCAGGAGATTAACCACTTGCAGGAAAGCATCCGCACAGAGATCCCTTCAGAGGATGAGAATGAGAATAACAGCCCATCAGACAACAAAGGTATAATGGGAACCCTGTGAGAGAGGGCTCCTTCCCCCTTGATTTGGGAGAGCTGTTACAGCACTTCATCATAGACTAGACTTGATGATCTCAGAGGTCTTTTCCAGCCTCAATCATTCTGTGATCAGTGTTCACAGAAACCACTGTTTTCAGCTGAAATGATCAGAACTGCCAGTCCTAGGCCTTTTCCTGCCAGGACTAATTAGCCTGACAGGCCTGCTCTGAGTTGCTTGCTGATTGTAACTTAACAGAATCACTGCATTCTTGAGGCTGGAAAGACCTCTGAGATCATCCAGCCCAGCCCATGACCTAACATCACCACAACCATCTAGACCGAGGCACTAAATGCCATGTCCAATCTTTTCTTGCAGTTGTAGTTGTGACTACTGAACATGTTTGGGTTTAATTCCCTTCTTTCTGTCAGGCCTTGCTTGTGTGATTGTCATTGTTAGAAAAGTGAGTAACAGCTGGGCACTGCGTGTCAGGTTATGGGATAGGTCCTCTCCCAGGTCCCACCCAGTGTGTGCTGATGGGTCCATCCTGAGCAGGAGAAGCTCCTTTTTTTTTTCACCTGAGGTCACAGAATCACAGAACATTAGGGATTGGCAGGGACCTTGAAAGAGAAAGATCATCCAGTCCAATCCCCCTTCCAGGGCAGGATCCCCTAGGTCCAGTTTGCACTGGAACATGGCCAGGCGGGTTTAAACGTCTCCAGAGGAGACTCCAGTTTTCCCAGAGCTGGGAGTGCAGCCTGGCTAAAACAAAGCACCTACAGCACAGGAAAAGAAAACATCCCTATGTAATGCTCTTGTTTAAATATAATTTGTTTCAGAGGGGGAAAATACCTCTTAAGTTTGTAGTTCAAGAACATACACAGCAGTGTGCAGCAGTTTCAAACCCCTTCTGATAGCTTTGTGTTGTCAAAACTTGAATCAATTAGTAAAACTGTCCTTTTCAAATCTTTGAGCCAAGGTCAGGTGAAGTGTCTCTGCTTGGAAGCCAACATTTGTCTTTTATTTCTTTTTAAATAAATTCCATAGCGTTTCATTGGCAGAGAGAACTGCTGGGGAGCTCTGTGGCTGAAAAAGCAGTCAGTGAAATGTAAAGATTTGGAAACTTGAGCTGCGTTTTGGTGGCTGTGCTGGCTAGATGATGAGATGTAGTTTCCTTCTCCCAGCTGTCTCCCAAATTGCTTTAGAGCTGCAGCTGGATGTAATTTCATGACTTCAATATTTTTACTCTCTGTTTGGTCACGGAGGTTTTCCCACTCTAGTCTGTGGCTGTTCTAACAGTCTCTGTTACAGCAGTGAGTGACAGGGATGTCAAAAACACTCTGTAGTGGGTGAACTCTCCTTCAAAGAAGGATCATTCCATGCTTTTGGGCTGAGAGGTTTGTATGGTTTGTGGCAAAGCCCTTATTTTAAAACCCTGTTGATTCAGACAGACTTTTTAAGGCAGCAAGTGTGGAGAGCACTGGAAAACAATCACCTTTGCACAAGTTTACTGATCCTTCTGCTTTATGACACCTGTCATGTCTTACCAAGGTGGTTCTGTTGTTCATAGCTCAGCCTGATGTTGATTTTTGTGTCAAGGCTTTGGGGAAGAAAGAGTTCTGGTCCGCAAGCAGAACCCTTCCAGGGTAGGGAGAGGGCTGTAGGATTTAGCTGACAGATGGTGACTCTGTCCCTGTCGTTTAATCAGCTGTTGTCCATGTTGCTTCTAGGAAAATCAACTGCTGGGAATTTCCTTCTTAATCCTCTTGAGCCCAAGAATGCAGATAAGCTCAAAGTGAAGATAGCTGACCTAGGAAATGCCTGCTGGGTGGTAAGTTTAGTCTCTTCACGCTGACCCTTTAAACCTGCTAATTCATTCACAGGATGCCAAGATTGAAAAAGAATCTCTAATACAAATTCTCAGACCTGCTTGAGGAAGTTGTGACAGGTTGAAACTCTGTTCGGGGAGGGAAAGACCGGGGAGAACAGGGAGACCGTGAAATAAATGGTCCTCTAATGTAGGGTTTCAGCCTGTGTTTTGGGTTGTCTTTAGTTATTAAATGACTTCTGATAGCCAGGTGAACAGCATCACATACGACGAGTAGAAACCTGCATGTGTGAGACTTCTGAAGGAGTCTGGAGAGTGAGAAAGTTGCAAACAAGTTGCTCTGATGTGCTGGTTCTGTAGTTCTGTCAGCTTCTCAAACCATTTCAGTGGATTCATGAGCACATGAAAGACTCAAAAATAGTTGAATTCTTTGATGGTTGTGCTCTGCTGCTTTTAAAGGTTTGACATGTCAAATAGAAGAAAGATCTCTCTTATTTGGCTGTTTAAAAGGCAAAATACTTCAGATCCTAGGGGAGAGAGACTCAAACCCAGGACTGACATTGGGCTCACAGCATCTGGCCTTCTCTTAGACTGCTGTGGCTTATCTGCATTAAAGTAGCTTCAGCTTTACCTGAGGAGTGTCTTGTGTAGAGCATTTAAACAGTACTGGTAGCAATATTTGGAGACCTCACCTGGAGTCCTGCCTCCAGTTCTAGAGATTCAGTTTTAGGATGTGGAACTGTTGGAGTGAGTCAGGAGGAAGCCATGAGGATGATCAGAGGGCTGGAGCCCTTCTGCAGTGGGAACAGGCTGGGACATTAGAGTTGTTCAGCCTGGAGAAGGCTCCAGGGGAACCCTATAGCAGCTCCCAGTACCTGAAGGGGCTACGAGAAAGCTGAAGAGGAACTTTGCATGAGGGACTCTGGTGCTAGGACAAGGGGGGTGGATTCAAGTTAAGAGAGGAGATTGAGATGAGAACAGAGGCAGAAATCCTTCCCTGGGAGGCTGCTGAGGCCCTGGAACAGGCTGCCCAGGGAAGTTGTGGCTGCTCCATCCCTGGCAGTGTCCAAGGCCAGGTTGGATGGGGCTGTGGGCACCCTGCTCTGGTGAGAGGTGTCACCACCCATGGCAGGGGATTGGCACTGGGTGAGCTCTGAGCTTGCTCTCTCCCAACCCAACCCAGTCTATGATTCTATGAAATGTCTAATGAGGATGTCAAATGTAAATGGAATGTAACAGGTATGAGCTTTGATCTGCTCTGTCCTCACAGGTCATTGATTCCACTCATTGACTAGTTACTGTTTAACACATTTTTTCTGTCCAGCACAAGCACTTCACCGAGGACATCCAGACAAGGCAATACCGGTCCTTGGAGGTGCTGATCGGCTCAGGATACAACACCCCAGCTGACATCTGGAGCACAGCGTGCATGGTGAGTGGAGCAACTGGGCACCTCAGAGGGTTTCTGTAGAGCCTTTGGGGAAACCTGTGTGTGCTCTGCACTCTGGGCTGCTGAGTCACTGGCCAGGCCTGGCAGAAACCCATTACATACATTTATCCCCCTTCCAGACTTGAACACTGTTTCCCTACCAGACTTGTAGGTTTTCTCTTTAGGGTTTTTTTGCTTTCAAAAGGGNCCTTCCAGACTTGAACACTGTTTCCCTACCAGACTTTCCCTTTTGAAAGCAAAAAAACCCTAAACTTGTACAGCACCAGCTGATTTCAGCTCTTTGACTTTGCACCTAGTGGGTAAACAAGGCGAGTTTGCAACTCTGAAGACCAAATAAAGGGCCTTTCCACGNGTAAACAAGGCGAGTTTGCAACTCTGAAGACCAAATCTATTCTATAAAGGGCCTTTCCACAGCATCCAGTGCCATCTCACACGTGTCCTCAAGTGTAAATTCATGTTTTAATCATCTGCATCCTCTGCACGTTTGGAATGATCTGAGTAATGCTGAGGCGAAGCTGAAGCTGTTCCCGTAATAGCTGGCACATGCAGAATATTATGATTTACAAGCACATCCCAGTCTAGTCAGACGCATCGAGTGCTTCTCTAGTGTCTCCATTCAGTGTTTCCTTCAAATCAAAGCTTGGGGTTTATTCTTTAAGCTTGGAAAACGATGAGTGAGGATGTTTTTGCTGTCTTGGGAAACAAGCTGCAGGGTTTGATGGAAGTGGAAAATCAAGAGTGCGGGAGGGATGCGGTGTGTCTGCAGATTATGGGGCCAGAATGGTGCCCAATTCAGTCATGAAACCACAGCAGCCAGTGAAGAAAGAAAACAGAGTGTGGAAGGTCACAGGGACTGATCTTGAGTAAAATGTGTAACAGGGAGGTGTCTCACAGACTGTAGGACTGGTGAGTTGAAATGAGGTACTAGTATTGGTTGGGGACTGACTTGTTGGAGAGCAGCAAAGGAGAAGGGGACCTGGGGGTCCTGGTCGCCAGGAGGGTGACAGAGCACTGGAAGGGGCTGCCCAAGGGCATTGTGGAGTCTCCTTCTATGGAGATGTTTAAAACCCACCTGGCCATGTTCCTGTGCACTTGGGTCTTGAGAATCCTGCTCTGGCAGGGGGACTGGGCTTGGATGATCTTTTGAGGTCCCTTCCAATTCCTAACGTTCTGTGATGCCGTGAAACCTTTCTCTCATTTAAAACATCTTTTCATATGAACACCGCGAGTGTTCAGGGATGAACTGCTTGAGAAACATCTTTTAGTATCTAAAACTTGAGGGGAGAATCTGTGGGGGAAAAAAAAGTCAAGTTTGGATGTGACATGACTTTGCAAAATGGTGGTTTGAGAGGCTGAAAGCTGTGAAATGCCTTGATTTTGTGCAATTTCACACAAGCAAACTATTAGTTGCCGTTCATCTCTGGCAGAGATAGGTCCAAGTGGTTTTTAATGCAGTTGTTTAACTGCACGTAAAAAATACTCACAAAAACACAGATGTGGCAAAATAATCACACACTGTAAGGTGGTGATGGTGTCCTGGACTTCTACAAGCTGTTCTTCCCACTGGTTTCATAGAATCATCCTGGCTGAAAAGGACCTCCAGGATCATCAAGTCCAGCCCTCACCCTAACATCTCCCTAACCCCTAGACCATTTGCCTCAAGCGCTCTAGCCACTTGGCTTTTAAACCAAGGAAAGGTTTAATGACTCCACCACCTCCCTCCAGCCTGTTCCAGTGCCCAGCCCTCTCTCAGGAAAGAGCTTCTTCCTAAGAGCCAGTCTAAACCTTCCCTGACACAACATTGCTTCTGGCTTGCAGAGATAAAGCAGTGTCGACCTACAGTGACTGTAACAACATGGGAAGTTCATTAAAGTGATTTAACGGACTCATTTCTGTTTGTTTAGGCCTTTGAGTTGGCAACTGGAGACTACCTGTTCGAGCCCCATTCTGGGGAGGATTACTCACGGGATGAAGGTGTGTTGGTTTGGGGTTTATTTTAGGGGAGGGCTCTTAGATCCCAGAGAAGGAAACTGGGGCTTAGAGATGCCTGGTGCGGATGTGCCTGATGGTCTTTTTCTCTTGCGATCGCGCAGATCACATTGCATTGATCATAGAACTGCTGGGCAAAATACCTCGCAAGCTCATTCTGGCAGGAAAATACTCCAAGGAGTTTTTCACCAAAAAAGGTAAAAGGAAACAAAGCAAATGTCACTTCTTTTCTGCCCCAAATACGCCAGAGTCCCTCGCTGGAGACAGCAATTAACAACAGATGCCAGCAGAGATGCCTCTCGGAGTCTTTCCTTGGCTTCATGAAAGGCTTTCTCAGTAAAACCGCAGCTAAATATAAGGCAGCCTTGTCTGACTGCTAAAAGTGTCCTGCAGCTGAGTTCTTGACATCTCAGTGGAGATCAAATGCAGCAAGAACTAAAAACAAAGCTGCAGATATTTCTTCAGACTTGATTTCGTTTCATTTAGTTGATTTGAAGCCTTCTCTAGGGACAGCTGTGTTCCATCACTAGCGTTCCAGTCACATAAATAACGCCTGAGCCACCGTTATCGCCAAGCCCTGAGTACCCCAGAAAGTACTGAGCCTCAGGAAGAAGTTTATGTCCCAGTTTCATACTGGTTTTTAATCAGACAAACCCTTCTTCTGTCAGCAGTGGATCTGCCTGTATTCCAAAGTCAACGGCCCGGTGTTTATCTGTCCTGTGAACTGGTGTGACTGGTGATTTCATGATGTTAAACAATATTTGCTGATATTGGATCAGAAATAGCGGGAGGGGGGAAGAGAAGCCTTCAAGGAAGTATGTTCCTAGAACAGTCTGCAGATAGAAATGGGGTTTAGTATCATCTCTTCTCTGCCAGTTCCTACTCCCTGTGCCCAACTGTCCAGAGCAGCTCCTGAATTCCCTCTGTCTCATGCAGCTGCTCCGCTCCCGTGTCTCGCGCTGACCCTGTCTGTGTGTTGGCTTTCAGGTGATCTGAAGCACATCACCAAACTGAAGCCCTGGGGCCTTTTCGAAGTCTTGGTGGAAAAATACGAATGGTCCCAGGATGAAGCAGCTGCATTCACAGACTTCTTATTGCCCATGTTGGAGCTGATCCCAGAGAAACGAGCTACAGCAGCAGAGTGTCTCAGGCACCCCTGGCTTAACTCGTAGAGGCTTCGACCCAAGGCCACCGCACTACTCTGGTTTACAGCCTAGCATACAACGCGCCCAGCTGCCCCCTTCCCCATCTATTGGGGGTTTTTCTTTTCCTCCCCATTCATTTTCAATGTGAAGTCCTTCCTGCCAAGGAAGGCTTCTGAGCTTCCAAGATGTTAGATAAATCTCTAACCTATTCTGCTGAGTTTGCTTGTGTGACTCCGTGGGGACTCTCCTCGGCCTTGATGGGGCTTCAGCACAGAAGCGTTGACTGGACTGTAGAGTTCTTCCCGAGTCTCCTCGCTGTGTTACAGAAGGGAGCTCACATGGGCTCAGATAAGCTCCCTTAGCTAAACTTAATCCCCTCTTTCTTGGTGAGGAGCACATGAAGATCCCAGCACCTCCTCATCTCGTTGACTCAGGAGTCCCATTTCCCGCTGTGCACCCAGTAGCTAGCAATGGGGTGAGATGAGAAGTAAGAAGTGGCACCAAGGGTGGGGTCAGTTCCCTGTAGAGCAAAGACCTCCAAATCCTCCCATCATTTTTCAGGTGTCCACTGTGTTCTTTGCTTTCCAGCCACTTAACTTTTCTTTAGTACTAGCTGCTTAAACCTTTTGAGAAGAGCTATTTAAACTTAGGGCTTAGTATCTCTGATTTCCTTCTCCAAAGTGCCCTGGCCCTTGTCTTTTTTCCCTTCCCTGTGCCCAGATAGTCAGAACTCGATGACTTTTTCTACTTTACTGCCTGTGCCTGGGATGGAAAAGGTGACAAATAAGTGAAAGCTGGGACTGACTCGATGCACAATCCCCACCACGGACCGGTGCAGAGAGGTGACCTCAATTGCAGGCAACTCATGAGATACTTTAGTGAGCTGCAAGGTGGGTTGTTTAACCCTTGCTGGCCCTAGTTTTACCTTGCTGGTTGTACCGGTGAGGGATTGGCTTTCACTGGTGTAGTCTGCTCTGGCTCTTTGTGACCCTTCACCTTTTCACAACCACACTACCATCCCTTGGCTTTCAAAATCGACACTTGAAGGCCCAATGTAAAGATTTCTCTTTGCCTTAGGTGCTGGCCTGCAGAAGTAGCTTCCCAGCATGGGACTGCCTTGTGTTTTCTGGGCTCTGGGCATGAGCAGAGTTAGCAGAAGTGGAAGAGAACTGACTTCTCCATGTAGATACTCAATTAGAAGCTGTTTCTAGAGTTACCTGAAGTAAAAACATTCTGGGGGGTTTCTACGTGAACTTCTCAGGGGGAGCTGGATGAGTAAAGGGGTTCCTTTGACCCTGAGTAAAGGGGTTCCTTTTAATTTGAGTTACTGTGGCGTGTGATAAGCTTGATGGTGGCTTCTTCCAGACTTGCCCAGCCTACTATAGGTTCAGTGCATCCTACTCCACTCTAAAGCAGAATTTGGCAGCTTTGAAACTTCCAGAGGCACTTCCTTACCCTGGACCAAACGAGCCTTTGGATTCGTGGTGACTCTCAGAGGACAGAAGCTACTGGAGGCCATGCAGATAATGCCACCCGAATCGATGACGTCGCCAAAGCTGCCAGGACCACTGTTCTGTATCACTTCTCTCTGTGTGTGAGTGTCTGTATGTGAGGATCATAAGGATTTTTTGTTCATAAACCTTGGTGTCACTTAGTCCACTGGAAGAGCTTCTCCAGTCCAGGGCCGGGCTGGGCTCACTGCTGCATGTTCTTTTAGGGGTAGGTCAGGTTCTCTATGCATATAACCCGCAATTAAAGGAAGGGAACATACCAAAAGAGTTTTAAATCTGCTGATTTCACCTTCTTTTTCCTTCCCCCCTCCTTTCATTGGGCCTCTTCCACTTGTGTGTCACTTCTGCTCCTGTTACAGAAGGCCTGCGGACAGGACTGGGTTCTACACTGACCATCCCCATACTGTGAAGACACATGGGCAGGGCAGCCTGTTTCTGTTGGTTTGAAAGCTCCCCCGGTCCTGTGAGCTCCACTCTGACTTGTCCTGCACACCCAACCTTAAAAGCTCCTTCCTTCCCCTCCACTACTCTGACAGAGGAGGAGGAGGAGATGTTTATTGAGCTTAGACCCAGTGTGTGACAGGGGCGCGAAAAGACCGGCAGAAGCAGCTGTTGGGGTTCAGTCTCGTGCCGCGTGCTCCTTCCCTTGGGGTTTGTTACGTTTCCCAGTGGCCGTGAAGTGCTCGCGCTGCCGGGTTTGTACTTGCTGTGTCGCTCTGAAACCTGAAGGAAAATACATTTTTATTCTTTCTACTTGGGTGCTTGGTCTTTGTTTCAGTTTGGTTTTTTAAGTCCCCCCTTTGTGAAAGCCCTACAATAAACATTTTATTTAATAACTCAGCCCTGCTCCTCATATTGTCCCTCGAAGTCTCTTCTTTTTGAGCTGGTGGCCCATTGACTTGGAATACCTTTGGGTTTGATTTCCAGAAAGAGATGCTGGAGATGAAGACTTTGTGATCTGTTTTAAAAGGGGGGAGTTTTCTCATTCTGCACTGTTTTTCTCCAAGTCTGTCCTCTTTCTGCTCTCTTCCCTTGCAGGGTTTTAACAAAACCTTCCCAAACGAGGGAAGGTTAAAACAGAAGGTGCTTTGTGGAACTGAAGGGAATCGACAAGCTGCAGCAGCCAACAGGTAGCAGCCTGTAGGGAGGGAAGCTTCTTGTATGGTTTTAGTCAATGACTTTATTGATGAGGGGATCGAATGTATCCTTGGTAAATTCACAGGTAGCACCAAGTTGTGGGGGAGTGTCAGTATACTGGAGGGGAGGAAGATGCTGCAGAGAGGTCTGGAGAGGCTGGGTCAGCGGGATGAGATTCAAGGAGACAAAGCACAGGGTCCTACCCTTTGGCCACAATAACCACCTGCAGCTACAGACTGGGGGATGAGGTGCTGGAGAGCACCCTGGAAGAGAGGAACCTTGGCAGTACTGGGTGCCAACTGGCCAAAGAGGAGCCAGCAGGGTGCCCAGGTGCCCCAGAAGACCAATGGCATCCTGGCTTATATCAGCGATAGTGTGGCCAGCAGGACTGGGGATGTGATTCTCCCCCTGGACGGGGCACTGGGGAGGCCTCCCCTTGAGCACTGGGCCCCCTCACTTCAACAAAGAGATTGAGGGGCTGGAGCAGGTTCACAGGAGCAACGAGGCTGGGGAAGAGACTGGAGGAAAAGGCTGATGAGAGGCTGAGGCAGCTGGGGGTGTTTAGCCTAAAGAGGGGGAAGCTCAGGTGGGACCTTCTCCCTTCAGGGAGATGGAGAAAGGGAGGGTGTAGTCAGGTGGGGGCCAGGCTTTTGTTCTAGGCAATCAGCACCAGAACAAGATGAGAGTGTCTGAAGCTGCCAGAGGAGGGTTATGTTGGATGTTAGGAAGCCCTTCCTCATGGAAAGTGTGATCAGAGCCTGCAACGGACTGCGCAGGGCAATGGTGGAGTCCCCATCCCTGGAGGTATTGAAGGACAGCTTGGCTGTGACCCTTAGTGCCCTGGTCTGGCCACTGTGATGATGTTAGGTCCTGGGCTGGGCTGAATGAGCTCAGAGGGCTTTTCCAGCTTCAATCACTCTGTGATTGTTGGCCAGTGTTGGAAGCTGAGCCGTGGATGTTTGAGGAACTGGCTGGGTTGTGTTTTGCCAGAGCAGCCTGGGCTGTGGCTGAGGATTTCCCCTGCCCCAAGGATGGCAGCACAAGCTGAACAAACACTTAAGGTTTTGGGGTTTTTTTATTCAGAAGTCCACTCCTTGAAAGAAGATTTACAAACCCCAAGAAGCAGCAAACTGCCATCCCTCCACCACACCCCAGGTTTGCTGATGGATTAAAAAGAACCCAACTGGGTCCAGTTTGGGCTCTTCCAGTCACAAACTTCAGGAGAGGGTGAGCCCAGAGGAAAAGGAACAGCTGTAGAAAGTCCACCGAGGTGGGTGAGTTGGAAACTCCTAGCAAAGTCACTTTAAAGCAGAGGACTGATGGAAGAAGAGCTGTGGGTATCCCTGTGGAAAGAACACATCAGCTGCTGGCTGGAGCAGCTTCAGATTCTGAATCATTGAATGGAGCTTCAAATTTTAAGCTGTTTTGGTTGTTTCTGGACACTGATTTCTATTTCCTTGGTTTCAGGAGGCAAAACAGAGAGCGTTTCCCCTCTAACCAGAAAAAAACCCAGTGTGTCTGTAGAGCTGGCAGTGCCCCAGTAACCAATATCCACCAGCAGCATTCTGGGGGCTGGAAGGAAACGTTCAGAGTCACCGCGGGGCATCACTTACATGGGATCAGCTCTGTCAGTGGTTGCCTTCCTCTGTAAAACAAACAGGTAAGGACAGTGTTAGTGGGGTCTGGTGTAAAACTGAGGGGGCAGCTGTGTTTTCTAGGGCTGCCATCAAATAAAAGAGTTAAAGAACCCTGAAATGGTTGGAAAAGGTCCCTGGGCTCAGTTTGGGCTACTGTCTGGCCCTCCATGTATTTCTCCAACTGCAGCTGGTTCTCACTTTGTACCTGTGGAGCATCGTGATGACCCCAAGAGCTCCTGCCTCTCTCACTCACATAACCAGCAACTGGCCGCGGGGTGGAACCACGCCAAGCTCCGATCTCGGCCCCGGCTGCCTTTACCTTTGTCCTCAGCTTTAAAGTCTGACGGGAGGAGATGGTCCTGCCGGTTCCCCAAGACGAAGGCCAGGAAGGAGAGGATGAGCGCGTCGAGGATGCCGATGATGCAGAGGATGTACGCCCAGCGCACCGTGCACGCACCTAGCGCGTACTTGTCTGCCTTGTCCCCGCACATGCGCCTCACCTCGTTGGAGTCCCAGCCATCGGGGTAGATGAGGCAGCCAATCATCAGCCCTGTAGCTGCAGGGAGAGGGAGAGGTTTGAGCAGCCACAAGTTACCTCCTGGAGCACAGACCAGCTACAACTCCCTGAAGGGAGGTTGTAGTCAGGTGGAGGTCAGGCTCTTCTCCCAGGCAACCAGCGCCAGGATGAGAAGGCAGGGCCTGAAGCTGCCAACAGAGGGTTAAGTTGGATATTAGGAAGCACTTCCTCATGGAAAGGGTGATCAGAGCCTGGAATGGACTGCACAGGGCAGTGGGGGAGTCCCCATCCCTGGAGGTGTTGAAGGGCAGCCTGGCTGTGGCCCTTAGTGCCCTGGGCTGGCTGCTGGGGTTGATGTTAGGTGCTGGGCTGGCTGAGCTCAGAGGGCTTTTCCAGCCTCAGTAATTCTGTGATTCTGCCGAGTGTGTCTGTCACGCGTGAGCTCTGCTCTGGGGAGGAGCAGGATGCAGCAGGCTGCCTTCCCCAGAGCTCCTCACACTGCTCCCCGGCAAGGACAGGCAGCAGCATCTCCCATCACCATGTTGCCCAGGCAACATCCCTCCTGCCTCCTCCACAGGCGTCCCTGCTTGCGCTGCTCAGATGTTATTTCCTCCAAACAAAACCAGTTTGGGTTATTCAGTCTCTACAAGCCGGGCAACCTCGTTACAGCCTCGCCTGAAGCTGGATTTCAGCTCATGGGTTGCTGAGGTGGAGCCACCATTGGCAGCAGCTCTGCAGGCAGATTCCTTCTGCTTGTTCAGCTGCAGCAGTTCCTCCTGCGGTCACTCTCATCGCCCAACCCAGCACACGCGACCTTGGTGGCTGCTCCAGCTTGGCCCTGGGGCCCTCGGCACGGTGCCCTTGCAGCGACAAACCCAGTGCGAGCTGCCCAAGGGCATCCTTTGCCAAGTGGCTCCTGGCCCAGAAGGTTTTTTTTTCCCTGTGCACTTGGAGAAATTGTGTTTGCAGGGCAAGAATGACCTGGCTTGGGGAGGAGAAGAACCCAAGTCACCCCTAGGGCTTTGGGATGGCTCCTGGCATCCTCCACTGTTATCTTGTTGCAGAGCACAGAAGTAACTGGTCCTTTATATCTCCTCACACTGTGGTGAGGATCTCCTGGGCTCCATATGCCAGAAACACCCCAATGGTGGGAGCTCTGCATGGGCAGCAGTTTGTCCCTGCCCTCCTGCAGCAATGAGATACCCCTTGCCCCATCCCGGTGCCTTTTCTCTGTCCTTGGGTGCTCAGGAAGCCAGAGGAGACTTTTGAGGTGGTTGCCTCATGCTTTGCTGGTGGTTTCGTCCCTCAGCTTGAGGACAAGAGAACACCAAGGCCAGTGGGCAGCATCCAAGTGCTGCAGTGCTTCTCTTCAATGCAAAGCAGCTGGTTTCTCCTAGATTTAACTACTGATCTCTGGAGGTAATGGAGAAGAGGGGCATGAAGAAGGAGGGATCTGGAAAGAAGCAGCTTCTCCTGTGAAAATGTTCCCTGGGCACAGAGCAAAGGTTAGGAAACAGTTCCTCTCACCCCCTGCCCCTTCCCAAAACAACTCCCAGAAATGCTGCAGCACCTGTGATGTCTGAAAGCTCCTGAGAACCTCTCTGGGTAGAGAAATTGGGTGTCTGGGATGATTTGGGGGCTCACCCGTGTGTCTGGAATCACCTGCACATTCCCCACCCAGCACAAAACCTACGTGAAAACCCCAAACACAGCGGTAAAGCCTTTCCCTGCTGCTGCTGCTGCTCCCCAGGAGGCTGAACTGCCCCAAGCCTCTTAGCTAAAGCTTTGCTTGAGCTCCTTTCCTTAACTGGGAACTGGAGCAATCCCGTCGCCACGGGGGTGTCCCTGAGTGGGGGCACTCGGGGACGGTGTGGGGGCAGGTTGAGGCTGGTCCCAGCATCAATGATTCAGGAGCAGCCAAAGGCTGGGTTGGGTTTCAGCTGCAGGCGGAGGCAGGAGCTGAGTTATCGGGTGTCTTGCTGCGCTGGGGGAGGGATGGGGAAGGCTGGAGATCCACAGGGATGAGCAGACATGTAGGAAAATGTGGGTGATGATACAAACTCCCACGGTCAGTCCCCCCTTCTTATTCCACCTCCCCAGCTTGTCATCCTCTGAGCACAGGGAGTATCTTAGGCACCAAAATCACCCAGTGAACATCATCAGTCTCCCTCATGAATTCCCACAGGATCCAAAACACAGCAGGGGGGCCTGACCCCACAGCATTCAGTGGACTGGTGCTCCCAATCCACCATCCCACTGCACCATGGGGCTGAGTGATGGCCAGAGAAAAGATTCCCCCAGGTGAGTGGGGCTGGAGGAAAGACACCTCCCCACCCAGGTGAAAAGGGCTGGAGGAAAGATCCCCCTCCAAGATGAATGAGGCTGGAGGAAAGGTACCACCCCCCTCCTCCAGACTGAGTGGGGCTGGGCTGACTGTTTCATAGCAGCAGCTGGTGGTAGGGGGAGCATCGCCCACAAGCAGCCAGTCTGCTGGGTCTCAGCAGCTTTGCCAGGCAAATTCCCCAGTGGCAACCAGTAAGGCAGAGCAAATGGAGTGAAGGTTGTGCTGGTGTCTCCTGGTGGAACTGAGGTAGGGGCAGAGAGGGAAAAGCAGCTCCGGCCGAAGCATCAGCAGCCCTCAGCCCCTCGATCATCATCCCCAACCCCCTGCTCCTCTCACCTGCCGCCAGCTGCATCCAGGCGCAGACTTTATAGACGGTGGCCGCGTTACAGAAGAAGAAGAGGCTGAAGCAGAGGATGGTGCCGATGATGAGGAAGGTGGAGACGCCAACGAAGAACATGGCGGTTTTGAAGGCACTGGAGGGGATGGTGCCGAAGTCGAGGGGTCCCCCCTTGCAGATGAGCTCCCCGGTGAGAGCGTTGCCGATGCAGTAGGAGAAGAGGCCAAAGTAGCCGGCCTGTGGGGTGTCGATGCTGTCGCCGATCCAGTATGGCTGGATGAAGGTCACGACCATGAGGATGGAGAAGCAGAGCGTGAAGAGGGCCCAGAGCACCCCCATGGCCCGTGCGTTCCTCACATAGTTCGTGTGGTAGATCCGAGCTGCCTCCTGTGCTGGCAGCAGCTTCGTCATCGCGAAGGCACTGGACCGGCACCGACTCCAGTACTGATTCCAGCACTATCCAAAACACAGCAGGGGGGTCCAGCAGCAGCCTGGGTACCAGTTCCAGCAGCAGCTCTGATACCAGAACCAGCTCCAGCACCAGTAGCAGCTCTGGTACCAACACCAGTTCCAGCTCCAGCAGCAGCCCTGATACCAGCTCCAGTAGCTCCAGCACTGATTCCAGCAGCAGCAGCAGCACCGGCTCCGACAGCAGCTCCAGCTCTGACACCGACACTGACACCGGCCCCGGCTCCGGCTCCGGTACCGGCTCCGCTCCCCGCGCTGCTCCGCCCCGGCTCGGAGCGACGGGACCGCCCCGGGGAGCGGTGGAGCGACTCCCCCCGAACCCCCCTTCACCGCTACCTGCAACGAACCGGGGAGGAGCCGGCGCGACCCCCCGCCCCGAGCAACGGTGGGATGGGGGAAGGGGGCGGGATGGGGAAAGCAGGGATGGGAAACCCTGGGGTGGGACCCCGGGAAGCACCGTGGATCCGGGGATGGGAGCCTGGGACCTTGGACCTTGAGATGGGGTTTTGGGGTGAACCTTGGAACCCTGGGATGGAATCTTGGGATGAACCCTGCAGCCCCGGGATGAGCTCGCTGACCTGGGATATACCCCCAGGATGAGCCTTGGCACTCCAGGATGGGATCCCGAGATAGGACCCCGGAACCCTACGATGGGATCCCAGGGTGAGCCTCCAGGCTGTACCCTGTACCCATCCTATACCCCGAGGATGCTCCCTGGGATGCCACCAGGATGTCCTCGGGATCTGCCCTGGGCTGTGCCCTGCTGTAGCAGAATGGCCAGATGCCCCCCCATGCTGGGATGCCTTCCCCCAGCGTGTGCCAGGGGCTGTGCTGTGACCCCTCAAGCTGGGGCCCTTTGGCTTTCACTGGGGTCTTCCCGCTCTGAATGGGGTGCTGATCGTTTAGGTGGGGGATTCAGACCCCTGGATGCCCCCATCAGCTCCAGGGCTGGCTGGGGGTGCAGGCAGTGAGGGAACAGTCCCCACAGCCCCACTGCAGAAAGGGCTCATCCTGCTGTCACAGTGCCCTGAGGGGCTTCCCTAGTGCCACCTCAGGACCCGTCTGCAGGAGCAACACCTGAGGAACTGCAGGGTGCCAACACGATGGTTACCCCGCAGCCAACCCAGCCGTCACCCCGTGGCCACTGAAGGCCAAGGCGGCCCTGGGTGTTAATCATTGCCCAGGGTGGCTGCCCCATTCCCAGGCCTGGTCCCCTGTCACCCCCCTGGTACTCCAACCACTGGGACACAAAGCAGCTCTCTGGTGGGGCAGAGTGTGATGGTGACCCTTAGGATTGGGACAGCAGCTGGCTCCAGAGGTTCTTGGAGCTGGTTCCCTGGTGTCTGTGATGATATCAAGTGGGTGACAGAGGACTTGGGGCGGCAGAGGAGTTCCTGCTGTGCTGGCTACTCTTGTTTTGTCCTTGGATCCATCAGCAAGAACAGCTTGGAGAAGCCCAGCTCCACAGCTCCCAGCAACCAGCGAGAGGACTGGAAATCTCCTGGAGAAGTGCAGGACTCCTGGTACTTCAGGATGGCCTCAGTCAAAGGAGCTGCCAAGGGAACAGGTTGGCATTGGTGGTGCGGGATGGTCATCCCATGGTGGCACCAGCTGGCACCGTGGACTTTGCTGGTTTCTCACCCTAGGCTGGGCGTTGCGGCACGGCCCCAGTGCCACGAGTTGGGGTGTGATAGGGTCAGCCCCGTCAGCTGATGGAGACGCCCCGCTATAAAGTACCTGCTGGCCCAGCAGCGATAGCACGAGAGCCCACCATGGCCAACACGCTGCTCCCCTGCCTGCTGCTGGCCCTGCTGCTCCTGGCCCCAGCCCTGCCCGCCCCCCATGATCGAGGGCTCATCATCAACTTGGTAAGGGGGGCACCCCAAGTGCTGCACTGAGGGGGTTGGAGGGGTCTGCGGTGCTTTGGTCTCTGGCAGAAGCTATGTGGGGCTGTCCCAGGGGGATGGCAGCAGCCACTCACTGTGGCTGGAGAAACTGGGGTACGTGGGGATGGGGTCCTGGGTTTTCTGGGGTTGTGAGGGATCTTGGAGTCCAGGAAAGAAGCTGTGTGAAGGGATAAGGATGGCTGGAAGTGGGTGGGATTGAAGCTCTCAGCTGCCTGTGCCACCTGGGACTCCCTCCCTAAGAGGTTTGAAGGGAAAATGGGGCAGGGGGACGCTTTCACTGTGGGGTCTCAGCCCCAATCCCATAAACCCAGCACTTCAGTGGGGGGATTTTACCCCAGACCGAGGAAAAGCTGCAGGGTGGGAGACTCAGCAGTTCTGATCCCCGCAGCCGAAAGGTGTCCGACACCACCCCAACCCGCAGCTTGAGTGGGGGGCTAAGGGGGAGCACTGTGACCCCATTCTCATGCCCTGTCCTGGTGGGGCAGGACACGGGGGAGCTCTGTATGAACAGCTTCCAGTGCAAGAGCCGCTGCTGCCACCGCACTGGTGGCCTGAGTCTGGCCCGCTGCGCCCCGAAGGCGGCCGAGTCCCAGGAGTGTTCCCCAGAGGTACGTGAGTCCCTGCTCCTGGGGTGGGGGGAACAGTGATGGGGATGAGCGTGTGTCCCCCACCCCGCTGGACCTGCCTGGGTTTCCCCACAGAGCCTCTATGGGGTCTACTACAAATGTCCCTGCGAGAGCGGCCTGAGCTGCGACGCTGACAAGAGCATCGTGGGCTCCATCATCAACAACAACTTCGGCATCTGCAAAGACCCCCGGGACTCCAAGTGAAGGAGGAGACACCCCCCACCCCAATGTCCCCCACTCCAGGCTGCCTCTGTAACCCTGTGTTTCTCCCTCCCCAGGGATGCTGGACCTGCCCCAGCTGCGATAAGGGGGGTCGAGTAAAGAGCATCTTCTGCCCAGCTGCAACCGGGGTGTCAGCCACCTGTCCTGGTGCCCTGGGGTGGGGACAGCGGTGCCAGAAGGTCCTCGAAGAAGCTGGCTCTGCCCATGTTTGTGATTGTAGGGCAGCTGGTGGCAGGCTGTGCTCAGGGTGGGGTGCAGGGGGTGACGTGGCAGCCCCAGGAGCTGGGGGAGCTGCTCCAGTTGTGCCACACTCAGGTTGTTTGCCACTGTGGCAACTCGGGTTGGGGTTGGAAATGTCCCCTAGAAAGGGTTGGTCACCAGAGAAGAGGGATTTGGAGGTGGTGATGGAGCTGCAGGGGGTGTTCAGGGTGTTTGGGGTCATGTGGTGCCATGTGGTGCCGTGGGCTTGGGGTGAGCCTGTGTGTTCTCCTCAGGCTGGGCAGATAAAGCAGTGTGGGGGGGGAGTCAGCTGAGTGGGATGGTCCCCAAAAAGGACCCTGTATGCCAAAAAGGACCTGATACCCCAAAAAAGACCTCATACCCCAAAAAGGAGCTTGTACCCCAGAAGGGGTTTGGATGAGCAGCGGTTGGATGAGCAGCCATGGGGGCTCCTCAACCAGCACCTCCACAACATCTCCTAGAGCAGCTTCTCCAGGAGCTTTGGGAATTCAAAAGGACCTGGGACAGGGGGTCCTGGGGACAAATCCCCCTAATTCTGACCCCAGGATGGGTGGGCAGCAAGGGGAGGTGGTGGGGACTGGGATGGAGGAGCCGCCCCTCTCTCGTGGTAGCTGGGCACAGCGAGGGGACACGGGGCATGGGGTCTCTCCCTGTCTGCGGGGGGTCCTCAATCCCCCTGGCCATTCTACTCCGCAGTGACTGGCATCACCCAGGACACTTACTGGGGATACTGGGAGCCCCTCCCCAGGGCTTTGCATCCCAGGCTCGGGCAGGATGCGGCCAGTGCCCGGCGCTGGGACCAGCAGAGGGCAGCGTGCCCACAGCCTGGGACCCCCTCCAGCCCTGGGGGGACGACCCTCTCCTCTCCAGGCTAACAGGGACCCGTGCAAACACCAGGAGCAGCTCAAACTTGGGGCGGGGAGCCCTGAAATGCACCCAAGTCCATAGCCCCAGCACCCTTTGAACCCCATTTTGGGGGTCACCCCCTTCTTGGGGATGGAGGGGATATTTAAAGGGGAGGGGGGCAGCCTGATGCGACTCCTACTGAAGATGATGATGATGATGCAGGGGTATCCCCACATCATTTTGGGGTGTCCCTGTATTGGCAGGAGGTGGATGGAGACAGGGGAAACGTTGCTGTGGTTTTGGGGGAGGTAGTTAATTGAGTACCACCACCCCCCCATATCTCAGCCCTATATTTACTGGTGGTTACTGGTGAAGCAGCGGCTTTATTTTGGCAGCCCCAGACTGGTAAATATTGGCTTTTAAAGTGAAACCCAGCGCCTGACTCAGTGTCTTAACAAACACAGGAAGGGGCCCCCCCGGTGCTTGTGGGGTGCTGCCAGCCCTGGGGATACACAGCGACGGGGGGGGGCACCCACCCTAGGGTGAGGGCACCCTGAGAGCTGGTGGGGTGGATGTTAATGAATCTTCACCAGCAGGTGAAGGGGTGCATCCCTGCCCCCCACCAAAGAAGATGGGATGGGATGAGGGGGCACCCACCCCCTTCAGTGGGGACCTTCACCCAGGGGTGCAAGAATTAGGGGGGTATGTGGGGGGGAGAAGAACCTTCCTCCCTCTCAGCTTTGCAATAAGAGGAGGATGATGATGAAGGGGACATCGCTGGGTGGAGGGGGTGACACCCCAGTCCCTCGCCCCGTCCCCAGCTTCACCCCATCCCCAAGGTTGCACCCCCACCCCAATGGGGTGCCCCCCTTTACCCCGGAGAGGGTGGCTGGAGGCTTCCTGCTCCCCCCGCTGCCCCCCCCGCCCCGCCTGGGCTGTTTTCACCAGGAGGGTACAGGATGTTCTCGCAGCTCCCTCTCCCCAACCTCCCTCCCTCCTCCCTCTCTCCCCCCCCTTTCCGCCAGCCCTCGCCCTTCACCTCTTCTCCTCGCGCTGCTTTAACCCTTTGGGGTCCCAGAACGCGGCTCTTCCTCCCCTTCCTCCCCTGTTTCTCTAGAGATGCCCCTGAGGATCCTTCTCTGACCTCCCCCCCCAAAAAACTGTGGGGTCTCCAGTGGGGTGCCCACCCTCCCTACCAACGGGGAGCGGCTTCCCAGTCCTGCCAGAAACCCCAAGAACAAGGGGGTCTGGGGGTGCCGCTCCTTGTCCCAGGGGTTGCCAGCCCCAGGGTTAACCCTAATGCCTTTTTTTTTGGAGGGGGGGTCAGCTGTCCCTAATCTCCCCACAGAGGAACCTGAACACAGACACTCACCTCGGGGTAGTGATTTTGGGGGGACAGACTCTTAAGTACAGCCTGCACACCCCCCCCCAGTTTGCTGTGGTCTGGTGTAATGGGGGGGCTGGTCCTGCGGCAGGGGCTGACAGTCTCATAGGGTTGGGGTTGGAGGGTGCTGTGGGAACAAACCTAGAGGGCTGCCCACGGCTGTCTAGGGGTGCCCCATACGTGTTTCAGAGTGTCCATAAAATGTAGGGGTGCCCAAGAGGTGTTATGGGGGTGCCCCAGAGGTGTTATGGGGGTGCCCAGAGGCATCTGGGTGTTTGCAAAGGCACCTGGGGGTACCCAAAAAATGTTTAGGGATGTTCTGAGGCATCTGGGGTTGCATGAAGGCATCTGGGGGTGCCCCAAAGGTGTTATGGGGTTCACTTGCTTTTCGGGATGGGTTTTATCCCCACCTCTGGATGACTTTCTCCCCCCACCCCAGTTTCGTGTGGGTCATGGCAAGGTGGTGTCTGGTACAGCATGGGGCTCAGTGGCCCCTCTTGGGGTACCCCTCAGCCAGGGTGGCTGTTGGCCACAGGACAGGAGCTGTGAGGTCGAAGCTCATCCCTGTAGAGTGTGGGGGGACCCCCCTCTAGCCAGCACCCAAACCCCAACAGGATGTCCCAACCCTACCCCAAAAGATCCAATCTGTAGGGCACAATGGGGTGCAGAGCCCCAACACCAAACTGTCACCCCATAGGCCCATCCTGAGACCCCCCCCACAATGGGTCTCCCCAAACCTGGGGTAGTTCTAGGGGCTGCTTTAGGGCCGGGGCTGCGCAGCAGCTGCCGTCGGGGTTTTCTCTCCGGAGGAGGAGCAGCAGAACCTTTCTAGCAAGAGCCGAGGGAAGAACCAGGGATTCATGGAAAGCTCCTGCTCTGCCTCTTCTCGCCAAACCCTGCTGCTGGAGGCTTCTGCCGGCCCCTCCCGGCTCTTGCCGCCGGCGATGGAGGGAAGAGCCAGGCGTTGCCCTGCTTTTCCGCTCCGTGCTTTTCCCGGGGGGTTGGGAGAGGGGAAAACCCTGTGCGAAGGCAGGGATGAGCTCGAGGGGGACCCCAAAGGCTGCTGTTGGGGATCCTCATCCCATATGTTAACCTTGGGGATGAGAGTGGGGTCACCTGAGGATGATTTTCCCCCCCCTACCCCTGGATTGAGGATGGTCTGGTTTGGGGGGGTTAGTGGAGGTTGTGAGTGGGGCTGTGGGGGTGCAGGGGTGGCCCTGGGGGACGTCCAGGATCCCCTTCCCAGTGTTTTCCAGTGGGACAATCCCCGGGATGGATTATTGGTGCTGCTGGAGGAGTTAACTGGTGAAATACGGGGA
>VXBP01009293.1:514452-534534 GCA_013400115.1 Rhinopomastus cyanomelas | reverse complement strand
GGGGGGGGCTCCCCCATGGACGGGATCCCCTCAATGGGTGTTCTTAGCATCGAAGTCTCCCAGTGCGGGGAGGTGAATGCAGGGTGGGGGGGATACTGGGGTGGGGGCGGTGTTGGGGGTACTCTGGGGGGTGCTGCGGGTGATGCTGAGCTGAGAGGTGATGGTGANCAGCCCTCCCCCGCTGTGCTGACTCAGCAGTCGGGGCCGGTACAGCGCGTTCCCCGCTGGCCACTGGCACCGGGCCCTGCCGGTCACCCCGGGGCTGCTCCTGGACGAGGTGGGGGGAGGGGTACAGACCGGTGTCATCGCCCCCCCCACCCCAGCTCCACCACCCCTCTGATCCCGGGGCTCCAGTGGGGATCAAACGGGGGGGGCTACACTGCAAAGAGGGGGAGGGGATCTGTATGGGGGGGTGGATGCACCCCCAGCCTAGAGGGTCACCTTTGTGCTGGATGTGTATCCCCCTCCTCCCCTAGGTGCCCCCCCAGCCCAGCCACCCCACAAGCATTAGGAGGGATTATTTTGGGGGTGCAGATCCCACCAGCATCCCCTGTTGGGCATCACCACGGGGCGGGGGGCTGCCACCCTACAACCATTGGAGAGGAGTGATGCCAGGCAATGCCCCCCCATACCCCACGAGTGACCCCAGCAGCCCCCCCAGGGGCTGGTACAGTCCGGTCCGTCGTGGCCGGAATGTACTTTGTGTTGGAAGTGGCTCCAGGCCAGCGCAGACTTTATTTATCCTCCTGGATCCGAAGTGGGATAATGGGGGAATTCTTGGTGATCCTGAAGCTGTTCCTTGGGGGGGGGGTCTGATTCAGGTCCACTGGATGGAGGTGACCCCCCCCTCCCCGCCCCGTCACCCCGCTTGCATTTAGGGTGCTGCTTTCCAATCGCAAACTGGGATGTTTGGGGTTGCACAGGTTCAGCTCTGGCTGGGCTGGGGGATGGGACAGGATCTGGGGGGGTTCTGGGGGTCCCTCCATGTGCCAGGGGGCCTCTCAGCATTTCTATCAGAAAAAAGTTCTCTGCAGGCCCCCTGAGTGGGGTCACTGGCAGAGGAGGGTCACCTGAGACTGGTCCCACCATGCCCTCCAGCACCCCTTACCCTGGGCTGGATCCAGCCGCTGACCCCCCAGGCAGACCCCCCCACCCCAGTCCCCACATCCCAACCCCCAGCCTCTCTGGCAGGAAGATTTTGGGGGATTTTCATGCAGAAGCAGCTTCCCAGCTGCTCAGCCCCCCCAAAAACCCAAAGCAAGACCCAAACCAAGGGGTTGGTCTTGCTTTTACCCCCCCCCCATCGTGTCCCCATGTCCTCACCCTTGGTCCCTGCCACCCGCACAGCTGCACCCAGGGCCGGCGCCGAGGACAGGGTGGCGAGGACAGGGTGTCCTGCTGTTCCCTCTTGTGCAACACCCTGCACCTCCTGGCAACACCCGCCGCCCATGGGGCCCCGCTGGCAACCCGGGGTGACAGCGCAGGGGGTCCCAGGGGCCCCACTGGTGAATTAGGGGGGGACAGCCCCAGGAGTCCCAACCCACTGCCCATGGGGTGACAGCCCAGGGGTCTCAACCTACTGCCAGCCTGGGGTGATGGTCCAAGGGGTCCCAACCCAAGGTGACAGCTCAGGGGATCCCAATCCACTGCCAACCCAAGATGATGGCCCAGGGGGTCCCAACCTGCTGCCCATGGGGTGACAGCTCAGGGGGACCCCTCGGGTGCCACTGGTGAACTCAGGGTGACAGCCCAGGGGGTCCCAATCTGCTGCTCACGGAGCCCTGCTGGCAACCTGATGCAATGGCCCGGGGGTCCCACACCACTGCCCATGGGGTCCCACTGTCTAACCGTGGGTGATGGCCCCAGGAGGTCCCAACTGCATCAGCACCCAAAAGCCCCCCCAAACAGGCAGCGGGAGCGTATCTGGGGTTGAACTTTGGGGATGAAGGATGGATTTGAGGTCCCCAGGAGGGGATCCTACAGGGACCACCCAGCTCAGGCCATCACATGTGGGGGGAACAGGGGGGAACCCCATTTCCTGGGCCCCTGGATGCACCCGAGGGATTCAGCAGGGTGGATCGAGGCCGGTTATTTTTAGGAGAAGTCAAGGATGAATAAAAATATCCCCATTTGACAGGACTTTTGTTACCCTGATTCTGTTCTTCTCATTTAAAAAATTATCATTTTTAAAAAAATGTTTATTTCAAATTTGATTTTCAATTTTATTTTCATTTAAAGTAATTTTTTATCTCAACATTTTCATTTTTATTGGGATTTTGAGGTGGATTTTTTAGTGTCATTTTGAATGGCGACGGTAGAAGTCCTCATTTTAATGGGAATTTTTTTGTTGTGACTTTTTCATGATCATTTTTCATTTACATTTTTTAAAATGATTTTTCAATTTTTCTTTTTTTTTGATTTTTCATTGCAATTTCTCATTGTCTTTTTTTAATGGAAACTTTTTAATTGCAATTTTGAAGTCTATTTTTAGGGTCTTTTTTTTCAAATTGGAAATTTCCCTTTAATTGTTATTGTAATTTTTTAATTAATTTTGGAGGTAATTTTAATTTCAATTTTCTGTTTAATTTCTTTGGTAAATTTTTAAATTGTAATTTATTATGGATTTTTTAATCTGCAATTTTTAAAATCTTCATGTTAGTTGCAATTTTCTGTTTAATTTCTTTGGTAATTTTTTAATTGCAGTTTTTAATGGTAATTTTTTAACTGTCACTTTTAAAATTGTCATATAAGTTGTAATCTCCTATTTAATTTCTTTGTCGATTCGTAAGCTAATTTTGATTATAATTTGGAAGTGTATTTTTAGTGGTCATTTTTGAACTGTAGTTTTTGTCATTGTCATTTTCATCACAATGTTCTACTTGATTTCTTTGGCGATTTTGAAATTGTTGTTTTGATGGGAATTTTTGATGGTAATTTTTTAATTCCACTTATTAAAAGTGTCATTTCAATTGTAATTTGTTATTTTCTCTTGTTGGTAACGTTGAAATTGTATTCTTGATTTTAATTTTATTGTAATTTTTAATCCTAATTTTTATTTTAACATTTAGATTTTAATTTTAATTGAATTTTTTAAATTGTCATTTTTATTGCAATTTTAAAATTTTAATTTCATTTGTAATATTGGGTAATTTTGAATGTCTATTGTAAGTTTTAAATTGTAATTTTTATTTTAATTGTTTCCTTTTAATTTTGATAGTAAATTTTTTGAATTGTAATTTTGGGTAGTTTTAATTGCCTTTTTAAAATTGTAATGTCCTTAATTGTCTTGTCTTTAATTGTCCTTTTTTAATTAGGTTATTACATTTTTTTAGAGTATTTGACTTTGTTTTTTCCTTTTTCAGGAGCTGCTGCTGTCAGACCCCACAAAGGTCCTCAGGGGCTGGAGCAGGGAAGGGCATCACAGCTCAACTGGAGATGGGAGGGGTTCCCAGTACTTACTGGGGGGGCAAAGCCTTGCCCCAGGACCCTTCTCCTTATGGACCTGGGGAGATCATTTATGGGGCAGGTTGTGTTATGGGGTGGGAGGGACAGGGACAGACCCCAAAACCAGTGGTTCGCGGGTTCAGACTTTCCATCACCCCAAAAACAGAGCAAGGGGGGTCTGGTGCTGGGATCCCAGTGATTTGGGTGGGGGGTCCTGTAAAAAAACCCCACTCCAGTACTTCCCTCCCGTCTCTTTTCCTTCTGTTTTCCATATAAACCTACAACTTCACCAGGTTTTGGTGACCAGGACCCCCCTGCTGCTGCTGTTGGTCCTATGGGGTTTACGAGGATTTTGGGGTTGTCTAAGGGAGCTACACGACATCTGTGGGGTGCCCTGGTATTGGAACCCCTCAAGACATTTCCTGGAGCCCGGGTGGGAAATGGTTAACTGGAGTTTCATTTAGGGTCCTTTAAAGGGGTTAGAAAAGGGAATGTCCCAAAATTCATGGGATTTTTGCTGTTCTTCCTGAAGTGGGAGCAGATACCCCTTAGTAGTGTGGCCTTAAGGCTGGCTGTGGGGTTTTATTGGGGTGCAGGTTTATAGGGGGTTTATTTGGGCTCAGATTTATATGGGAAACTTCAACTGGGAGCAAATATCCCTTAGGGCAGTGTGGCCTTAAACCTGGCTGTGGGGTTTTATTGGGGTGCAGGTTTATTTAGGGCTTACTGGGGGGTTTGTTGGGGCTTATGGGGACACTGTCTTGTTGGGGTTTTGCTGAGGCATAGGTTTTGTTGGGGCGCAGACTGATTGTTAAAGGGGTTAGTTGGTGGTTTATTGGGGCACGGTTTATTGGGGCACATTTTATTGTAGGATTATTGGGGGCTTACTGAGGACTTATTGGGGGTCTATTTGGGTTGTGTTGGGGCACAGGCTTATTGAGGTTTTGTTGGGGTGCAGGTTTATTTGGGGCTTACTGAGTATTTGTTGGGGGCATTATTGGGGTGCAGGTTTATAGGAGACTTACTGGGGTGGTGGATAATCGCAGTCGCTTGTTATTTTGAATCTTGGGGGTTTTTTTGAGGTCACCCTAAACAAAAATCCTATCCCCTCGGGATGGAATGGGCCCTTTCTGTGGGTCCTGTGTCCTCCAAACCCACTCTGTGTCCCCCAAAAGGGATTCCTGGCTTTAAATAGGATGTTTCCCTTAATGACTCCTAGAGAGGTCGCATGGGGTTGGGGTATCCATGGGGTGTTGCACAGTGTGGGGGTGTCTGTCAGGTTTCCAGGAGTTTGGGGTGTCCTAGGGGTGTTGCAGGGTTTGGGGTCGCCGTCAAGGGGTCAGGGTGCCTGTGGGGTGTTGCAGGGATTTAGAGTCCCATGGGGCATGGAAGGCTTTGTGGTGCCCATAGCGTGTTGTAGGGTTTAGGATGCCTTTGGGGTGTTGAAGCGTTTGGGGTCCCCGTGGGGTGTTGAAGGGTCTGGGGTCTCCATGGGGTGTTGAAGCGTTTGTGGTCCTTATGGGGTGTTGAAGGGTCTGGGGTCCCCATGGGGTATTGCTGGGGGCTGCCGGGGTTGGGGTGGCCTTGTCGAGGGGCACTGAACAAGGGCAGGACCCCCACACTCCACAGGCCGAGGCCGAGACCCCCACGGGTCACCGCAGTGGCTGGACCCCCATCAGCCTCCGCCGCGCCCCCAACCCCAGTCCCGGCCGGAGCCGCCGCCGCCGCCGCTGCCCCCAGCAAGTGCTCGGGGCGGGTAGGGGAGGGGCCNTGTGGCGCTGGGAGGGCTCTGTGGGGCTGGGAGGCTCTGTGGGGCTGGGGAAGGGCACTGGAGTGCCCTGCTTGGGGCTCGGGGTGTGGGGTGTCGTGTGGGGCTGTGTGAGGTCTGTATGGGGCTCTGTGGGGCGGGAGAAATGCCATAGGGGCTAGGAAGGGGCTTGTGTGGGGCTGATGGACCCAGCCTGGGGCTCTGTGGGGGGTCTGGGTTCCCGTGTGGGGAAGGGGATGGTGTTTTCTCGCCTCAGCAGCTGTAGGGCGAGGATGGGATGGGGCTCCCCACCCCATAGACACCCCCCCCTAGTGCAGGGCAGTGGGGTTGTACAGAGGTGCTTGAGCGTTGCTGGAGGCACTGGGGTGCACTGGGGTGAAGACACTGGGTCACACTGAGGTGAGGACGCAGGGTTACCTGGGGATGGGAGCACTGGAATGAGGACACTGGAGTACGCTGGAGTGAGGACATCGGGGTACACTGGAGTGAGGACACAGGGTTACATAGGGATGGGGGCACTGGGGTGCTCTGGGGTGAGGACACTGGGGTGCCCTGGGCTGAGGACATGAGGGTGCACTGGGGTAAGGACACTGGTTTACATTGGGATGGTGACAAGCTCTCTATCCACCATTTGAACCGGTGGGATGGTACTTGGCGTGGGGGCTCTTTTTCCCCCTCTGTGCCCGGGGTACCGTCCCCTCGATGCCACTCACAGTCTCCAGTGGGGTGTGTGAGCAGACACGAGGTTTTGCTGGCAGCGCCCGTAGGGGATCGCACAAGGTGAAGCCTGAGGGGGCTTTATTGGGGTTTATCTTATTCGAGAAGCTCCTGCTCCTCTGGAGACAACAGAAAGCCCCTGGTTTGTAGAACACACCTTGGGCTGAGCCACCCGCTATCGGGACGGAGTATTTTACGTGGTAAGAGCTTGTGGGGGGGATACGTCAGTCATCGGTGTGTCCTCGGCCCGTGGCTTCCAGCCAAGGCTCTGGGGCTGTTGCTGGCCTCACCGGGGTGAGCAAATGGGTCTGCGCTGCTGCTGGTGGAAAAAAAAAATCACATTGAGAAGGAAAAAAAAAACCCAAAACCCTAAAATAAAAATCCTACAGTTGATACTTTAGGGTTTTAAATGTGGAGTCGGTGTGGGGTATCTGCATAGTGAGTGTTGGGATGGATTTGGGGTGCTGCTGGGGCATTGTCCTTGTTTAAATGATGATGGTGACATCAAATCCAGCCTGGAAACGGGGATTGGAGGTTAAAGTTGTGAAGCTTGAATCGCTCCCTGTTTTTAAAACGTGGGGATGTTATGTCCCTGCTGCCTCTTGGAAGGGCTGGTAGGGGCAAAACATCACCCAGTCCCTCCAGCAGAGGCGTTTAACTGGTTTGTAGAGGCTGTTTGTCGGGGGGCTGAGGTGGGTTTGGGTTGGGTGGTGACACTGTGACTTGGAGATGCTTAGATTTTGCATCCAGCCTGGTACCAGTGGGGCTGAGAGCTCTGCATGGGGTCCCTGGATGTGGATGTTGGGGTCCGTGATAGGATGGTGGGTTTCTCAGTGAGTTGCTTGGGTTCTTGGATTCTTCAACGGGGTGCTTGGTCCTCGGTGACATGTTGGGTTCCTCAATGGGGGATCCTTGGTGGGATATTTGGTTCCTTGGTGGGGTGCTTGGATCCTCAGATGGGGTATGGGGTTGGTGTTTGGGTCTTTGGTGGGATATTGGCTTCCTCAGCAGCGTGCTTGGGTCCTCGGATGAGGTGTTGGGTTCCTCAGTGGGGTGCTTGGGTCCTTGGTGAGATACTGGGTTCCTCAGCGAGGTGCTAGGGTTCTCGGTGAGGTGTTGGGTTCCTCAGTGTGTTGCTTGGGTTCTTGGGCTGTTGGATTCCTCAATGATCCTTCTGGGTCCTTGGTGAGATGTTGAATTCCTCGGGGGGGGGGTGCTTGGGTCCTCCTTGAGTTGTTGGGTTCTTCCATGAAGTATGTGTGTCTTTGCTGGGGTGTTGGGTTCCTCAGTGAATTGCTTGGGTCCTCAGTGGGATATGGGGTCCTCAGCGGGGTGTTTGGGTCCTTGGTGAGGTGCTGGGTTCCTCAGCAGGGTTCCCAGTTCCTTGATGGAACGCTGTACGTCAGCCCTGCAGTGTGGTGGATGCTGACAGCACCCTGTGGGATGAAGGAGGAGGAAGATGAGGGTATGATGGACCTGAAGGTGATAGGGTGCTGGTGGAGAAAACCCTAGCCAAGGGCTTTTCTTTTCAGGGTGAGGGTTTGGTGCGATGCAGCAGACGGGGCTGGTGCTGGACAAAATCCCTGGTGGTGTGGAAAGAAATAATCAGCTTTTTGGGGAATTAGTGGAGAAGTTCTCAATTCTGCTGAAACTCATTGGGAGAGACGGTGCCCCGTGGCCTCAGGTTTGGATCCCTGGAGCAGAGGTGGCTACCGGGGTGATGATTTGGGCAATTAATTTTTACTCTTTGGGTTGTTTTTTTTTAAGTAGGAGCAAATAATCTTTGATTATTTGGTGGCTGAATTCTGCTGAGGTCCTTCCCCAGCTCTGCTGGGGCATCTTCCTGCTGGGATGAGCCGGAAAATAAGGACAATGCGAGGAAAAAGCCAGCTGCATCCTTCACTCAGTGTCCTGTAATTAGGAGAATTTTAATTAGCACCTTGTAGAAGGGGAAGGTCTGCTGGGAGGGTTGAGGTTTCAGCACTGTCTGTCCCGCTGTGGCTCCGTGTGTTGCCTCAGGATTGGGAGTGAAAACGCTCTGTAAAGGATGTAGAGAGAGATTTGGGGTTTGATTTCTGCTTTTATCCCATTTAATGGTTAATTTTATCTTTTATCTCGGTTTTTATCTCTTTCTATAAAGTTGTTCCAGCCCCTTGAGGGAGCTGCAGAGCTCCTGATCTGGTGCCTTATCCCGAGGAAATAAGGAATCTTAGAATCATTAGAGATCGGAAGGGACCTCAAAAGATCATCCAGTCCAATCCCCCAACACAGCAGGATCACTTAGACCAAGTCACACAGGAACACAAATGCTGGGTGCTGGTGGCCCTAAAGAAGTGGCCACCGGCCCTTTAGGGTTTGAGCTACTCGTCGTAACCTGTTTGTGATCAGGAATTGGGGCTGAGTGAAGGATTTTTGAGTTGGTGAGTGGAAAAAGAGGAAAAGGGTAGGAAAGTCAGCGGTGAGGAGAACAGGATGACGAGGGATTAGCATGAAGTCAACCTCTGCCGGCGACGTCCTGGCTTCATAAACATCAGGATTAGAACTAATTAGCAAAGGAGCCTCGTTGCAATTATTTCCCTCTCAAGATCGAGCTGAAATTGAATTAAATCCATCCAAGGATCATCTCTTGATGCAGCCCCCCGGCACCAAAAGCCGCAGCATCCCCCAGTGCCAGTGGTCCCGGGGGTCTCTTCCCGTCGCTTAGGGCCACTCGTGGCGCTGCCTGGTCCCTTCCAAGAAATCCCGGGTCTGGCACAGGGACAGGCTGGGGTTTCGCAACCTGCCGCTTGCCCGATAGGACTGGACGGTTATAGACGGCCGGCGCTCACGTGGCTCCGGGAGAAGGAGTTTTTGTGGAGAAACCCTCCGAATCCTTCGCAAGAGACGCGGTGCTTTTCCGAAGCGAGAAGGGGTAGATCGTGAGATCGATCCCAGCCTAACTGTCAGGTTCGTTCCGGAGAAGGCGGCTGAATCGGAGCA
The DNA here is from genome assembly GCA_013400115.1 of Rhinopomastus cyanomelas. Lineage (NCBI taxonomy): Eukaryota > Metazoa > Chordata > Aves > Bucerotiformes > Rhinopomastidae > Rhinopomastus > Rhinopomastus cyanomelas. The sequence continues at coordinate 525,626 of VXBP01009293.1, read as the reverse complement.
GATCTGGCAAACGAGGCGGTTTGTGTTCGTTCCCGGTTTCTGTTTGTTTTCCTTTCCCCCGAGCTGTCTCTCCACACGGAATTTTCTCCGCGTTGGTGGAGCTGCCGGGGTTGAGCTTCACCAGCGGGGAGCGGGGACACCGTGTTCTACAGGGAGGAGAACTTCACCTTTCCCTCTGGTGTCCCCAAGCCCCCGGCTGCATCGCTCTCCCACTTTGTTTGGACCAGGGGAGAAGGTCCCAGTGGAACAAACCTGTTCACTTTCCCCAGTGAGAACCCCAGGAGTGGGCAGTGGGATGTCAAGTGCTTTCTCACTTCCCAAAGAGGGTTTATATAACCTGCTCGGATTTCTTGTTGTTGGGTTCTTGGGGGACTTTTCCCCCCTCTCTCTGGTTGCATAATCCCAATGTAGGAAAGCTGTGGGGGATCGTGCTCCCCGCTGCCGTGTCTCTCGAGTGGGTTCGGAGGCTGCGCTCGGCTCCCTCCTGAGCAGCTCAGGCAGGTGTGGAGCAGCCAGTTTGTGTTTAGGGGTTTTGTCATTTATTGTTTAAATGAATTTTGCTGCCATAATCCGAGGCTCTGTCAGCCCCCAGGAGGGGATGGCTGCAGGATGAAGCCTCTCCCTGCCGATGGAGAGGCAGAGACTTCACTGCCAGCTCCAGCATCCCTGGTTTTTCCATTATTTTCGGGATGCGCCGCGTGTGGCAGCCACTGGTCGGGATTTTTTGTGGGGTGAGCAGCTGAAATCCCCACTGGGGCCGCGTTTTGGGAGCCGCAGAGCAGCATCGGTGTGTAAAACCCTCTTCCCACATCCCATCCCTGGTGCCTTCAACCCATAAATGTTGATGGCTTTTCCTTTCCCCGCTGTCTGCTGGAATAAAAGAAGGGGAAAAATAAACCCCACAACTTTTTATTTTAATGATGGGGTGGACCCAAGAAACATCCAAACCCACAGGAGCACTTTTATCCCAGTGAATCCTTATTTCGAAGCAACCTGGAAAAAACCAGTGAGCAAACACTTGGAGGGAGATCATTTTTAATGGATGTATGTTGTGAACTGGGACGGGGTGATATGGGGACACCGCCACCTTGGTGACAGTGGTGATGGTGGCTCTGGCCCCGCTCTGGGGGATGTGGATGGGTTCAACCCATCTCTGCTTTTCCCTCACAATATTTATTCTGGCTGCCCCACGTGCTGGTTCCTTTGGCTGCAGCTGAAGCTCGAGGGCAGCTGCTTGGAACATGAGAAGAAATCAGCCCGTTCGGACTGGGATCTGAACTAAAACCCCTGCAGGAGCTTCAAATCCTCAGCCAGGTGAAACCATGGGAGCGATGGGCACACGGTGGGGTTTCAGCTCACCTCGTGCAGAGGTTTTCCCTTTTCTCCCTTAATTAGTCTCTTAATTGTTTAAAAACCTCCCTGTGCTGCCATTCTGCTGTTCACCGGTCCCTTCTGGCCCTGGCGAGGTGATGGGTGGCTGTGGACCTCTCTGGGGTGTCCCCATGGAGGCATTGGGATGCTCAGTGGGTTCTGGGGTGTCTGTGGGTTAACGCTGGGGCAGCAGTTGGGGGTGGATACAGGAGGCCACAGAGTTCTCTTTGATCCCCAGTGGTGTGAGAGGTTCGTTAGGGTGCTGGGCAGTTCCAGCAGCTCTGGTCGTGGTTTGTTGGTTGGTTTGAAGAGCAGATGCTCCTCTGGGATGTTGCTGCCCTCACAGCCTGCATTCCAGGAATTGAAACCGTCTGCGTGAGTCTGCAGCTGCAGAGGGACAAGTCCAAGGGCAGGTTCCTGCCTCTGGGTCAGGCCAGTTACAGGCTGGGTGCAGGGTGGGTTGAGTGGCCCTGAAGAGAAAGATTTGGGGGTGTTGGTTGTTGAAGAGCTCAACAAGGGTGAGCTTCTGTGGCCCAGAACCACCACTGTCCTGGGCTGAATCAAGCAGCCAGCAGAGCAAGAGAGGGGATTCTCCCCCTTCACTCTGCTCTAGTGAGACCCCACCTCAAATCCTGTGGCCAGTGCTGGTGCCCCCAACATCAGAAGGACCTGGAGCTGTAGGAGCCAGTCCAGAGGCCACAGAGATGATCCAAGGGCTGGAGCCCTTCTGCTCTGAGGGAGGAGCTGGGGTTGTTCAGCTCAGGGAAGGGAAGACTCAGGGGAGACCTTAGAGCTGCCTTCCACTATGTGGGTATTTTATTAGGAAAAGTGGTTTTCTTGATAGTTGTGGGGAAATAAAACCTCAGTGGGGTGGTGGAGACAGCCCAGCTGCCAGGCTGAGGCCTGGGGTCGTGCTTTCTGGGATTTGGGGTTTTGGCCCCTGGGATTCCGGGTGAGGCTCCCAGGCTTTGGGGGTTTCACTCCTTGGGATTTGGGGTGATGCTGCCCAGGCTTTAGAGTGGTGCCCTGAGGGATTTAGGGTTTTGTTCTGTGGGATTTGGAGTAGTCCTCCCAGAGCTTTGGGGTTTTGCTCCCTGAGATTTGGGGTGATACTTGTAGGGATTTGAGGTAATGCTCCTAGGCTTTGGGGTGATGCTCCCAGAGCTTTGGGATTTTGCTCCCTGGAATTTGGGGTAGTGCTCTCAGGGATTTGGAGTTTTGCTTCATGGGATTTAGGGTGGTGCTTCCAGACATTTAGGATGTTGCTGCCCATGCTTTGAGGTGATGCTCCCAGAGCTTTGGGAGTTTGCTCCTTGGGATTTGAAGTGGTGCTCTCAGGGTTTTGCTCCCTGGGATTTGGGGTGATGCTTCCAAAGATTTGGGCTATTGCTCCTGAGACTTTTGGGGTGATGCTTCCAGGGATTTGGGGTTTTTGCTCCCTGGGATTTAAGGCCCTGTATCCCTCCCCATGCCTTTACATCCCTGTTTTTCAGCCTGACCTTTGCATTTTACACAAAGTCCCTCCCGTGTTGCCATCCAAAGCTTTTTAGGGCTGTCCTGGGGCCGTGAAAGTGAAAGGGCTCGGTGCTAAGCAGGTCTTAAAAAACAAACCCCAGAGCACTCCCACTCCTGTGTGTTTTTTCCATCCTGTTAATTTTCATCCTGACTTTCAGCAATAAAAAGCTTGGACAGCTGACAGCCCCTTTTTCTTCTTGAACCCTCTTTATTTTGAAACCCACAGTAAGATGCTGCAGGCTGGTTTATGGAAACAGCGACTCAAAGCATCATTCCATGGCCACAGGGAGCCAGGACGGGGTTGTCCATGGTCTCCTCACCCTTTTCTTCCCGTAGTCTGTGGCTTAAAACCACCATCTCAGTTCTTCTTCAATTCTGTCCTAGAATAAAGCACAAACAGGGGTTTAATTTGATGTATTTAATTTTTAATGGTTTTGTTTTCCCCCCACTTCTTACCAGCTATTTGTGTGAAGTCCCCACCCTGTCTGCTTGGGCACCTCCCCGACACCCCCTGGAGCTCCACACCTTCTCCAGCGATCGCATGGTGGCAAGGTGAGACCCTACTAACCCCTTCCTGGGCCTTTCTCTTCACCTTCCCCCCCGTCTCCTTCCTCCTTTCCCTTCCTGTTGGTCTGGGTGACGTGAAGATTTTCCATTTGGAGCTGGTGAATTCCTGGTACTGAGATTTCTAGGAAGCAGGGCTTGGGATCGTGCGCTGGGTGAAACCTTAGCATGTGTGATACCTGGGGTGTCCTCAGCCCGGGGTCGTACATCTGCGTCCCATTCACAGTAGCTGTTCCAGGACCTCAGCACCCTCCCAGGGAGAGATTTCTGCCTCAGATCTCATCTCAATCTTCCCTCTTTTAGCTCAAACACAGACCCCTTGTCCTAGCACCAGAGTCCCACAGAAAAAATCCCTCTCCAGCTGAGGCCCTGGAGCAGGTTGCCCAGGGAGGTTGTGGCTGCTCCACCCCTGGCTGTGTCCAAGGCTGGGTTGGATGGGGCTCTGGGCAACCTGCTCTGGTGAGGGATGTCACTGCCCCTGGCAGGGGGTTGGCACTGGGTGAGCTCGGAGCTCTGGTCCAACCCATCCCAGTCTGGGATTCTGTAGTTCTTTATTCCATATTAATTAACACTAAAATAGCTGCTCTTGGTTGTGCCCAGAAGTCAAAACCTCTGGATATTAAAACCTGCTAGTTACAGCTCTGTAAATTGCAGATTGAACAGCTCTGCTGATGTTTTGGATCATCCAGTTGAGTGGGAACTGATTAAAGCAAATAAGTGAGGACCCCAAACTCTTTAGGGATAATTTTCCCTTTTCTCACAGGGAGGGTGGGGTTGGCAGCTCTGTGATTCAGAGGCATTTTTAGGGGTTACAGGCTCCTGTAAGAGACTTGACTTAAGAAGATGAATAATCAAATGGTGCAAAACTGCCTCAATTGGTGCAAAACCACCCCAAATGCTGCAGGGCTGCTCTAAACCTGTCCCAACCAGTGCAAAACCACCCCAAAAGATGCAAACCCACCCCATCATCCATGTGTACCTTCCCTGGGTGTTTTTCATCTTCCCATCTGTGCAGGGAGATTCCTTCCCTCTTGTGTCCTTTCAGTGATGCCCTTACACCCTGCTGCAGCTCTGGGTAGAGGGGAACCCCCAGCCCGGGGTGGGGGTTAACCCTTATACAGCCCCTTTCCTCCTGCTCTCACCCATCTGTCTGTACATCCCAGGGAATCAGAGCAGTGTTGGGTGTTTTGGAAGAGAGAGGGTGGTTCATCTTCAGTTACAGACCTGCAGTGTCAAGTTGGGGTAACAGCAACAGGGGAGCTGGGTTTGTCTGAAACACCCTGAGGGTCCACATGGGGTGATCCATTAGTTCCCTCCCTAGATCCAGAGCACTCACAGAATCATTGAATGTGTTGGGTTGGAAGGGACCTCCAAAGGGCAGCCAGCCCACCAAGCAGAGGCAGCACTCACCAGGTTGCCCAGAGCCCCAGCCAGCCTGGCCTTGAATGGCTCCAGTAATGGGGTGTCCACCCCCTCTCTGGGCAGCCTGTGCCAGGGATCCCCCACCCTCAGATTCCAGACCTTTTTCCTCCTGTCCAGCCTCACTCTGCCCTTTTCCAGCTTCAGACCGTGGCCCCTCGTCCTATTGTTCCCTGCCCTTGGGAACAGCCTTCCCCAGCCTTCTGAGAGGCCCCTTTCAGGGGTTGGAAGGTCACTAGAAGGTCCCCCCAGAGCCGCCTTCTCTCCAGGCTGACCAGCCCAAACTCTCTCAGCCTGTGCCCAGAGCAGAGGGGCTCCAGCCCTCTGAGCATTGCTGTGGCCTCCTCTGGACTCGCTCCAACAGGTCCCACAAAGAGAAGCTGCAGGCTCTGACACCTCCCATGACCTCACACAGCTCCCTGCTCTCGAAATCTCAGGGAGTAGCAGTCACTCTGGTTTTTTTTCCTTTTCCCTACAACTGTTTGTCTCGGTTTAATTGGGATTTTGGGTCTTGGCCAACCTCTGTCTGTCTCTCCAAACCGGAGATAAGCAGCAGCAGGCAGTGTGTTTCCTCTAACCTAGTTGGAGCTGGATGTTTTCACTGGCTTGGAGAAGTCTCGAGCTCTTTCATAACGTGGGCCACATCTCGATAGCTGGTCGTGTGGGCTCCATCCCTCCCACTGCTGCTGACGCAGAGCGTCTCCCCTCCCGCTTGCCTTGGCCGGCTTCCCTGGATGACTCCGCTAATTGCTTACGTCGAAAAATAATGAGAAGGATGCGTGTGATGTATTTTTAGATGTCTCTTGGTGGGATTTAGCAACCGGTGAGGCTCAGCCAGCACCTCCCCATCCGTCTTCTGCAGCTCCAGTGGCGGCTGCTTGGTGGGTCTCGGGAGGTTCTGTCCCCAGAGGTGGCCGTTCTCTTGCAAGCTGCTCCCCGTTTTGGGAGGGTTTCTCCTGGATCTTAATGAATGGATCCTGCAGAGGATCTGTGCCACTGCCAGGGTGGGGCTTCCTCACTCATCTCCAGTAGGAGCTGGGGAGCCCTGGAGCCCATGTGCTGCACAGCTGCAGAAAGAGACCCTCTGCCCATCTGACTGTTCTCTCTGAGCCCCGAGAGCAGTCTTGGGGACTGTGGCACCTCAAATGGGTTGTGGTCAAGGCTGAGGAGTTAACTCAGCCCATAGCCTCATTAATGTTTATAAATACGTGAAGGGTGGGTGTCAGGAGGATGGAGCCAGGCTCTGCTCAGAATCATCCAGTGATAGGGGAAGGAGCAACAGGTGTGAGCTGAAACGGAGGAGGTTCCACATCAATATCAGGAGGAACTTCTTCCTAGTGAGGGTGACAGGGAACCCCACCCAGAGGAGTTGTGGAGTCTCCTTTTCTGGAGATGTTTAAAACCCAGCTGGCCATGTTCCTGTGTGACTGGATCTAGAGGATCCTGCTGTGGCAGGGGGCTTGGACTGGATGATCTTTTGAGGTCCTTTCTCATCTCTAATGTTCTGGGTTTCTGTGAATCTCTATGGTGGGTTGGAGACCATCTCAGCACCCAAATCATCAATCATGGAATGATTTGGGGTGAAGGGACCTTTGAAACTTCTCCAGTCCAACCCCCTGCAATGAGCAGGGACATCCCCAGGCAGAGCAGGTCGCTCAGCACCTCATGGTCCAAACTGACCTGGGATGGTTCCAGGGATGGGGCTTCTCCCACCTGTCTGAAGAACCTGGGCCAGGCTCTCACACCCTTGAGCACCAACAACTTCTTCCAAAGTAACTGATGACCTGTTCTCCAGAGCCAAAACAGAATCATTCAGCTTGGAAAAGACCCTTGGGCTCATCACATCCAACCATGAACCCAACTCCAACAAGTTCACCACAAAACCATCTCGCTAGGCACCACATCTAAGCGACCTTTCACCACCAGAGTTGGCTTTTTGAGTGTTTTTCTCCCCCTCAAAACCTCAGCTGAGCAGGGAAAACAGAGCAGAAGACGCAGAAACTCATTAACTATCCCCCGAAGACGCTGCTAATTGGGCAGTGCAGCAAGTAGTTCCTTTACTCTGTTTTCTTCATCCATCGCAGGGCTCTTTGTGTCTCGGTGGCTTCCTGTGCCGAGGGGGGGAACCAGTCTCCAGCTCTTCCCTTCCCACCCTAGTGCGAGCAACACGATTCTCCTCACAGCCCGACTTGGAGCTGAACCCCCCCCAGCTCCTTTCTTCTGCTCTTTCTGAATCCCCCGAACGCAAACGATTTTCTCCTGCTGCTTCACGTCAGCTCCCACACCAGGGGCTGTGGGAAAGTTGTGCAATTCAGAGGGACTCGAATAGCTCTGGCTTCTGTCTCGACTAACCCATCGCTTTCTAATTCGCCGTCACATGTTTCCCTGATGACGCGGCGCGCGGCCGTGCGGCTACCAAAATAGCCTTTGGGGTCTGAAGGAAATCATCAGGAAATTTGTTTCTTCTTATTTTTCTTTTAAACACCCACCGCACAGGCAGTCGTCTCTTGCACCAGGCACCGCTGGAAAGTCTCTGTTTGGTGAACTCTGGGGCTCTTCTGGCACCTCAGCTGATCATAGAATCATTAGGGATTGGAAGGGACCTCGAAAGATCACCCAACCCAATCCCCCTGACACAGCAGGATCACCTAGACCAAGTCACACAGGAGGGTCATAAATGTCTCCAGTGAAGGAGACTCCACAACCTCCTTGGTCAGCCTGTTCCAGTGCTCTGTCACCCTCACTGCAAAGAAGTTCCTTCTCATATTGATGTGGAACCTCCTCTGTTCCAGCTCACGTCCATTGCCCCTTGTCCTATCACTAGATAACACTGAGCGGAGCCTGGCTCCATCCTCCTGACACCCACCCTTCAAATATTTACAGACATTAATGAGGTCACCCCTCAGTCTCCTCTTCTCCAAGCTCAAGAGACCCAGCTTCCTCAGCCTCTCCTCAGAAGGGAGGTGCTCCACCTCCTTCATCATCCTCATTGCCCTACGCTGGACTCCCTCCAGCAGCTCCACATCCCTCTTGAACTGAGGGGCCCACAACTGGGCACAATACTCCAGATGATGTTGGGGATGTGGTGCTCCAGCAGTTTGCCCTAAAATAAACCCTCAACTTCCTCGTCTTCTGTGAATTTGTGTCTTTCTCCACCCAAATAGGTTGGAACAGGCTGCCCAGAGAGGTGGTGGAAGCCCCATCCGTGCAGCCATTCAAGGTCAGGCTGGCTGGGGCTCTGGGCAACCTGGTCTGGTGAGTGCTGGCCCTGCTTTGTGTAGGGGAGTTGGACTGGATGGCCCTTGGAGGTCCCTTCTGACTCAATGATTCTATTATGAACAGTTGGGATTCTTTTGGTCCTGCTGTGGCAGGGGGACTGGACTAGATGATCTTTCAAGGTCCCTTCCAACCCCTAATGTTCTGTGAGTCTGTGGTGGTGGATTTGTGGAGAAGGTGCTGGTTTTGCCTTCAGGTCTTTCCACAGAGGATCAGCTGATCTCTCTTTTTGGGGTGCTCTTGCTGAGTGAGGAATTGAGGCTTCACGAGGCTGAGGTGCTGCTTTCCAGCTAGGAATCTCTGACGAGTAGCTAACTCATGGAATCGTAGGGTGGTTTAGGCTGGAAAAGACTTTACAGGATCATCGAGTCCAACCGTTAACCCAGCTGTCCCAAGGCCACTGCTGGACCCTGAGCTCCAGATCTCCACGACTCTGAAACACAGCCAGGGCTGGTGATTCAGCCCCTTCCCTGGGCAGCCTGTTCCAAGGTCTGAGGGCCCTTTCCAGGGAGAAGTTTCTCCTCAGGGCCAACCTAAACTTCCCCTGGGGCAGCCTGAGGCCATTTCCTCTTGTCCTATTGCTTGTTCCTTGTGAGAAGAGAACAACCTCCACCTCTCTGCACCCTCCTGTCTGGCAGCTGCAGACAGCAATAAGGTCTCCCTTCAGCCTCCTTCTCTGCAGACTGACCAGCCCCAGCTCCCTCAGCTGCTCCTCACAAGGATTCTTCTCCAGACTCTTCCCTGGACCTGCTCCAGCCCCTCGATGTCCTTCTTGTATTGAGGTGCCTAAAGCACTCAAGGTGTGGCCTCACCAGTGGAATTCCGTGTGGAAAACAGCTCACAAGGCAAATGCTGGATGCTTTTCTGTCCCAAATCACAGGACATTAGGGATTGGAAGGGACCTCAAAAGATCATCCAGTCCAATCCCCCCACCAGAGCAGGATCACCTACACCAAGTCGCACAGGAACACCCACCTCTACCTTAATCAGAAAGAATGAGCAAAGCTTGGTGGCCACCAGCCCTTGGTTTCTGTAGACTAGATCTGAGGAAGAAGTTCTTCAGTGCCAGGGTGGAGAGACTCTGGAATTGATTGCCTGGAGAGGCTGTGGCTGCCCCCACCCTGAAGGTGTTCAAGGCCAGGTTGGAGACCTTGAGCAGCCCAGTCTGGCTGAGAGGTGCTGCTGCCCATGGCAGGGGGTTGGGGCAGATGAGCTCTGAGGTCCCTTCCAGCCTGGGCCAGTCTGGGATTCCATCATTCTAGCCCACAATCCCTTCAGTATCCCCAGCTTTGACCTCTCTCTCTGCTGATGTGGGTGCTTCAGTGCTGGTCCTTCAGCAGATCATCACCACGGAAGATCCTGGTGCTTTCCAGCCGTGATGATTCTATGAATCTATGACTGCGGAGACGCTCCCTGAGCTCTTTCCACGCGGTCTGGTGCCAGGAGTTGGTCACTTGGTGCTTTTTTGGGTGAAACCTGTTGGAGGAGCCTCTTGGGGCAACATTGACCTGGAGATGCTGCTGATGAAGGCCGTGAGCGTCCTCCTCGCTGCGGGGCTGTCCCCTGTCCCAGGCCAGTGTCACACGTCGGGGCTTCCTGCGCCCTGTGGTTCGGAGGAGCCTGGGTGGCCCCTGGGAAGGGATTTTCCGTTCTGCAGCTTGAGATGTCCTCCAAGCTTCCTGCCCCAGAGAACTGCTTCTTGTCTTTTTTCTTTAACCCTTTCCTCTCACACCCTCCCCTCCATGGTCCTGTAGGGCTGAGGGGGTGCATTCCGTTGCCTTTCCAGGTCCAGGGCTTATGCGAGGACACCATGACCACTGATGAGGCCACCAAGAGCGAAGGGGAGGTGCAGGCGGTGGCTCTCGCAGAGCGTGGGGAGGACATCACGCCGGCTCAAGACCGAGGGGTGCTGAAGGTGAGAGGAGGAGGTTCCACAGGGGTCCCACCTTTCCTTCTGCGTTTTGGGGTGCATGGCCACATCAGGGTGTGGTTGTGTCCCCAGCCTTTGGGCTCACGTAGCACTTTCAAGGCTGTGGGACTGGTTTTTATGGGGTTTTATGGTTCTAATGTTTTATTTGCAAGGTGTTTTATGGTTTTAATGATTTATTTGCAAGGTGAAGGGGCTGAGCATCGCTCGGAGTCACCAGGGAATAGGGTGGTGTTTGAGAGCGATGGATTGAGGCTGCTCGAGGAGGTTCACTGCTGTTGCGGTGCTGACGAGATTATTAGCTGTAAATCCCCCGAGTGCCGGCGAGTGACTCAGGGATGGCAGAAGGAGCCGGTTGCTGAGCTCATCCCGGCTGCTCCACAGCCCATTTTTCATATTCAGGGCCCTTTCTGGATAGTTCTGCTCCGCGGCGTTCGCTCCTCTCGAGCTGAATAGGACCTTTCCTCTAAGAATAGCATCCTCCTCCTCCTCCCCGGCTCCATCCTCAGCTCAAGAACTGCTTGTTCCAGGCTGTAGCATTCGCAAGGAAAAAAAAGAAGTGTTGACAAGAAGGGAGGAGGGCAGAGACACACCCCTGCGGGGAGCGCACACGGGCAGGCGCTGCCGCGGCTCCGGGCGGCGGGACGATGCCTTTAGCCAGACACCTCCGCACAGCAGGGCTGCTCCTGCTGCCCCTGGCCCCCGGCTCTGGCACCGGGGCTCTGCTTTGGCCTTTAGTATTGTTAGGGGGTACACTTATATAGGTATAAATAGATATAAAAAGCAAACAGCCCCCCATAAATACGTTTATATAATTAAACTGTNATATTTATTATATAAATATGTATTAAATATCTATTCTATATAGTGTATAAATTGTATAAATATATTACATAAATGTATTGTGTACAAGTGTATAATATATAAATGTATATGTAATATTCATTCTATATTATATCTTGAAATATGTATTATAGGTTTTTAAAATATACACAAATACACAAATATAAAATAGAGAAATGTAAAATATTGACATAATTATATATTAATATATCTTTATAGTTTTTAATTCAAATATACAAAAATCTAAAAATATATCATA
>VXBP01009293.1:481583-513950 GCA_013400115.1 Rhinopomastus cyanomelas | reverse complement strand
TATCACATATATCGTAGAAATATAGACAAAATATATCGTGTAGTATATTCAATATATAACCCCCGTATTTATATATAAAATACATTAATATCTTTAAAGATATATATACTTCTATATAGTTATATATATAATGTAACATATATTTACATAGTTATTTTGAATATATATTATATATATAAAAATGCCATTCTATAATATATTATGTAAATATAGAGAAANAAGATCATCTAGTCCAATCCCCCTGCTGCAGCAGGAATCCCCCTGCCACTACATATTGTGTTTTTTATATTAAATATACCAAAAACCCTGTATAAATAAATATACTTTGATATTATTAAAAAATAGTTCTAATATTCAGATATATGAACATTTAAATATATATATAGTATAAATATGTATTATTATAACTTATATATAACAAAATATCTATTACAGTTTCTGTATTAAAATATACAAAATATATAAATACATATACAAGATACGTATAACTAATATTTCTATATTATCTGCTTTATTACGTGTGATTTTTAGATAAAATATAAAGACATATATTAAAAATACATAATTTATGTTCAAAATATGGGGTTAGGGGTAGGTTTAAGGTTGGAGTTAGGTGTGTATTGAAAATAATCTCTAGGCATATATTAAAAGGAATGTATTAGGTTGGTATATTGTTATTGTAATTAGTAAAATAATATTTATTATATGTCATGTATGAAATAATGATGTATTGAAATATCTGACACACGTTAAAAAGAGATGTGATGTCTGTAGGTGTGTGTGTACATGAAGATGTGTGTCTGTGTCTCCATCTGTCTCTGTCCCATGGCCTCACGGGTGGGTTCTCTCCTTCAGATCGTTAAGCGACCCGGCAGCGAAGATGAGTCCCCCATGATTGGGGACAAGGTTTACGTCCACTACAAAGGGAAGCTGGCCAATGGGAAAAAGTTCGACTCCAGCCGTGATCGGAATGAGCCCTTTGTCTTCAGCCTGGGCAAAGGTGAGCAGGGCCCAGGGTGCTGTGCGGGGCTGGTCCTGGGGTGCGGGTTGGGGTCATCCTGGGTGGGTGGGAGATGGTTGGAGGACAGATGGGATGCTGTCAGCTCTGCTGCCAGCTTAAGTGACTTAGAATCGTAGAATCACCAAGGTTGGAAAAGACTTCAAGGTCATCAAGTCCAACTGTCTGTCCTACAACCCAACCACTAACCCATCTGCTTTTGGTTTGGCACCTTTGCTGCCTGGTTGTTGAACCCCTCCAGGGATGGTGCCTCCACCCCCTCCCTGGGCAGCCTGTCCCAAGGCCTCCCCACTCTTGCTGGGAAGAGGTTTTCCCTCAGATCCAACCTGACCCTCCCCTGGCACAACCTGACCCCATTTCTTCTGGTCCTGTCGCCAGTCCCCAGGGAGAAGAGGCCACCCCCCACCTCACTGCAGCCTCCCTTCAGGTAGCTGTAGAGAGCAGTGAGGTCTCCCCTCAGCCTCCTCTTCTCCAGGCTGAACAGCCCCAGCTCCCTCAGCCTCTCCCCATCTGTTCTCCAGACCCATAACCAGCCCAGTTTCCCTTCTCCAACCCCTCCCTGTCCTTCCTGCTCTGCACTGCCCAAACTGCCTCCAGTACTCGCGGTGCAGCCTCACCAGGGCTGAGTACAGGGACAACATCACCTCCTTGGTCCCACTGGCCACACTTCTGTGGGTGGGTTGTTTGGGGGGTTTTTTTTGGGGGGTGCCATCCTCACAACCCCCAGGCTGGAGGTTTTTCCAGGCTGCTGGTTGCTCCCCCTTTGCCCACTGCCTGACACCCCCACCCCGCCTCTCTCCTAGGTCAGGTAATCAAGGCATGGGACATCGGGGTGGCAACCATGAAGAAGGGAGAGATCTGCTACTTGCTCTGCAAACCCGAGTACGCGTACGGCTCTGCTGGCAGTGCCCCCAAAATCCCCTCCAACGCCACCCTCTTTTTCGAGGCAAGTGATGCCGTCGAGCCGGCGGCGCGTGGCTGGGCTCGCTCGCTGCCTTCCAGCCTCGGGAGCAGAAGAGAAACCGCCCAACCCAAAACCAACAAAAACCCAGCCTGGATTCCTGAAACGTGTCCCTCTGCTCCAGGAACCGCTGCCAGGGTTTTCTCAGAAATGTGTGTCTGAGCTGGGACTGCGGCTCGGGAGAGCCCCGGTGCTGGGGTGGGGTTAGCGGGGAGCAGCGGGCAGATTCCCAGTTTAAAAATGCACATGGGGAGGGGAGAAAGCGGCTGGGAAGTGCCTCTGGGTGCTAAAACCCCAGTAGTGCTGCGGGACGACGGTAGGGAGGCTGAGGGTTTGGCACAGGGTGCTGGCTGGGCAGGGCTCGTCAGGACAAGGCGCTGGGCTGGGAGGAATGAGTCTGTCTGAGTCGTTCCAAGCCACGCGGGGACTGAGCCGTGGGTCGGAGCTGGTTCCGGTGGAGAGTAAAGGGGAAACTCCGGCCCACGCTGGTCCCAGGCAGCTTTCACAGCATCTCCCAGCACAGGGCATGATGTACCCTCACGGGCTTAATAAACTGCTTCTTACTGGTGCTGTGTGTTGTGCCCCAGGTACTGGATGTGTCCCAGTTCCCCATAAATTGGGTCTGTTGTGCTGGGGCGTGGGGCTGGCTTTCAGAGGCGACTTCTCCTCGTCACTGAAGGCAGAACCAGCCGGCTGGGCTCTCCAGCCAGAGTCTGAGCTGCTGCTTTGTGTCTTCTCTGCTGTTTTCCTCCTCTCCTTCCCCCTGCCACTGCCTCCCCGAGCTCTGCCCACCTTTGTGATTTTATTTTGTAGGTCGAGCTGCTCGATTTCAAAGGCGAGGACTTGTTTGAGGATGGAGGGATAATCCGGAGGATCAAGAGGAAGGGAGAAGGTTACTCCAACCCTAATGAAGGTGCTACGGTGGAAAGTGAGTGGTGAACCCTCTGTAGTGGGGGAGTGAAGGGGTGACCCTGCTTCAGAGCACCCTGCTGTCTTCTCCCTGGCGCTGTACAGGTTGCAGGTGGCTGACCATCCTGATGGGATGAAATTCCATACATCCCTGGGGTGGGGAGGAGCTGGGAGAGCAGTAGGTCACTGCCCAGGGGAGGATGCTGCTCTGAGCTCTCCGTGGCACTGCCCCAGAGCTGCTGGCCAGGAGGGTTGATTGGAAATCCTCAAGCTCCTGCACCGGCTGAGCGACCACGTGAATAAACCCTGCTCTCTGGGTTTGGTCCTGGTGGCAAACACCTCCTGCAAGCCCTGGAGCCGGAGGGGAGAATGGAAGGAGCAAACCCTCGTGGGGTTTTGGGACTCTGCCAGCTCCCCTGACCCTTTTGTGGTGTCCAGGCTGCTCGGGGAACGCTCTGCCTTGCCTCGAAAGCATCGTGACTGGGACATCCCCCCTTGGAATCATCCCTTGATGAGCATTTTGGACACCAGCACAGGCACTAAGCAGCTTCTCTGGCCTCCTGGGTTCCATTTTTCATCGTTTTAGTGAGTTTTAGCACATTTCTTGCAGAACAGAACCCATTTTTCATCCCCTGTGTCTGCTGCTGATGAGGCTGAATGAAAGTGGTGCAAGGGGTTTGTAGAGACCGGGGTGTTCTCAGCTAATGAGGGAGGGTGAGGAGCTGCCTGGGTCCATCAGGCTCTCCCTGTTCTCATGTTCCTGGAGCAGCCGTTTTGCAGGGCTGGACAGGGGAACCCAGACTGGTCTGTTTTTCCTTCCCAAGAACCACTCAGCCACAGACCCTGGACGAGGTCACTCCATACAGGAGTAATTTACTTTCTGTTCTCTTTCAAGTGCTCCTGTCCTCCAAAAACCTTTAGTGAAGGAGAAATTGGATCTGAGCTGTGACAGCTCATAAAGTCACAGCCCTACAGGGCTGGTGCTTTTAAGGAAAAATGAGTGTTTGACTCCGATTCGCTCGTCTGCCTCTCCTCTGGTGAACTGGGGACCAGCGCTGAGCTGGCTTCATGCTGCTCTGCTCCCCAAAAGCCTAAATGGGATTAAATTCATCACAGATCCAGCTTTCCTCTTCATTTTGACAAGCCTGGTGTCGAGGATGCGAAGAGCTGTGGTTCCTCTGTGCTGGTTCCTTTTGCTGCTTGAGGGTTTTCTGGCTCAAGGGGACTCTGGGGTTGGGAGTGGGGGGCACCAGGCTGGGGCTCTGAGCAACCTGGTGTGGTGAGTGCTGGTCCTGCTTGGTGTAGGGGGCTTGGACTGGATGCCCTTTGGAAGTCCCTTTCGATCCTGTGATTCTATGACCATCAGGAATGCTGCCCAGATCCCTGCCAGCCACCCTGTTCCCCCTTGTGTGACCCTTATTTCAGTGACACCTAAAGAGCCAGAGCCCCTCCAGTACATCCCATTAGAGAGGACTAGGAGAAGCAGCGATGGGCAGCCTTGCCCTGGGAATTTTGGGTGCAAATAGGTGCCTTTCTTTGTTAACAAATACGAGACTAGTTGTGGTGGACAACATGCTGGGGCTGGCAGAGCAGCTGTGGAGGTGGCACCAACAGCACTGGGACATCGTGGCACTCACCGTGGGGCAAGGCTGTGCCCAGGGGAGCTGCAGTGGTTTCTCAGTTTTAAGGCTCAGCTTAGCAGGGTCCTGGACTGTCTAATTTCACAGAATCACAGAGCATTAGGGATTGGAAGGGACCTCGAAAGATCAGCCAGTCCAGTCCCCCTGCCACAGCAGGATCCCCTAGATCCAGTCACACAGGAACATGGCCAGGTGGGTTTTAAGTGTCTTCAGAGAAGAAGACTCCACAACCCCCCTGGGCAGCCCCTGCCAGGGCTCTGTCACCCTCACTGGGTAGAAGTTCCTTCTCATCTTGATGTGGAACCTCCTCTGTTTCAGCTCAGACCCACTGCCCCTTGTTCTGTCACTGGGTGCCCCTGAGCAGAGCCTGGCTCCATCCTCCTGACACCCACCCTCTCCATATTTATCAACACTAACGGGGTCACCCCTCAGTCTCCTTTCCAGACAGTCTCCACAGTTTTCCCTGTATTTCTTTAATTTAAGGGGTCGGACTCCATGATCCTTGGGGTCCCTTCCAACCTGGCGACCCCATGAATACGCCCGAGTCGCGTCGCTGCCGCAAGCACCTCCCCGCTGGATTTTAGAGGGTTTCTTTTTAAAGTTGTAGAGACCCTAATTCCCGATTCCTCTCCCTAAAAACCTCTCCCTGGGTTGCAGTGGAAATCTGGCATTCCAGCTTTTGTGACAACCTTTCCCCTGACTCCACAGGCACCCCACCTCCTCCTCCTCCTCCTCCTCCTCCTCCGTTTTTAATCTGAGTACAAATTGCTGTCAGCACATCAAGTTCGTGTGCCAGCCGCACTCGGTACACTCTGTTCTCAGCTCTTCAAAAACAAAATCGCTGCAGGCACCGAGAGAACAATAAGTCAGAGCTGCAACCGGAGCGATGTTCTTTCAGCAGCCCTTTTTGGTTTTTTTTTTAATTATTATTTCTTTTTTTTATTATTATTATTTTTATGGGTTGGTTTTTTTTTTCCCCTCTGCTCTCCCCTGTAATCCAAGAGCAACCGCAGCTCGCTGACCCTGCTCCTGGAAACCCGAGCGGAGAGTTTTTCCTCCTCTCCCCCCGCACAGCCTCCCCTCTCCTTTTCCCTTGGTGTCTTTTATGGGCAATTAAACTAGAGTCAAACTCACTCTGCTTTTTACTTCCTTTATGAAGGGAAGGATTGAAGCAGCATCTTCCCCTTCCTGCTGTTTTGAAAGTGGGATCGTCCCCGTCGCTGCTGCAGCCCACTGCAGGGGGCTTGGGAGAGCCCCGCTGCTGCTTTTGGGGTCAGGGACTGCAGGTCTGGTGGGGTGCCGTGGGGTTGCTGGGTTCCCTGTACTTCAGGATGAGGACAGAGCTGGACCTGCCCCCTGATCTCAGGCTCTGTGTCTAATCCCAGGGACTTCCTGTAGGTCCTGGGGAATATCTGTGGGGCAGAGCTGGGTAGGGAAGCTCTATGGGGCAGACCTGTGTTGGGAAGTGTCTGTGGGGCAGAGCTGTGCAGGGAAGCATCTATGGGGCAGACCGGAGCCAGGAAGCATCTGTGGGGCAGAGTGGAGCAGGGAATTGTCTGTGGGACAGAGTGGAGCAAGGAAGTGTCTGTGGGGCAGAGCTGGGTAGGGAGTTGTTTGTGGGGCAGGGTTCCCTCAGCCCACGCTGCAGCCATCCCATAGGGAGCCTGGATGCTCTAGGCTAGCACTTGCCTCCTGCGTCCTTGGTAGCCCAGGTCACATCCTGCAGCCCCGTGTGCTGCTGGAGGGGCTCTGAGAGCAGCCTCAAGGGGTTTCTTTTCTCCAGCCACCCCTCCTCTCCCCACTTCACGGGCAACATCTCCTCTCTCCGCTGCGCACCGATGTCGCTCGTGCCCTTCCACACTGCAAATCCCTTCAGCCTGTGGTGCTGCCTCCCCTGAATTTTACCTCTTCACAGCTTTTTTCCCCGTTTCATTTGCCTTGATTTTTGCAAGAGCTCCCTATGGCCTCGCTTTTCCCTTAGACCTGCCCGCACGTTTGTGCCTCGTGCCCCGTGAGCGGAGTGCAGAGAACATAAAACCCCATCCCCAAACCCCTTCAGGAGCAAATAAATAAAGAATAATCTCCTTTGTGGAAATCCAGCCAGGAGCACCAGGTGCTGCGTGTGCCAGGTACCCGCTGTCCGCTCCGGCTGCGCTTCTGCCAGCGGCTGGGACTGGAACAACGTGGTTATTGGTTGAAGATTAAAAAATATAAATAAAGAGAGAAAGAAAGGGGAGGGGGGTGAGGGGCAGGGAAAGTGTTTATCTTGTACTTGGAGTTCTTAGAGGCAGGAGAACATGGCCTTGTTTGCGAGATAGAGGCGGTATAGAGAGTATAGGAGGTTTGTAATCGCCGTGATAAACTCCGAGTGGCCGCGTGCCAGCAGCAAGATCCAGTTCCAGTAAGACTTGACTCGTGCTGGTGAGAGCGAGGGGAACATATTAGTCACGATGTTTATCTGTTGTCTGGTCCTTGGTCAGGCGAGAAACGCCTGACCTGCTCTTCCAAGCCCTCCCCATCCCTCTCTGCACGCTGCCCCCAGCCCCATGTCCTTCCCCCAGAACCGTGTCTTCTCCAGCCTCTGGAGGGTCTGTTCCTAAAACATCCCACAGATAGGGATGAGGTCACTTGAGACACCAAGGAAGGAGGACACTGAGCACCCACTGGGGATGGGCTGGAGCTCCTGGTGCACAGAGCTGTGAGGAAGCAGGCTGGGACTCATGATTAGGAGGGGATCCTGCCTCTGTATCAGCCCTGATGAGGCTGCACCTTGAGTACTGGGGATGGTTTGGTCACTGCAGTGCAGGAAGGTCAGGGAGGGGTTGGAGAAGGGGCAGAGAAGGGCACCTGGGCTGATGAGTGGTCGCGAGAACAGAGCTGATGGAGGGGTAGCAGCTGAGTTTTGGGATATTTAGCTTATAAGCTGCTTTCTTTGGACCTCACCTCAGCTTGGGTGGCTCTGAGTGCCTTCCTGTCCTCTCACCCCTCTGCAGTTCACCTGGAGGGGTTCTGCGGCGGCACCAGGTTTGACTGCAAAGACGTGAAGTTCGTTGTGGGCGAAGGGGAGGACCATGACATCCCCATCGGCATCGACAAAGCCCTGGAGAAGATGCAGAGGGGAGAGCACTGCATCCTCTACCTAGCGCCACGGTACGGAGCATCCTGGTGGGAATGCTGTCTGGTTTGTAGCTTCTGGCATCTGAGATCATGTAGTGCTTGTGGGAAACCATGGAATGGGTTGGGAGGGAGCTCAGAGCTCACCCAATGCCAACCCCCTGCCATGGGCAGCGACATCTCTCTCCAGACCAGGGTGCCCAGAGCCCCATCCAGCCTGGCCTTGGACACTGCCAGGGATGGAGCAGCCACAACCCCCCTGGGCAACCTGTTCCAGAGCCTCAGCACCCTCCCAGGGAGGAATTTCTGCCTCAGATCTCATCTCATTCTGCCCTCTTTGACCTTGAAAAGATAGGAGAAGCCTCCCCCTTGTACAACCAGTACCACCAGCTGTCTGCTCATGGAGTTTAACATCACCCCAGCCCCAAACCACCTGAAAGCTGCAGCAGTGGAGCTGCTGGGAAACCAGGATTGATAACTAGGGTCAGTTTTTGTGGCCAGGTGCTGCCCAAAGGAAGACTTTTAGGGTGTTTGTAGCCGTCTCCTCTCAACAGCTCTTCCATTCCCCCCTGCAGGTACGGCTTCGGCGAGGCGGGGAAGCCCAAGTACGGCATCAAGGCCAACGCGGAGCTGGTCTACGAGGTTACGCTGAAGAGCTTCGAGAAGGTGAGAGCAGGGGGACACCGGGCCCTCCCCAGGTGCCGGGAACACCAGTCCCTTGGCAGCCTCCACCCTTTGTCCCTGGCTGCAGCCCGGCCCTGCTGCAGCGGAGACGTCACCAAGGATCTCGGTGTTCTTGGTCTGTTCTTCTCTGTTGGTTTGGTTTATTTCTCTGGCTGGGGGCCAAGGCTGGGGCTCTTAGTTGTTCCCAGCCGTGTTCCTTCCCTGCTTTAGTCTTTTTTCGTTTGTTCATTTGTTTTGGAGTTTTTTCCCCTTTTTTCGTTTTTTCCTTTTAATTTTTTTCCTTTTTATTCCCTTTTTTCTCTTTTATTTTCCCTTTTTAATTTTATTTTTCCCCTTTTTTCCTTTTATTTTCCCTGTTTATTTTTCCCCTTGTAATTTTCCCCCTTTATTCCCTTTTTTCCCTTTAATTTATTGCCCTTTCAGTTTTTCCCTTTTCCTCCTTTTTTCTTCTATTTTTCCTTTTTTCCTTTTGTTGCTCCGTTTTAATTTTTCCCTTTAATTTTTTCCTTTTATTCCCCTTTTCTTCCATTGTTTCTTTTCATTTTTCCCTTTTCCCTCTTTTTTCATTTTTCTTTTCCTCCTTTTTTCAACTTCTATTTTCTCTCCTTTTAATTTTTCCCTTTCATTTTTTTCCTTTTCATTTACTCCTTTTAATTTTTCCCTTTTATTCCCTTTACTTTTTCATTTTGCTCTTTTTCCTTTTTTCCCCCTTTTTCCTTTTATTTTTCTCTTTTCCCCCTTTTATTTCCCCCTTTTATTCCCCCTTTTATTTCCCCTGTTTATTTCCCTCTTTTATTTTCCCTTTTTATTTCCCCCTTTTATTTTCCCCTTTTATTTTTCTCCTTTTACTTCTCCCCCTTCAAGTTTTTCCCATTTATTCCCTTTTCCCTTTAATTTTTCCCATTTTACTTTTCCCTTTTGTCCTCCTTTCCCCCCCATTTTCACTTTTTTTCCTTTTCTTATTTCCTTTTTCTTCCTCTTCTATTTTCCCCCTTTATTCCCCTTGTTTACTTTTTTTGTTCTCTTCCCCCCCTCCCCCCCCCTTTTTATCCCCTGGGCTGCACAGGCAGAAGTCCATGTGCCCAGCCCACTGTGGTGGCCCCGGGGAGCTCGGCTGGTGTGTGGAGCCAGCCATGGACATGGCGAGGCAGACCCTGGGATGCAGGAGAAGCCCCTGGGATGGAGCAGGGATGTCTCTCCCCACCTTCCTCTCCCCTCTTTGGGGGTTTTCTGTCCTGCTGGGGTTGTGTTGGACAAAACACCTGGTTAAGGCTGAAATCCCGATCCTGGGGGGCACCCTGTGTATGTTCTGGGAGGTCTCACACTGGATCCACCCTCTGTAACGCTGCCCTGACGAGTCCTGGTCGTTAAGGAGGGATCCTGGAGGGCTGTGTGGTCCTGCTGAAGCAGAGAGCTGCTGGGCTCCATTGGGATTGCCCTTGCTGTGCCCTTGCAGGCCAAGGAGTCGTGGGAGATGGACACCAAAGAGAAGCTGGAGCAGGCTGCCATCGTGAAGGAGAAGGGCACCATGTACTTCAAGGTTTGTGACTGTGGGGCTGGTGGAGCTGGAAAGAATTTGGGGGTGACCAGCAGACCCAGCACTTGGCCATGGTCAATGTTGGAGAAGCCGTGTCCTTCCTTGAGAGCTCTGGGGAGGGCAGGTCTTGCTCTTCCTCTGCCTTTTCCCTGAGTTACCTGCTCCTCACTTGGCGTTGCCTGCCCAGTGCGGAGCAGCTCTGGGCTCTTCCCAGGGGTGGATTTGCCCAGGGCTCAGCCAGGGGCCTCTGCAGTTCCCCTTCCTGGGATGGGGCATCTCAGTGCTCCTCTGCATCAGGGAGGAATAGAATCAGACTCATGCAGGCTGGAGGAGACCTTCAAGGTCATCAGGTCCAGCTGTCTGCCCTACAACCCCAGCCACCAACCCATCTCCTCAAACACTCTGGCTGCCCAGTTGTTGAACCCCTCCAGGGATGGTGCCTCCACCCCCTCCCTGGGCAGCCTGTCCCAAGGCCTCCCGGCTCTTGCTGGGAAGAGGTTTTCCCTCAGATCCAACCTGACCCTCCCCTGGCACAACCTGACCCCACTTCCTCTGGTCCTATCACCAGTCCCTAGGAAGAAGAGGCCACCCCCCACCTCACTGCAGCCTCCCTTCAGGTAGCTGTAGAGAGCAGTGAGGTCTCCCCTCAGTCTCCTCCAGGCTGAACAGCCCCAGCTCCCTCAGCCTCTCCCCATCTGTTCTCCAGACCCATAACCAGCCCAGTTTCCCTTCTCCAACCCCTCCCTGTCCTTCCTGCACTGCAGTGCCCAAAAGGCCCTCAGTACTCGCGGTGCAGCCTCACCAGGGCTGATGCAGAGGCAGGATCCCCTCCTGATGGTGAGTGCCAGCCTGCTTCCTCACAGCTGTGTGCACCAGCAGCTCCACCCCAGCCCCAGTGTGGTTTTGGGTGCTCAGCATCCTCCTTCCTTGGTGTCTTGAGTGACCTCATCCCTATCTGTGGGATGTTCAGGGAGCAGACCCTCCGCCCAGTGCAGGTTTCTCCAGCCTCTTGTTCTTTGCTCCATCCCAGGAGGGAAAGTACCTGCAGGCGGTGATTCAATACGGGAAGATCGTGTCCTGGCTGGAGATGGAGTACGGCCTGTCTGAGAAAGAGTCCAAAGCTTCCGACTCCTTCCTCCTGGCCGCCTTCCTCAACCTGGCCATGTGCTACCTGAAGCTGCGCGAGTACGCCAAGGCCGTCGAGTGCTGCGACAAGGTAGAGGTGCACGAGCCCGGGGGTGGTCGGAGCGTCTCCTCTTGCGCTGCGACACTGGGCTTTATAAGTTCTCTTCCTCTCAGAAGCCATTTGTGAGTGGTGGTGGGATGGGGGCATCGCTCTTACACCTTGGGGTCTCTGTGGATGCTCTGTGTTTGGGGGCTGTGGGTGCAAAAGGCTTTCTGGAGTTCAGAGTCCCCCTGGGCGTGAGCTTGCAGCAGCTTTTCATAGGCTGGTTTGGGTTGGAAGGGAGCTCAGAGCTCACCCAGTGCCAACCCCCTGCCATGGGCAGCGACACCGCTCTCCAGACCAGGGTGCCCAGAGCCCCATCCACCCTGGCCTTGGACACTGCCAGGGATGGAGCAGCCACAACCTTCCTGGGCAACCTGTTCCAGGACCTCAGCACCCTCCCAGGGAGGGATTTCTTCCTAAGATTTAACTTAAATCTCCCCTCTTTTAGCTTGAACCCATCTCCCTTGTCCTGTCAGCAGAGCCCCTTGTAATGTAACAGTGTATTGTCACAGAGCATTAGGAGTTGGAAGAGACCTTCAAATATCATCCAGTCTAGTCCCCCTGCCAGAGCAGGATCCCCTAGATCCAGTCCCACAGGAACATGGCCGGGTGGGTTTTAAACGTCTCTAAAGAAAGAGACTCCACAACCACCCTGGGCAGCACCTTCCAGGGCTCTGTCACCCTCACTGGGATTGGGAAGAAGTTTCTTCTCAGATTGATGTGGAACCTCCTCTGTTCCAGCTCACACCCATTGCCCCTTGTCCTATCACTGGGCAGAGCCTGGCTCCATCCTCCTGACACCCACCCTTCACAGATTTATCAGCATTCGTGAGGTCACCCCTCTGTCTCTTCTTTTCCCAGCTCAGGAGACCCATCTCCGTCAGCCTTTCCCCATCAGGGAGATGCTCCCCTCCCTCCATCATCTCTGTGGCTCTGCGCTGGCCTCTCTCCAGCAGCTCCGTGTCCTTCTGGAACTGAGGGGCCCACAGCTGGACACAAGATTCCAGCTGTGGTCTCACCAGGGCAGAGAGGAGAGGGAGGAGAACCTCTCTCGATCTACTAACCACCCCACTTCTGATCCCCCCCAGGATGCCATTGGCCTTCTTGGCACCCATTGCTGGCTCCTGGCCATCCTGCTGTCCACCAGGACCCCCAGATCCCTTTCTCCTGCCCCCCTCTCCAACATCAATTAATGGGATGTAATTCCACTATAATTTGTGATTTTTCCCTAGGAATTAGGGCTGCTTTTACTAGGATCTTCATCACCGTTGCTAGAATTCCTCAAAGCCCCCACAAAGTTGCAGGAAGGTTACTGTTCCCCCATTTCAAACAAAAGAGTCCTACAAGTCCTTTCCAGATCCACATGGATTGGTGCCACATGGACCAGCAACCTTAGGCTTGGGGTCTGCCCAGGCTGGACCTGGGTCTTGGGGGCTGGTTTGGGTAGGACAGAGGAGCTGCAGCAGATCTCCGTGTCCATTCAGAGCTGGGACGGGGCTTTGCCAGTCCCTAGAAGAGCTGCCAGCTTGTTTTTGGCAGGAAACTATTAATTCTTTTATCAAAGCTTTAAATTTAACCCTCTTGCTTGTGGGAGAGGGGGTAAAACCAGTTGCCTTGATCTGAAAGGTGGAGGATCTCAGAGGCGGGTGTGTGGCTGCTGCTAAAGGGAGATGAAGTCCCTGCTAAAGCAGGGAGACAAAAGCAGATGGAATCCACGAGCTCCCTTGTGCTTGGGCTCCTCTGGGCTCCTCCAGGCTCAGCTTTAGGATTTAGAGCTGGTGTCCTGGCTGTGGGTTTGTCTGCCACTGCTTCTGCTCTCGGGGTGGGTTGAGCAAAAGGAAGCGACTGGTTTTGACCGCAGGAGGGTGTTTGGGGGATCCCCACGTTGCTAACGGGGACCTGTGTGTGTTTGCAGGCGCTGGGCCTGGACCAGGACAACGAGAAGGGTTTGTACCGGCGGGGCGAGGCCAGGTTGTTGATGAACGAGTTCGAGCTGGCAAAATGTGACTTTCAGAAGGTGCTGGAGGTGAATCCACAGAACAAGGCGGCGAAATCCCAGATCTCCGTCTGCCAGAAGAAGACGAAGGAGCACAACGAGCGGGACCGCAGGATCTACGCCAACATGTTCACTAAGTTTGCCGAGAGGGATGCAAAGGTGGGTTTTGGCCCTCCAGCAGGTCACACTGATGGGTGCTGGTGCTCAGCACGTTTCTCATGAGAAGAGATGGGTTGCCACCAGTTCAGTTGTGGATCAGGTTGAGGATGAAGAGACAGAACCTGCTGCAGCAGGGAGAAGCAGCTTGGAGAGTCATAGGATCATTAAGGTGGGAAGAAACCTCCAAGCTCATCCAGTCCAACCATCACCCCAACCCCACCCTGACCACTAAACCCTGGTCCCCAGGGCCACAGCTACTCGGTGTTTGAACCCCTCCAGGGACAGCGACTCCCCTGCTCCCTGGGCAGCCTGTTCCAACCCCTGGCCACACTGGCAGGGAAGAGGTTTCTGCTGATGGCCAACTTCAGCCTCCCCTGGCCCAATTGGACATGATCTCCTCTTGTCCTATGGCCAGTGATTGGGGAGAAGAGACCAACCTCCCTTGAGGGAGCTGTAAAGAGCAATAAGGGCTCCCCTCAGCCTCCTTTTCTCCAGACTAAACACCCCCAGTTCTCCCATCAGCTCTGTCCTCTAGCCTCTTCCCCAGCTCTGTTGCCCTTCTGTGGCCACTCCTTGTCCTGAGTAGCCCACGCTGACCCCAGCACTCGAGATGAAGCCTCAGCAGTGCCTGGTACAGTGGGGCAATCACCTCTCTAGCCCCACTGGCCACACTATCTCTTGATCTCCCTCCGGCAGGGGCTGCCATGAGATGCTCCATCATCAACGTTCTCTTGGTGCCAGCTCCCCAGGGCTGGCACTGGCTCTGGATTTTGCTGTTCCCCAACAGCGGTCGGTGACCTCCTGGTCGCTAATGAAATGTCATCGTGTCTCTGGCACGGCCCAGGGTATTTTCAGACATGATAGTGTGAGTTTCCTGAAGCTGGGAGGGCAGTAGCCTCCTCCTCTGCTCAGTCAGAGATTGCCGTCCCGTCACAGGCTCTCGGCCAAAATTCCTCCCAGCAAAACCCAGTGTCCTGTAACGGGAGAGGCTGCGGCTCTGCCAGCTCTGCGCGTGGGTCACTCTGGGTACAACCTCTAGTGAACCAGTGCCTGGAGGTTCAGGCTGTGCAACGAGTGACTGGTGCAGACCGCGGGGAGCAGTGGGACGGGGTGACTGGCTCAGGGCAGAGAGCGGAGCTGGCGCTGTGCTGGTTGGCACCGCTGGCTCCTTCTGTCTTGGTGCCCAGATCCTGTCTGCGTGGGTCCTTGGGATCCCAGGGGATCCCACAGCTTCCCCAAAAGCTGATGGAGGTCGACCTTCTCTGGCTGTGGAGCCAAGGAAATGGGAGTCTGTGGTAGCCAGTGGGCAGAGGGGAGTCAGGGGGTGTTTGGCCAGTGCTGCCAGGCTTGGCTGCCTGTCCCCATCCCCAGTATCACTGGCACCTCCCTGCTACCTCCTCCTCCTGTTTCCAGCTCCTGTAAACACAGTTCACAGATTGTGTTTACAGACAGGGGCTGAGGGACAGGACAAGGGGTGATGGTTAAACTGGGAGAGAAAGATTCAGACTGGAGAGAAGGAGGAGATTGTTGGTGCTGAGGGTGGGGAGAGCCTGGCCCAGGTTGTCCCCAGAGAGGTGGGAGAAGCCCCATTGCTGGAACCATCCCAAGTCAGGTTGGACCTTGAGCAACCTGCTGTGGTTGGGGATGTCCCTGCTCAGAGCAGGAGGTGGAGGAGCCTTGAAGCTCCTCCCAGCCCAACCCAGCCCATGATTTGCTGTTTTGCAGGAAGCAGCCAGCAAAACCGGGATGGAGAAAGCGGCAGAGAGAGGAGCTTGTGAGAAGGGACCGAAACCTGCCGATGCTGAAGGTAAAGAGGCTGAAGGACACGTATGATGGAGGAGGAGGAGGGGAAGGAAGAGCCTCCTGCCCTCAGCCCACGCAGACAGAAAGGTTTGCTGCCAGCCCTTGGGACTCGCCAGTGTTTTCTTGTCAAAGCCTTGTTACAGTTTGTGTGATCGTGGAAGCAAAAAGCACCTCACAGAGACGACAACAAACCCCCCGACCCTAAACCCCAACCCACGGCTCCGGAGAAGGGGCAGAGCGGGACCCTGTGGGACCACCGGCATGCTGTGGGACCACCTCACGTGGAACAAAGAGCTTCGAAACGGAGACAACAAGAGAAGGGGAGGGGGGAGTAATAAATAAACATTGGAACTCGTGGCTCTTGGGAGGTTTCCGCAGGTAGACCTGCTCATCCCGGCTCCCTCGACTTTGGGGTGGCTCCCTGGGTTCTCCACGATCATCCCTGGATTCTCCACGATGAGCTGGGATGTGGTGGGAGATGCTCTATGTGGCCTCCAGTTGTTTCCAGTACATGCTGGGTACCATGGGCACAGGCACTGGGGGCTGCTGGAGCTCATGAGGATGCGGCAGTTGCTCACCCATGGGTGCTCACTGGGCTGAGGAGGGACCTGGATTCCCCTCCTGGTGCCTTGTTCCCTGTGGCCAACGGGGTTGTGATGCAGGAGGCAAGGACCTGCATCACCTCTGCTGCAGCCTCTGGCTACAGGGGTGGGATTTGCTGTTCAGGCACCGTTTGAGTGGATTTTTATCTTCAGGAAGCTGGGTCTGATTTCCTTGCAGAGCAGCAGCTCACAGGCCTTGGGATCCTGCACCCCATCCCTCAGCTGCCGTTGTTAAATGGGACTTTCCCTGCTTATTTGGGGTCTGTACAGGGTGGGGAAAATAAAGAGCAGGTTGAACTGGGGTTCAGACAGCGAGTGGCTGGGGCTGGGCTGGTACCACGAGCTCACAGCTCATCCAGGAGCTGCTCTGCAGCAGAAGGAGGGAGGGGGGACCCCGGTTGTGTCCCTACTGCCACCTCCTCGGCCATGGTCCCCCTCCATCCTAAAGGGACGTGGTGTGAGCACAGCTTTCCGGTTGTTATGTTTCCTGTCTGCTCTTTGTAACAGCCCTTCTGGAGCTTGAAAATAAACAACTGAAAGAAAAGAGATGAGAAACAAGAAAGTGGTGGCTTTTTTCTCTCCGGATCCCACTCAGCAAAGGGGCTTGGGGTGAGGGGGGGGCTGGCTGTGCCCCCCAACCTCCTCTTCTCCCCTGGATGGGGTTGTGGTTCAACTCAGTGATCTGAAAGGTCTTTGTTCTGATTCCAGGGGATGTCCCAGCTCCAGCAAGGCCTTCGTTGAAGGGTGATAGTGTCCCTGAGGAGCTGGGGAAGGGCCAGCTCCAGGAGACCTGGCTGCAGGATGTCGCTTGGTGGGGGAGTCTCTGCTGTTCATTCCAGCCTTAGGGGGTTTATCCTGGTGGGGTTTTGCCTCAGGTACCTGCAGGAGGAGACTCCTTGAGGGGCACCCAGGTGGGTTTGTGCTCCTTGACTCGGGGAGCAGAGAGCAGTGCCCATGCCCACCCCTCCCTTAACACCCCAACCCCTCTCTGGAGAGGAGAAACTGGATCTGATTCAAACTCCCCCTCTCTGCTCCATCCAGTGGTACCCAAAGCATCACTTCTCCAGCCTGTGTGGGATATCCCTGGCATGAGGACCACTCCTCTAGGTCTGCTGCTCCCTGGGGAGGTGCTGCAGGAGATTCTGGGAAGAATCGGCTCCTTATTCCTACAGAAGTCATTTAGGGTCAACCCAAACCTCAAGGTCCATAGGAAACAAACCCTTCACCTCACGCTGCAGTCTGTGGGCTCTCCCCTGGTTTGAAGCAGATTTGGGTTGGGTGATTTTCTCCCCCTCAGCAGTGACATGGGGCTGGGGTGGGTGACGGGGCCAGGTTTGGAGATGAAGGGGAAGTTCTAGGGCTGGGAACCCAAGGCCTGGAAGGCTTTGCAGTGGGGTTGGGTGCTGGGTGTGTGGTGCTCAAATGCCATCTAGTGGCACAGGGAATGGGGTGGGAAGTGGGGAGGCTGAAGGGGTTTGGGGTGTCTGTGATGGCTGAGGGTCCTGTGAGGTCACTGGGGTCACTCGGCTCATCCGGCTTTGTAACTGGGAGGCACCCACGGGTGGCCTCTGGAAGGGAACTGGGCTGCTGGTGGGTTGAGGGCTCCTAAGACTGAGATGATGCAGGACCAGTGAGGAGTGGGGTGTGAAATCTGCCACCAAAGGGACCTGGGGCCAGCTTGGAGCAGAGCAGTGACCCACAGGTAGCATCACCCAGCCCCAGGGCTGCTGCTTCCCCTACAGGTGCTCCCCCATCCTCAGCTCACACGGACCGGCCCCAATCCCACTTTTCCACCACCAGGGTGATGAGTTTGGGTGGAAAAAGTGTCATCCAGGGCGGGAACCCCTGAACGAGGTCAGGCAGCATCCCAAACTGCAGTGACTGGTCATGGTGGGGACCCCCAAAAGGCACTCAGGGTCCAGCTGGCCCCCTTGTGTGGCCCACGGGAACCTTTTCCCCAGGATTTCCTTTTCCTGGGATTACCACCCCTGCCAGCTGCTCTCGCAGCGGGCCTGGCCGGCAGCCCCTGAAATCCTATTACTGAGTTTCAGGGGAAATAAAAAGTTAATAATCGCCTTCGCCTGCTCTTCCTCCTCCTCCTCCTCCTCCTCCTTGTCCTCCCTCCTCATCCTCCTCCAGCTGAGGAGCCAATGCTGTGAGGCCACTTGGACTGTTGGGACTCAGCCCATGGATTGGGGCTGCTAGGGGTCAGGGCGCTGGAGGGACGGTGGAGGGACAGAGCTCAGGTGGGACGGAACCATCACACCAGGATCAACACCGGGATCCACCCCGGCAGCGATGCCGCTGCAGACCGAGATCCTGCGGGAGGTCTGGGCTGCTGACAGGTCAGTGCTGGTGGGCAGGATGTGACCCCATGGGGTGGGTGGTTCCCCACTGGGGTTCCCATCCCCTCCAGTGTGTTTGACCTCCTGGTTCCAGTTTAATTGCAATTTAATGGGCTGGTTCACCTGGTGTATTTGCTCCTCATCACGGGATGATGCTTGTTGGGTTACAGAGAGGAAAAGCTCTTTATTTGGGGGGTTCCCCCCGAATTAACCTCATTGCTGTCCCCCATGGCCAGGGCAGAGCACGTCCTGGGTTCTCTGCTTGGAAGGATCCAGTTGACCCAGTTTGAGATGGGGGAGCTGCTGCTGGAGCCACGTGACGGGCTCTCTCTCATCTTTCACCCCCAAAACTGGGGTGAGGGTCTCAGCCCCTCTCCCCAGGAGCTGCAGAGGGCTGAGACCCCTCACTGCTCCCTTTACTTCTGTGCCCCCTAGCCCCAGTGAGGAGCCAGGCAGCCCCCAGCAGGACAAGCCCAAGCAGGTGAGACCCTTCCCCTCCTGTCCCCACTGCCACCAGCCCCTGCTTGGGGTGTCCTCAAGGGCTAGGAACAGAGAGACCCCAAAACCCATACTGAGACACTCCACCAGGGTTCTGGGGAGCCATGAGCTTCTGGAGTCCCATAGGAAATGCCAGACCCCCTCCCCACAACTCCTTTATGTACCGTACCACCCCCCTTCCCATCACTTCGGGGGGGGCTCTCCATTCCTAATTAACACTTTAATTAAGCCTCTCAGTTAAGCCATGACTCACTTTCCCCAGCCATGACCCCAAAGTTCCCCCCCCAGATCTTCCCCCTCCCATTTTCCCTCCTCCAGTGCTGCCCAGCCTTGGGGTGGGGGTCTCAGCAGGAATTTCATTGACACCCCCACACCCAAGGTAATTAATCATCAGCCCCTCTGCAAAGGGCTTCGTTAAGTAACGAAGTGGCTGCCTCTCCCCACCTCAGCTGCTTATGGGATTAAAGGATGTGAAGGAGCTTTGAGGTGTGAGCTGATGGTGTGGAAGAAACCAGCCCCTTCCCAGCTCTGCTGAGGGACCCCCAGAATCCCCCCCACCCCAAATCCCCAGGGATGGGATCCCACTGGGATCTGCTTGGATCCCCCCTACTTGCAAAACACCTCCACCCACCCTGTGGGGTGCCTGGGGGAGTGAAACCACCTGTGAGGGGGATGGTGCTTGGGTGGGTGCTGGGTGCCCTGGAGCCACTGGATTTGCTCAAACCTCTGCCCGTGGGTCCCAAAGGTCCCCTGCCTGGAGCCCAGCGCTGCCCCACATGCCCCCTGGTTGGTAAATCGGGGTTATTTATAGCCCCAGCTCACGGGGATTAGGTGTGCTGGCCCTAATCCCCCCCTTCCCCACTCCTGCTGACCTCCATCCCAGTTCCTCACCCTCCCCAGGAGCCTTGTGCGGGGTCAGAAGAGATGGAGGTGCGGAGCCTGTACCCCAGTTCCCACCCAGCTCCCTTGGGATGCTCTTTAGGGGATGAGTGGGTGCCTTGGGGTAGCTCAGGGTAGGGATCCCTACGACGCAGGCTGGCTCATCCTTCCAGCCCCACATGGCCCATGGTGTCAGGGCGGTGCCAGCCCCACATCCCTCATCCCCAGTGCCGAGGCTCTCCCACCCCCCCACTTGCCCACTAACCCCTTCTTTTCTTTTCCTCTCTCTGCCTACTGGGGGGCTGCCCCATGGTAAGTTGCTTGATGGAAGGTCCCAGTGGGTCCCCCTAGCCCCAGGGCGGGTCCTCCCTGTCCTGCTCAGGTACCTCTTGCCCTGTTCAGGTCCACCCTGTCCCAGATTGGAGCCCCCCTACCCAGGTTGGGTCCTTGATCCCACACAGAACTGGGGAAAAGCCCACTGGTGTTTTGGGGTGGGATCAGGGGGTCCCTTGGCCAAGGGAAAAGGGATTTAAGGCCGTGACTGTCTGGGCAGCTCCGTGCACGGGGACAGAAGGTGAAGAAGAAGCGGCAGGAGCCTTCAATGGAGCCCGAGGCCAAACCCCGGCGGCTGCGGGTAAAGAAGCTGGATGAGGCCAGGGCTGTGGAGGAGCCCCAGGTCCCAGCACAGGGTAAGCACAGACCCCCTCCTCCAACCCCCAAATCAATGGAGGGGGATGTGCTGGTGTCCTCTGCCCCCACATCCCCAGCTCCCATGGAAGTGGAGGGACGTGCTGGAGTCCCTCCCCATCCCCATCCTGCACCCTTGAATCACTCAGGGGTGAAGAAGGTGAGGAAGAAGAAGGAGGAGAAGGGGGAGGAGGAGAGTGACAAGGATTCCTACCCAAGACCGCTCAGGGAGCCTCGGAAGAAGAAGGAGGGTCTGACCCCAACCCCTAGACCCCGTGCGACCAAGGGGGCCAAGAAGCTGCCAGGTGAGGGGGCAGCACCCACCCCTCTGGTGAAGGATGTGGGTTGAATCACCTGTGAACTGGATGATCTTAAGGGTCTTTTCCAGCCTGAAGGACCCCGTGATTTTGCCTCCTTCTGCCCCACATCCTGATGGTGCTGTTGATGGTCCCAGTATCTGCAGGGGCTCTGGGTGGGGGGCGGTTTGGCCAAATCCCAGTTATGTTCCTGGGATGAAATGGGATGCGTTGACCAGCTGAGGAGTCAGGATCGATAATGGGGTGAGACACAACCCCTGGGAATGGAGCAGTGGGTGCTGGTTGGTGCCACCAGCTCCAGGGACACTTTTAGGATGGAGTGGCCGTAAAGATGATGATGGTCACCCCTCCACCAGCAGCACCCTGGGGCTGCAGCCGCGAGATGGCGATGTGGCTTCACTCGCCACCACTGACCACCTATAGCCCCAGCACCTTGGCCATGGCCTGGCTGATACCACCGAGGGCCCTTCCTAGCTCAGCTGCTGGTGCCAAGGGGGTGTATCCTTTGGGCAGAACCCGTGGAGGAGTCGGAGGATGAAGAGGAGGAGGAGGAAGAGGAGGTGGAGAACAAGGACCCCCCAAAAAAGCTCAAGAAGAAGCTGCCCAAGGAGGCCCCTTCGGATGAAGTACGGGAGAAGAAGCTGAAGGCAAAGGGTGAGTGTCCAGGGGACATGGATGGCTCGAACCCACCTCCATGGTCACGTGCATCTGGTCTCACTGGGATGAGACCACCCATGTCCTATCCCCATCATTGGCCTGGGAAGCTCAGCGGGGCTATGGGACAGTTGTCACCTTGTGTGCCACCTCCCTATGCCTCCACTCCCCATCTCCTATCTCCATCCCTACCTGCCCCATCCCACATCCCCACCTCTCCCATCCTCCATCCCCATCCCCACCTGCCCCATCCCCTCACCATCTCCTCCATCTCCCCCAGCAGACAAAAGTGACCCTGAGGGCAAATCCAAACCCTCCAAAGGCACCAAGAAGGAGCCGATGTCCATGTTCCAGGTCAACGGGGACAAGAAGGAGAAGAAGAGCAAAAAGAAAGGTACAAGGTGGGATAGGATGGGATGAGGTGGGATGGGGCAGGGGGTGGCAGCCAGTTCTGCTGCTTCACAGCATCACCCCAAGCCAGCAGTGCCATGTGATGATGGCCCCTGTGTCTCCCCATCCCTCTCCAGTCATCACCGGCAGTGATGAGGAGGATGATTCTGACTCCAGCACCAAACCCATAAGGTCAGAGAAGAAGAAGAACCCGGTGTCCCTCTTCCAGACGGGTGGGGACCCCCCCAAGGAGAAGAAAACCAAGAAGAAAGGTGGGAGCCTGGCACCGGGGATGTGATGGAGGGTGCTGGGTGCTGCAGGGGTTTAGGGGGGTGGGAAGGAGGGGGACTGTGAGCAGTGGGGTTTGTGCTGAGCTCAGTTTTGGGGTGCAGTGGGGTCAGGCTGTCCCCCTCCTCCATGTCCCTGCCTGCAGCTCCCCCAAAAGCAGCCGACAGTGAGGAGGAGACCCCCGAGACCCCACAGAAGAATTCCAATAGAAAAGGGAAAGGGAAGAAGTCGAAGAAGGTACAAACCCCCCTGCTCAGTGCTGTGGGGGAGTCCCCGTAGGGTGAGGGCAGCACCCAGAGCGATCTGGGGAGCTGGGCCACCCACCAAAGCATCGCTGTCCTCGTAGCCACCTGCTGCCGAGCCCGGGGAGGGACTAGGGGAGCTCTCAGCAGGCTGGGTTTGGGGTGGCAGGTGAAGGAGGAGAGACCCCCATCACCCATCATCGAGGTGGACAACCTGGAGGAGTTCGTGCTGCGCCCTGCACCGCAGGGGGTGACCGTCAAGTGCAGGGTGACCCGGGACAAGAAGGGGATGGACCGGGGGCTTTACCCCACCTACTACCTCCACCTGGATAACGACAAGAAGGTGGGTTGGGGGGGTAGGGACACCTCAAGGTTCTACATCCACCTTAAAGAGTACCTTTGGGGTTCTGGGGGGATGCCCAGCCCTGGGGTGGGTCCTGCAGTTCCTATTGTGTTGGTGGCCCATGGGGTGATGAGCCAACGCTGGACCTTGGTGATGCTGGGCTCAGCAGCTCCCACCCCACAGTATTTTGGGGGTTCATCTTCTCCCCATAACTGCCACAAGGCTGTGGCAGTGACCCGTTGGGCCAAACCTGCTGCAGAGGTCACAGTGGGGTGTGAGCTGGGGATTGGGATGATTCCCTTATGGTGCCACAACCCTCCCAGGTGTTTCTTCTGGCCGGGAGGAAGCGCAAGAAGAGCAAAACCTCCAACTACCTCATCTCCATCGACCCTACAGACCTCTCACGGGGCGGAGAGAACTTCATTGGGAAGCTCAGGTGGGAATGGAGGTGACACCTCTTTCCCGCAGCACCCCATACACAGTCCATGGGTTTCTGGGTGCTCCGGGTGATGTCGGGGTCAGGCAGGAGGCTAAACCCAACCTTCCCCACTGTGGATCTGACCCGGGAGTGTTGTGGGGCCGGGAGGGGCAAACAGGCTGAGCTGGTTCCTCCCAGCAGACAGGTCACGGCTGGAAATGGCGCCCGGCAAGTCCCAGCCCGTTGCCCCGCTGGCTGCCGCACAGCGACGCTGGGGGGTCCCCAGGGGCAGCAACACCCCATAACGCTCTGATTAAGGGGCGCCCTGACCCCAAGCAAATGGCTAAAGGGTGGGAAGGATGATGCTGGATGAGGGCTGCACATGGGTTTGGGCGCTGGGACTGGTGTAGAGTGGGGAGACAGGAGGGGTCAGAGGAGACTTGGTGACACCTCCTGTCCTCATCTGCAGGTCCAACCTGATGGGAACCAAGTTCACGGTGTTCGACAGCGGCGCAAACCCCGACAGGGCCAACGCCGACTGGTCCAATGTGCGGCAGGAGCTCTCGGCTGTCGTCTATGTAAGGGCCAGCGAGGACACCCCCATCCTGACACCTCCCACTGGGCTGCTGCCCTAGAGGGTGGTGGAGGTGTGGGGATGTCCCTGAGCTGCCCTCACGCAGGAGGGTTTCTCGCGCAGGAAACCAACGTTTTGGGGTTCAAAGGGCCCCGGAAGATGACGGTGATCATCCCCGGGATGAACGCTGACAACGAGAGGGTGCCCATCCGGCCCCGAAACGTAAGGGAGAGGCCAGGCTGGGAGAATCATCGAACCATAGGGTTGGAAGGGAGCTCCAAAGGCCAGCCAGTCAAACCCCCCCAACACCAAGTAGGGCCATCACTCCCCAGCCCAGGTTGCCCAGAGCCCCATCCAGCCTGACTCTAAATGGCTCCGGGGATGTGGGACCTCAACCATCCCTGCAGACATTCCAGGGATGTGGAGGTCACCCTGGATTTATCCACTCTGGGACACAGGAAGGATTCTGGGTGTCCCTGAAGTCCAGGCAGGTGGGACGGGGCGGGCTGTGATTTTATTCTTGACGCTGGATCCCAGCTCCTGGTTCAGCGCATCACCTTTGGGCAGGGTGGCAGAGCTTTGAGGATAAGGGGGGTCACCCCAATTGTCTCCTCCACAGGACAATGACGGGCTGCTGATGCGCTGGCAGAACAGGAACATGGACAATGTCATTGAGCTGCACAACAAGGCGCCAGTGTGGAATGACGAGACCCAGTCCTACGTCCTCAACTTCCACGGCCGGGTCACCCACGCCTCTGTCAAGAACTTCCAGATCGTTCACAGCAGTGACCGTAAGCTGGGGCTGGGGCTGGGATGGGGATGATGGTGGTGGGATCGAGACAATGGTCTGGGGTAGGGACAATGAGCAGGGTGGAGGGTGATGGTTATGGGAGGGGGGTGATGGTGGTGGGATGGAGACAATGGTCTGGGGTAGGAACAGTGAGCTGGATGGGTGTGATGGTGATGGGTTGGGAATGGTGGGTTGGGATGGGGATAATGAGCTGGGCTGGGAACGATGGGTTGGGATGGGAAGGATGAGCTGGGCTGGGAGTGATGGGTTGGGAATGATGAGTTGGCTGGGAGTGATAGGCTGGACTGGGTGTGATGGTCTGGGGTGGAAACAATGAGCTGGGCTGGGGGTGATGGTGGTGGGATGGGGACAATGAGCTGGGCTGGGGTGATGGTGGTGGGACAGGAGCCAAGAGCTGAGCTGAGGGTGGTAAGTTGGGCTGGGCTGGAAGTGATGGTGGTGGGCTGGGGGCAATGGAGCTGGGGGTGATGGTGGTGGGACAGGGACGATGAGCTGGGCTGGGATGAGGATGCTGGATTGGGGGTGATGGTGGTGGGATGGGGTCATGAGCTGGGCTGGGGACAATGAATTGGGCTGGGGGTGATGGTGCTGGACTGGGGGCAGTGGTGTTGGGAAGGGGATGGTAAACTGGGATGCAGTTGCTGGTGGTGGAATGTGGGCAATGGTGGGGGTTGCTGTTCCATCTGCTGGCTCCAGCACCCCCATTTTTCAGCTGAGGTTTATTTTTGCTCATTCCGGGCTGCTATGGGGTCACACTGGTTTTTACTGGGATGAAGCCAGCGGGTGTCGGCAGAGGGAGCGCGTGCGTCACCTGTTGCAGAGCAGATTAAGGCAAACCCCACAAATCCTGTGGGGTGCTGGATGCCCATCACTCAACATCCACAGACCATCACCCGCCCCGCGTTGCCAGTGGGCTCATCCTGGGGTGCACTGCACCTCGAGGCCGGTCCCATGGCGGGTGACAGCGGTTCTGTTCCCCCCGGCCGCAGCCACTCGTCACCTGTCCAGCGCAGTCAGGAGCCCTCGGCCTGTGGGGTGTAGGGTTACGGGACAGAAAAACCCCCTTGGAGGCCCCTGGTTATTTTTACAGATTTCCTGTCACCCGCCCTCAGGCAGCAGCGGTCCCACAGCGGGTGGGATTGGGGTCCCTGGGGGAACCCTGGTCCCATCTCGTGGGGGTCTGGGGCTGTAGGGCGTATGGTTGGACTTGATGATCCTAAAGGTCTTTTCCAGTCTGGATGATTCTATGATCCCAGAACCATTTAGGTTGGAAAAGACCTTTAGGATCATCGAGTCTGACCATTGCCTCCACTGCCCCAAACCCTGTCCCTGAGCTCCAGATCAGCTTGATGTTGGAACTCATCCAGGGGTGGCGATTGAACCCCCTCCCTAGGCAGCAGATCCAAATGCCCCACGACTGCAGGGTCTGCTCCCCCTACACCCTGGCCCGGTGTGGGCAGAGCCTGGCAAGGGGGTGACACCCTCAGGGTGGGGATAGTACTGGACTAACTCTCAGATCGGCCTTAGCAGATCAGGGGGTGAGGTTGGACTTGATGGTCTGAAAGGTCTTTTCCAACCTAAGCGATTCCATGATTCCCTGGGAATATGGGGTGGGATGAGCCCCTCGTTCCACCAGCATCTGTCCATTCCATTGGGAGCCAGTGAAGGCCAACAAGGCTGGGGAGAGGGCTGGAGAACAGGCCCTGGGGAGGGGGCCGGAGAACAGGCCCTGGGGAGAGGCCTAGAGAACAGACCCTGGGGAGGGGGCTGAAGAACAGGTCCAGGGGAGAGCGGCTGAGGGAACTGGGGTTGTTGAGTCTAGAGAGGAGGAGGCCTTCTTGCTCTCTACAACTGCCTCAAAGGAGGTTGGAGCGAGGCTGCTGCTGGTCTCTTCTCCCAGGTTACTGGTGATAGGATGGGAGGAAAAGGCCTCCAGCTGCATCAGGGGAGGTTTAGATTAGAGCTTCAGAAGAAGTTCTTTCCTGAGAGAGCAGCTGGGCACAAGAACAGGCTGCCCAGGGAGATGGTGGGGTCCCCATCCTTGAAGGCATTTAAAAACCGAGTAGCTTGAGCACTTGAGGTCTGGGGGTTAGGGAGCTGTTGGGGTGAGGGCTGGGCTTGATGATCATGGAGTCCTTTCCAGCCATGATGATTTGATGATCCCCTGCTCTCTGTCCCTCAGCTGACTACATTGTGATGCAGTTTGGCCGAGTGGCTGATGACGCCTTCACCATGGACTACAACTACCCGCTGTGCGCGGTGCAGGCCTTCGCCATCGCCCTCTCCAGCTTCGACGGTAAACTGGCCTGCGAGTAGCACCGTTGCGGGGCCGCCGTCGCCGTGGGGTGGGACGGCACCCGCTGGATGCTCCTGCATCCCCGTCCACTCCGCTCCCTCCACTGTCACCCTCCACCTGGCAAAGGCTCCTGGTTACAGCTTCTCTGAGGTGCCTGGAGGTGCCTCCAGACCCGTCAGGGGACGCTCAGCCAGCACCGTCTCTGGGGATGGGTGGCGGAGTGGGGCTTCGGGTATATTTAGCAGATGAGGCTGCTGCGATCCCAATC
The DNA here is from genome assembly GCA_013400115.1 of Rhinopomastus cyanomelas. Taxonomy (NCBI): domain Eukaryota; kingdom Metazoa; phylum Chordata; class Aves; order Bucerotiformes; family Rhinopomastidae; genus Rhinopomastus; species Rhinopomastus cyanomelas. Next base: position 487,289 of record VXBP01009293.1, on the reverse strand, counting down.
TCATCCCTTGGAGACAGTTCTTGGACTCGGAGCCTGGAAACTCGAACTCATCCCCCTTTTCCTTTTCTTTGGGGTTTCTTTTTTTCCTGGGCTTATTTTTTTTAGGGTTTTTTTTTTTAGCTTCTGGTTTGGATTTTGTAGCTCAAGCTCTCAGTGTGAAGAGGGTTGGTGGTCTCTTGCTTCATTTCCCTTATAACTGTGCACACGAAGCCCAGCATGACCAGACTGACCAACCTCCACCCTCCTCGATGCCCTCCAGAGCCAAACCCCTATTTCACCCCATTTTGCCCCAGTCTGAGCATCTGTGAGGTTCCCGCAGCATCTCCCTCTGCTGCTGCCCCAAAGCCTTTGGGTATTGGAACCGGGGAGGTGCTCTGGGTGCCTGGGACTGCGCATGGGCACGTGCCGGGGGAAGCTGGTGCCAGCGGCGAAGGGCTGGTAGCCACGTGAGGCAGAGCTGGCATCACTGGCAACCGGGCTGGGCTGGGTCAGTGCTGCCAACAGGGACCTGGTAGGGAAAACTCTGGGTGCACCAGGAAACACCAAGGTGACTCATGAGGTGTGGGGAGGTGCTGAGTCACCTTCAGCACCCAGCTGGCCTGGCCGAGCCCCCTTGGTGTCTCCAGCGTCACCTTGTAGTGTTCTGTGCTAGCCCAGGAGTCCCCACTGATGCGGCAGTGGCACCTCCTGGCCTAAGGGGCTGTGCAGAAGGTGATGCTGAAGAGGGCTACCCTAGTGGGGAGTAGGGCAGCCTGTGCCCCTATTTCTAGCATCAAACCCCTTGTTGTTGGGGTGCTCAGTCCTAAATCTGATGAATTTTGGGGTGAGCAGCACCAAGGTGCCCCTGAAACAGCAGCCCTGCAGCACCAGTAGAGTTGCTCTCACCTGCCCAGCTCAAGCGCTGACCCCAGTAGGTTGATGTGGTTTGGGGTCCCCTTTCCTAGGACACCTTCAGGTCTTTACCCCATTATGATCTGAGCACCCCCAGTTAATAATGAGGTGGAAAGGCTGAGGAGCAGGGGATGGCTGAGGTGGATGTGGTTGTGCAAGAGGGATGATCCTACTGGGCAGGGTCACAATATGACCTGAACCCATCCCTGTGCGGGACCGGGGACAGAGGACAGCGACAGTGGGGCCGTGAGCTGCAGCTGTGCTGCTGGTGAACATCTGGCCCGGCAGCTGCACAAACCCCAGCTCTGTGATTCATCGGTGATGAAGGCGGGGGCTCAGGGACGTCGGGGCCAGCGCTGGGACATCATCGCTCACCCAGAGATCAGAGACCTTCTAATGGGAGAACCAGGCACTGTGGTTTGGGGCCAGCAGCCCTCGGGTAGGTGCAGCCAGCAAAAGTGGGGAAACCCAGAGCTTTCTGCCCCAATCCAGCCCCAAACCCAATGTCTGTAAGAAATCCTGGAAAGCTCAGCTCCAGTTGAGCCAACACCAGTCCCCACTTCTCCACTAAAAGCCAAACTGGGATGGGGGAGGTGGGCTTGTGCTCCTCAAGCTTTTGCTGGTCCATGAGCTCCTGTTACTCTAGGGAATCTCCCCTTCACCCAGAGGGGCTCCATTGCTCACAGAACCCTCCAGGACCCCCAGGCTGAGACTTGAGTGGAACCTAAAAGCCATCCCGGGTGTCCCAGGCTGTGGCAGCCCATCCCAAGAGACAACCGATCCCAAGAGACACCCCATCCTGAGAGACAGCTGATCCCAAAAGACAGCCAGCCCCCTCCTCAGCCTTCCACCCCAAATCCCAAACCCACTAACCCGAATGAATGAACCCAACGTGCCGGGGTGTCGGGGCCCTTTGTTTGTGCCGGCTGTTAACACCCAGGGAGCAGCGGGATGGAAGCGGTTGGGATGAGCATCGGCTCAGGATCATGGAAAGTGTGACGGCCCCATGGTGGGGGGGTGCTGGGGGTGGCGTGTGTGGGACGGGGAGGAATTCAGCTGCAAGGGAAGATGTTAAAATAAAAGGGTTTGGAGGAGAAGCAGCCCCATGGAGGATGTTTGAGCCCCGAGTGAGGATCTGAAGGAGCTGCTTCATGTAGGGGGCGTTGGACTAGATGACCTTTGGAGGTCCCTTCCAGCCCTGCAATTCTACGATCCTACAAAGGGTTGGCTCCATTCCGTGGCGGTTTGAAGAGCTTTGGAAGCTCTGCTGGTGCTGCAGGGACCCTCAGCAGCAGCTGGAGGAGTCTGTTGGCAGCTCCTTGGGGGAACCACAAGGCAAATGGGAAATAAGGCAGAAATAATAAGGTCTCTCCTCGATGTCCCCTGCTGCATCCCCATCAGGATGAAGGTCACGGTGGTGCTGGCAGCTCCTGCAACTGGTGGTCCCAGCAAATCCTACCCCATGCCAACGGGTGGGAAGCTGTGGAAGCAGGAGCTCATCTCCAATCACTTGCATCTCCCTCTACCCTGGGGGTTTACTGGATTCACACAGCCTTACGGGGGCTGCGGGGTGTTTCCATGGGGGTCTTGGCCGGCTGGACTCTGGTGACATTGGGACAGGAGGCAGCACTGGGAATCTCCTCCCACAGTGGTGAAGCTGGAGCTGTTGGGATCCCCTGGGGTAGGGGGGCTCCCTCCCCATTTGAGTGGTGAGTTAATTGAAGTAGGGACTGAGGGGGGGTTCTCTCCTCTTCCCCATTTATTCCTGCCGGTGACATTTTGTAGGGGAAAAGGGCTGGAAGCTGAGCTGTGGGGTTGCCCAGTTTGCTCCAGTAAAGGCAGTCATTTCCACTGGTGTTTCCAAAGGGATCATTTGATTAATGAAGGAGCCCATCCTGGAGAAGTGTGGGAGCTGTTCCCGGCGCTGGAGCTGCTCTGGGGCTCTCTCCTGGATGGACTCGGGTGTGGTGGCCATCAGACAGCGGGAACCCTGGTGCCGCTGCCCACAGCCCCTCTCTGTTAGGGACTGGGAAGGGGAGTCACTTGTTCCCAGCGGTGGACAAAGAGCAGCAGAAACCACTTCTGAAGGGGTGAAAATGTATTTAGAGACTGTTTAAAAAAATGTTAACAACTAAAAGCATTTTCAAAATGTAGTAAAATCTAAATGGAAAACAATTGAAATTTTAAAAAATCTTAAAATGTAAATTAGAAAAATTAAAAATTCAAAAAGTTTAAAATTTAAAAACTGAAAATATAAAAAGTTTAAAAATAAAAATGTAAAACGTTTACAAATTTAAAGTTTAAAAATGTTCAATTTAAAATGTTAAAATGTTTAAAATGTAAAAAGTTTAAAATTTTAAAGTGAAAAATGTAAAATGTTAAAAATTTTTAAATACAAAAATGTTAAAATTTTAAAATATTTAAAATGTTTAAAGTTTATTTTTTAAAATGAAAAATGTAAAAATTTTAAAATTTTAAAAAATTAAAATATAAAAATAAAAATTAAAAAACAGTTTGTGAAATTTAGAAATTGAACAAGTTAAAACCAGGTTAAAATGTTTTAAAAAATTCAGCCTTTTTTAAAATGTAAAAAAATGACCCAAACTAAAAAAATTAGAAAGTTGGGAAAATGTGGAAAGACATAAAAAATAAAATTAAAACACTGTCACACAACTTTAAAACTTTTTGAACCTTTAAAAATTTTAAAAACTTAAAACAAAAATTTTAAATAAAGTTTTTTAGAAAAATTAAATCCAGTAAAAACTTTTTGAACATTTAAAAAGTAAAAAGAATTTAAAACCTTTTTAAAGGAAATTTTTAAAGATATTTTTAAAATTTAAAAAATTAAAACCAGTAAGCAATTTTAAAATTTAGAAAGTAAAAAAATGTAAATTTAGAACGTACAAAATAAAAACAGTATGAAAATGTGAAGAAATTAGACAAAATTTCAAAGTAAAAGCTTTAAAATATAAAAAAAGGTTTACAAAATGATGCCAAGTAGCAGAACGGATTCCCAAAAGAAGAGCAGGACTGACCCCAACGCCCGTCACTGCTCCACGAGCAGCTCACACCAGCATCACCGCCGTTGGGTCTGCGGTGACCCCTGCCCACCCCACAGCCCCAGTGCAGCAGTCATCTCCTCAGGGCTGCCCTCTGTGGGGTTGTGGGGTTCCCCCACTCCCCAACACCATCAGCCCAGGCTTTTCCTGGCTGCTCCGCTCCCTCCTGGCTCAGCCTCAACCCACCCCAGGAGCAGCCCGCGCATGGGTTTTGCCCAAGTAAGGGATGAGGGGCTGAGGAGGGAGCGCGGGGCGGCCCGTGGAGAAGAAGGAGCCATCTCGCCGCGGTTCTGGGTCCAGATTTGTGAGGCGTTCGCACAGGGCCAAGGCTGGGAGCGTGCGATAGGGTCGGGATCATCTCACCCCGCAGCCGAAGGCGCTCGCCGCGTCGCAGCCTGGCACGGGACGGGCTGTCGCGTCCCAAAACGCCGCGATGGGAACCAGCGCGCGGCCCCTAAATTGGAACAGTGTGTTCTGGAAGGGGATGGGATGCGAAGAGCTGCCTGTGGGGACGATCCCACACTCTGGTTTAGCGCTGTGGGACTTGGGTGCTGCAGCACAGGTCCTCGGTGGGCGACAGGTCTCATGGCCAGATGGGACTGGGGCTGCAGCTCAGCTCTTGGTGTCCGCTGAGGGACCCACTGTGGTCCCGGCCCTGGCTGGGATCCCGTGGGAATGGTGACGGTGTGGGCTGAGCTGCCCTTCATGGGCACGGTGGGGTGGGCTGGGGGTCCAGAGGGCACTGGGGTTATGTGTGCTGGTGGGGAGTGAGGAGGGCGATCAGGAGGAGTGGAAGTGGATGAAGGTGGTAGGAGGGGGGAAGAGGATGTGAGGATGGGGATGAGGAGGTGGGTGAAGGTGTTTGTTGAGGATGAGGTGAGCAGAGGATGAGGAAGGTAAGCAGAGGGGTGTGAAGGTCAGCAGAGGGGATGAAGATGAGCAGAGGGAGATGAAGGTGAGCTCAGAGGGATGAAGGAGAACTCAAGGGGATGAAGGATGGAGAACTCAAGAGGATGAAGGTGAGCTCAGAGGGATGAAGGTAAGCAGATGGGTATGAAGGTGAGTAGAGGGGATGAAGGTGAGCAGAGGAGGGTGAAGGTGAGCAGAGGAAGGTGAAGGTGAGCAGAGGAAGGTGAAGGTGAGCTGAGGAGGATGAAGGTGAGCTCAGGGGGGTGAAAATGTGCAGAAAGGGATGAAGGTTGTGCCCGGCTGGCTGGTGGTCTGACGGACCGACCCTGGGGAGCTGGAGGAGGAAGAAGAGGCAGGAGAAGAGGAAGAAAGAGAAGAGGAGGAAGAAGAAGAGGAGGAAGGCTCCTAGAGAGCACTCCCAGAGCTCCGGAGCTGCTCATTCCCAAAACAACCCCTCAGCGGAGAAGCAACCCGGGGCTGCGGGCGGGGAGGGAGGGAGTGAGGAGGAGGAGGAGGAGAAGGAGAAGGAGGAGGAGGGCAGCAGCAGCGGGAGGAGGGCAGAGGCTGGGCCCGGCCCCGTCGCCTCCTGATTGACTCCCAACTTTCTGCTCCTCCCTTGCATAAACTTTCCCGTCCCTGCGCTGCCTCCCAGCGCGGTCCCGGTGCCGCCGCGCTCCCGCCTTCCCGCCGCCGCCCCGGCCCCGCTCCCAGTCCCAGTCCCAGTCCCGCTCTGGTCCCAGTCCCGGTCCCGGCACCCGCGGCCGGTGCAGCCCCTCCGAAGCACGGAGCAGGTAAGCGCTCGCCGGGAAGAGATTCCCAACCCCCCTTCCTCCTCCCTCTCCTCCTC
>VXBP01009293.1:449077-481444 GCA_013400115.1 Rhinopomastus cyanomelas | reverse complement strand
CGGGCTATAGGGTTACAAAGGGGCCTTGTCTATGGGGTAGCCCAGAGGGGCTTAGAGAAACCCATAAACCCTCCTAACTCCCCCCACCCACTATGGGACGCAGCACCCGACGGGGCGGGCAGGGGGTGATTGTCCCGAGTGGGATGTCCCGGGTGGGGAGTATGGGTGGGGGGGTCACTCGTGTGTCACATTACACGTGTGTCACACACATGTAGGGGATGACCATGGGTTGAGTGTGTGTGGGGTTAAACACTTGGTGCCTCGTCATAGGGGCGCATCGCTAACGAGGCGTCAATTAGCCGTCTAATTTTCCGCCGTGTGTCATCTTTATTATTATTATTATTGTTTGATTTTTGTGCCCTCCTTTAGGTTTGGGGGTGGGGTTTGGGGGTTGTGTTTTGGGGTTTAGGGTTTTATCTTTCCTATACCCCCCCCACCCCGCCTCGAAGGCCAAATCCTCACTCCATCTCCCCCAAACCCCTCTCGGGGCTCCGCGTTTGGCTGAGAGAAAAAAAGACGAATGTCTGGGGAGAAAGCAGCTGGAAATGGGTTTGGACGCTGTGCCAGGGCGCTGGGCACCCCGCAGACTCCCCGTTGATAGTGGGGAAAGGCTTGAGGCAGAGGTTTTGGGGTTTGTGGGGAGCTGGGACGAGCCGGGGCGGGCGAGTGTCCCACCGGCGAAGCGATAATCTCCGGTGTCAGGCGCGCCGGGGTATTTTGGGCTCCGGCGTCCTCTGTCCCCTCCTATCGCTTTACCCCGTGCGGGTACGTGTGGGTCGTGAGTCAGGGCTTTGGCACTGCCCGGCCACTCTGGGGGCCCCCATTGGTGGGGCTGCCATCCCCCCCGGTGGTTTTGGGGGGCTTGTGATAGTGGGTGGAGAATTGGGGTGCTGCCAGGGTGGTGACCCCATGTTATATCCACCAGCTCGGTGGCCCTGAAGTCCTTCTCCACACACAGCTTGTGGGGTGGGTCATGGGGTCGGGTTGTTTCTCCATGGGCTGGGAGCACGAGGGTCTCCAAAGTGGATGAGGGGACTCGCCAAGGTCACCCAATGGTGAAGAACATGGGTGACTGGGCTGGGACCTTGCTGTCAGGGTGGATGATGGTCACCGTGGTGCTGCCTAGCAGAGAGGATGGGCACCAGCGTCCCGTTGGGTTTGAGCTTGTTTGGGTTTGCAGGGCTGGTGATCCCCAAGTGTGGGGTGACCAGCTGCCCCCTCTGGGGTGCTGTCCCTGTCCCTAGGGGCCCTCGGACACGCAGCACCCTCCCTGAGATGGGCACGCAGCTGGCACCACACGGGCTTTTCTAACAAAAATAACCCTTCGAAAGCAACGGGATCCCTGATGGGCTGCGGCCTCTTTGTGGACGCAGCACCCCGGAATTCCAAGGACCCTCATCCCACCTGGTGTGACCATCGGGGCTTGGCATGGAGCTGGAGGGTGTTCCAACCAGAGCGTTTTGATGGGCACAGGGACAGACCCTCCAGCAGCCATCCCAGTCCCTCCAGCATCACAAACCCCGCTGCAGTCGGTCAGAGGGACTGGCAGTGGTTCTCTGTGGCTCAGAGTTGTGACTGATGGCCATAGCAGAAGCAGCATCTCCTTTAATCGCCGTCTAATCCCTGTCCTGCCAGCCCCGACGGGTGCGAGGGAAGGAGCCTGTTCCCGGCGGTGCGTGAGCGGGTCCCAGCTGCGGGGAGGAGGGGGTGGCCGTGGCAATCAGCTGTAATTAATGCATTAAAGAGCGAGTGACCGCGCAGCTCCCGGCAGACACCCAGCGAGCTTGAGGCCGGCGGCAGGTGAGACCGGTGGTGCTGACAGAAGGGGAAAGCAAGTGGCTTTGGGGCTGTTTTTAGGGGAAACCAGTGTTTTTGTGCTTTAGGATCTCTTCTCTCTTAAGGTACCCAGGTGCCGCTGGGATTTGCGTGATGAGAGCCAACCCGGGGCTCTTTGTGGGGTTAGTGGCCTTTGGGGTCACTCCGTCAGTTACTTGACAGCAGAGCTACTCCCCTAGAAAAGTCCCATCTCCAGGAGCTTCTGCCTCAAACCCTCGATGGCAACTGCAAGGGGTTTTGCACCACCTTGAGCTGCTGGTGGACGGGATGTCCTCCAGATATCTTCGATGTAGGGATTTCCCACAGGCAGCGGCTTCAAGAACTGCTCAGCCCTGCGTGCAAGGTGTTGTTTGGGGTCGGTAGCCAGGTCGGGGGCCACGGTGGCCAAGCCCAGGCACCTGCGTGTTGCGGTCGGGGCAGGCACCTGAGGCTCGTGGGCGTTCGCGATTGCCACCGTCACGTGGCACCTTATGAAATGTTTTTTTGGAGGGAGGGAAGGAGGGAGGGCAGGTAATGATGGGGTGAGCCGGCGGGGCCGTGCCCCGTGCCTGCTTGCCCTGGGCACGCGGCAGGAGCTGCAACTCCCCCCTCTCCACTACCACCTCCACCCCTCACCCCTGCGATAACGTGCGGCCGCATCCTGCTGCGGGTCTGGACATGCTGCTGCTGCAGCAGCTCCCGGAGCTCCGGTTTTCCCCGCCTGGGAAATGGGAACGAGGGGCCCCCCTGGAGGAGCCTCCGTGTGGTGCCTCTGGGGCTGGGGATTGGGGGTGTCATGCAGTGCCGGGGGGTGTTTGGGGCTCCCCGAGCGGCTTGTTGTGGGGTTTTGTGGTGAGTAGGTGTGACTGAGCCGTTTGGGGGTGGCTGAGCCCTTTGAGAGTGGCTGAGCCTTTTAGGGATGACTGAGCCCTTTGGACCCTGAACCCCACGGGCTCATCACTGGAGTGGCAACTAGTGGCCCTGCAGGGGCGCAGTCCCATGGGGTCCTCTGGAGGAGGATGAGTGTCCAGTGGCACAAAGCATGTCCCATCCCAGTGGTGCCAGTCCCACCAGTCAAGCCCCCTGAGCTGGTCCCAAACGGATGCAGATCTTGGGTGTCCCTCAGAAGGAGACCAGTGGTGACACTGAAACCCAGTTGAACACTGGATGTGTCATGAGATCTGCCCGGTCCCAGCTGGCTGCAGCCAACCTGGGGCTCATCCTCGGGCACCTCTCTGGAGGAAGCGGCTGCAGCAGCGACGCTGGGAAATGGGAGCGATGGAGGGGGCTGGTTTGTCCCAGTCGCTGCTGGGGGGATCAACTGGGATGCCGAGCGTGTGCTGGCACCGATCCCCGGGCTGCAGGGGGTGGCTGGGGACAGCAGGGCGGTGGAGCTGGAGCTAATTTTAGGAGGTGGGCAGAGCCTTGCGGGAAGTGCTGTGGTGCCCACCAGCCTCGAGGGGGTCCTTGGCTTGAGGGGGTGCCCCCACATCAGCAGCTTGATGGGGACAAGCTGTCAGCCGCAGTGGAGGGGTGACAGCTCTGGAGGGGGTGGCACAACACCCTGGACACCTGGTTTGTGTTACCCAGGACACTACAACTGCTCCGTGCCTCAGTTTCCCCATCCCAGCGGGGTGGCAGTGGAGAAGGAAGGGGGGGGGGGGGGCAGCTTGGCTGGGTTTTGGGCTCCTCGCTTGGGGGCGCCAGGACTTATTATTTCCCCACGACTGTCTCCTCCTCACTCCTCGTAAAATTAGATCCAGCTGTTCACAATGGCCACGAAACTTCTCTCCGGAAGATGTTCAAAGTCCCGAGACGCGGCGCGGCGTGCGTGGAGGATGGGCGCCCCTTCCCATGCCAGCTCCGCGCCGCACGCCCTTCCCCCAGAGGCAGCCAGCTCCTGCCTCGTCTTCTTTTCCCCCCCTACCCCAAGCATCTCCTCCCTCACTGAGGCACTTTGGGGTTTGGAAGATGCCTGCCAGTGCCCAGCCCCAAGTGATGTTGGGGTTTTGTTGGTGGGGGGATGCTCTGTGCTGCAGGGTGCAGGACCCTGTGGGTTGATTCTCGTTGGCACCTCGAGTCATCGATGGCATTGGTTTGGGTTCTGCTCAGCCATGGGGTGGCCGCCGTGCCCTGCTGACCGTGTGCCGCTGAGCCCAGCCAGCATCACGGAGCAGAGGGTGAGGGTCTGGCTGTAGGGCAGGGGGTGGCAGTGCCAGGCTCTCAGGGCCGCGCTGGTTGCTCCTTCTTCTCCTCCAAGTGCTGCCATCGAGTATTTTTAGCAGCTGTCCTCCCCGAGGATTCCAGAGTGATTTTTCAAGCTGTGGAGCCCATTTCCAGCTCTGGGCTGTGGCAGTGCCGGGTGAAGGGGATGCTCTGCCCCCTTGAAGGGTCACCCCGCTGAGCTGGGCAGGGGGGTGGCACCCAGTAACCTGCTGCTGGACCTTCCCGGGGTTAAATGTCCGACGCAGTTCAGCCACATGCGGTGTGAGACCTTGGCATTGGGACCTCGGCATTGGGACCTCCCCACAGGGGAGACTGTGGCCAGGTGGCACCACCACGTCCCATGTTGCCACAAGTCTGGCAACTGGGGACTCCTCAGTGGTGCCTGACAGCCCCCCAGTGCCTTGTGTTTTGGGTGCTTGGGGTGAGGGGAGGCTCAGCCCTTGCCTGGGGTGCTGGCCCTGGGCTCTGGTGGGTGCCACGGTGCGGGCAGCGGGTGCAGCTGCTCCCCAGGCAGGGTTGGGTTTCGTGGGGGTGGAAGGCGGCTGGGGGTGGGTGTGAAATGCACTGCAGCTTCCTCCTCATCCTCCTCCTCCTCCTTCTCGCCTTGCATCCCCTGCACGATGCAGGGGGGTTGGCAGCGTGCAAATCTCCACTACAGAGGTGTTTTGAGTTCGAGGGCCGGCAGGGTCCCCCAGGACCCAGTTCACTGCAGGCACTGGGCTGACTGGTTGTGGGATCGCTCAACACATCCCTCACCCAAGACCCCAAGGATTTGGGACACGGTGGCCGCCCCAAGCTCGTGCTCAGCCAGTTGAGTGTATTCTGGTGCAGGAGCACAGTGAAGCCAAGGTGTCCAGTGGGTGCCCAAGGTGCCCAGTGGGTTCCATGCCAAAGGGCCGCTGATGCAGACAGTGTCACAGGGTGGCCATGGTGGTGGCCCGTCCCCGTCCGGTGACTCTAAGCCTGTTGTTTCCATCCAGCTTGTTTCATAACGCAGGGAGCAATTAATGCTGCAAAAGCTTCTATTTATGCGCTGCCGGGTGAAACACCCTGTCCTGACTGGGCTGTAACTGGGCCAGGGCGGGAGCTTGGGTTACGGTGCCCTCGGGGCCGGAGCCTGAAGGTTTCAGCAAAACCAGCTCAGGTCCACCTGGCTCTGGAGGAAGAGGAGGAGATGTTGGGGTTGGTTGCCCACTCAGGTTTTGGTACTGGGATGGAACATCTCAGGATGGGGTTGCCCCATCCCATCCCATCTCTCCTCGTTGCCCCTTTTTGGGGTAAAGCACTCAAGTGTCCTCCTTGCTCACCACCAGCCCTTGGGGATGAAGGCTTTGAGCATCCCTCAGCCTCCTGAGGACCAGCTGCATCTCAGGAGGGAGCTCACTGGGGGCATCGCTGGGAGCTTGGAGACTCCGTGGCCAGTTGGCTGTGGGGGACATGTGCCCGGGGTGCCCCTGGCAGCACCGCAGACCCCCGTGGGTCGCTGCCACGTGGCTTGGCGCTGTTTCCCGGCTCCGATTGCTTCCTGAGCTGCTCGCCAAGCCGGAAGGGCCCGGAAGCCATAGAGGGGAGGAAATGAGTCCAGTTGTCTCCTAGGGAGCCGCTCTGGCTCTGCTCGGGGGGCTCTGCCAGCACCCCACTCCTCACCCCATGTCAGGGGTCCCCCTTGGGGAGAAGGAGGCTAGTTGTCACCATCAGGGAGGTGCAGAGCTGGGTGGGAAGGAGTGGAGTGGCTGCTCTCAAGAGCTAGGGAATCCCTCACAGCAGCCCCAGAGCTGTTTGGGATGGATGACGATGTAAACAAACCCCATCCCAGTGCCCTCCCTGCTGGGACTGGTTTTGCTCGGCCACTGTCACCCGCCTCAGCAGCTGCTGCATGTCCCTTGTGGGATCAGGACGGGAGGTGGGGCAGGGTCCCCAGTGCCAGGGCTGTGGGGTTCCTGTGAAAAGCTCCTGGCTGTGGCCCCAGAAGTGCTGTAGGATTATGCTCAGCTGAACCCAGTTTTCAGGCTCTGGGCGTGGTGTGGGGTTGGTAGCTGGAAGGGCAGTTTTGGGGGTTCCCATGGAAGACATTGGTGACCCCAAACCAAGGAGAATGTTAAGGAAGGAGGGTCTCTGCTCACCCTACAGATCACTGTCAGACCCCTTCCCCCCCATTCTCTCACTGACCCCAATGTCCTGGGGAGGAGCTGGGGTGACCCTTTGCTTTGGGTTTCTCTCATTTGGGGTCATGACCCTCTTGGTGACCCCCAGGGATGTCACCGCAGTGGGGTAACGGAGATCGCTTCCCATCCCCGTTCCAAGCTGGCCTGGGTGTCCCCGACCCCAAGGGATGATGGGGTGGTAGGTGTCTTTCCCCACCCCTAGTCTGTAGTGTGTGGGTGCCACTGGTCCCAGTGGTGGGGAAGAGGGTGACAGTGGTCCCCACACTGGTGCTGTGGTGTTGCTTTACTGGAGCTGTTGTGAGGCTGAAACCCCAATGGTGCTGCCTGCCCGGGCTTGTCCATGAACTTTTGTCCTTTCGCTGTGGGGTCGGGGTGTTGGGGGGAGGGAGAAGGGCTGGATCGCCCCAGGCCCCCCACAGGGAAAGGTAGGATGGAGCCAAAGTGCAGCTGGACCCCTCCTCCCCACAGTGTCCCCAGCACCATGGAGGATGACCCTGTAGGGTCCTGGTGCTGCTGGGGGGGGCTCTGGGCTCTCGGGAGGCTCTGCCCCACAATTTGTCCCCTCTTTGTGGTACCAACGGGGTGCTGCTGGTGGCTGTCGTTTGGGGGTCACTGTGGGAACAGCCACCCCCCTCCAATGTCAGTGCCCAGGGAGGGGTGACACCCCCCTGGTGGTCAGCGGACACCAGTCCCTGTGTGGTGACACTGGTGACACTGGCTGGGCAGGGCTGGGTGGCTCCACTGGGTGCTCAATGGGGCATTGCCCCTCTGCTGTGGGCAGACCCTGCTGCAAGCAGGACATGGGGTTTGGGGTGACTGGGAGCTGCTGGTGCCCCATGGGACATGAAGTGGGGACCATCCCCCCCAGCATGGCACAGGGACGGAGACTGGGTGCTGCCCCATACGTGGGGGGTCTGTGGGTACAGTGGGCAACTCCACCACTGTCATGACCCCAGAGCCCTCAACTCCCAGCAGTGATGCCCCAAGTGCTTTCACTCCACACCCACTGACCCCATCCCTATTGCAGCTGGTCCCACTGGCACCCAGTTCCTTCCCCCCTATTCCCCCACCCCACAGTCAGCACCCATCTGCTGACCCCCCATTGCACCCATTCTCTTGGCTTTTGTAGAGTTGAAGGGTTATTTCAGGCTCACCGCCCCCTTGTACCCCTCCACATGAGGCTGAGCAGTGGGAGCCTGTGGGAGCGTCATCCCCTGGCACAGCCCTGACCTTGCAGGGAGATAAGGGCTGCCCTGGCAGCATCCTCCCTGCCCACTGCACTGGGCACCCTATAAGGGTTAAACTCCCCCTCCTCCAGCACCCTATAAAACCTTGGTTTGGCTCATGGCACCCTACAAGGGCAGCGTGGGGTCTCCATCCTGACATGGTGCCCACCAGCATCCCCTCTTCCAGGGCCAAATGTCCCCTCTTCTGGGGTCCAGCATCTCCATGGGGAGCACCCGGCCCTACAGCACATCCCTGGTTCTGGGGTCCAGCATCCTCTCTTTTGGACTCCAGCATCCTCACTCTTGGGGTCAAGCTTTTCTATGGGGAACACCTGGCCCTACAGCACATCCCTGGTTCTGGGATCCAGCATCCCTTCCCTTGGGGTCCAGCATCCCCATGGGGAGCACCCAGCCCTACACCACAAACCTGAGTTCTGGGGTCCCCAGTTGTGGGGTCAGAACCACCTTGCGTTACGGGAAGGGGCTTCTCACCCCGTTCTCCAGGGAGCAGTTGGGAGGCAGTGCTGGTGCCATGTTTTGGGGTCCCCTCCCTGGGTGCCCAGAGCGGGTCTGGCCAGCGGTGTGTCCGGCCCTGCCGGTTCCCTAATTGCTCGGGGTGTTGGGGTTTTGTAAGGGCTGGGTGGAGCGGGACCTTGCGTCAGCGCCCGGCCCTGCACCCCCTGTCCAGGAAACCCGGAGCCCAGCCTGGCCCCGAGCAGGTTGGGTGACAGAGGAGGAGGAGGAGCTGCTTCCTCCTCACACTTCGGCATCACCCCCCACCTGCCCCCAAAAAGGCTGAGCTGAGGTTTCCCTGTTATGGGGGGCAGTAGGGTGGCAGGGGAATGGGGTGCCAAGGTGCGTGGGCAGTGCCCAGCATGGGATTGGTGACCCAGGGCACTGGTTGTGCTGGTTGGTCTAGGATCCTGCCCACGGTGGTGCAGCCAGCCCTATAGATCTGCTGTCAGCCCTATACTTTGGTCCTTGTGCCCATAGCTCTGTTCTTGTCCCAGTAGCTCTGTTCTTGGCCCCATAGCTCTGTCCTTGGCCCTAAAAGCACCCTTTGGTCAGGGAATTCCTGCACAGCACCTCCTGCACCCGTTCTTGGGGTTTTCCCCCACTTGGGATGAGCTGATGGCAGCACTGGGGTGTCCCACACCACTATGGGGTCTTGAGGCTGGGGAGTTTTGAGGTGCCACGATGCAGCTGGAGACTGCCATGGGGCTGTTATAGGGTGTTTGTGGGGTCTGGGGGCTGTGGGGTCTCAGGCTGCTGGGGTGCAGCTGTGGGGGGGGTCTCTGGCTCCCCTGTGTTTGTGTGGTTGTGGTCTGCTGCCGCCAGAGCTCAGCATCTGGCCAGGGCAGACACCCCCCCCCCAATTGTAGTAACCACTTTGGGGTGGAACCCTGTGCACTGCTGGGCTGGGAGGGTATCAGGGGGTCCCCACCAGGGCCATCCTCTCGTGCCACCCTCACTGTCCCTAACCAGTGCCTTGTCCCAGTGTCCTCCATCTCCTTCCCAACACCCCATCCAGTTTGCCCATGCCTCCCAGGGGCTGCCCCACAGCACCCCGGCAGCAGGCACAGTGGGGTCCCATGGGACACTCCACATCATGGGATTCGGGGTGCTGTGGAGCTCAGGATGTTGTGGGACGCTGGGTCCTGTGGGACTTGGGGTGCTGTAGGACTCAGGGTTGTTATGGGTGTCTGGGTCCTGCAGGACCCAGACATGGGCTCGGGGTCTTGTGGTGGTGTGGGACTTGGGGTGCACTAGGACTTAGGATGTTGAGAGTCCAGGTCTTGCGGGTCTGAGTATCCCATGGACTCGGGGTGTTGTGGAACTCAGTATCCCGTGGGGCCCGTGGTGCCACAGAATTTGGGGTGTTGTGGGACTCAGATTTGTTGTGAGACTCAGGGTGTGGTGAAACTAGGGGTGATCTAGTACTTAGAGTGTTGTGAGAGTCCAGGTCCTGTGAGACACAGCATCCCATGGATGCTGTGGGTGTTGTGGGACTTGGGGTGCTGTAGGACTTAGGGTGCTTTAGGACTCAGGGTGCTGTAGGACTCAGAATGTTGTAAGACAGGGTGCTGTAGGACTCGGGGTGCTGTAAGAATCAGTACTGTGTGACTCAGGATGCTACAGGACTCAGGGTGCTGTAGGACTTAGGGTGCTGTAGGACTCAGGGTGTCTTGGGACTTGGGGTGCTGTAAGAATCAGGGTACTGTAGGACTTGGGGTGCTATAGGACTCAGGGTGCTGTAGGACTCGGGGTACTGTAGGACTTAGAGTGTTGTAAGAATCAGGGTGCTGTAGGACTCAGGGTGTCTTGGGACTTGGGGTGCTGTAAGAATCAGAGTGCTGTAGGACTTGGGGTGTTGTAGGACTTGGGGTGCTCTAGGACTCAGGGTGTCTTGGGACTTGGGGTGCTGTAAAAACCAGAGTGCTGTAGGACTTAAGAGCATTGTAAGAATCAGGGTGCTNCTTTTTATAAAAGGCAAAAACCCAACCCCACAAGCCAGGGACCCAACAGATAGGGCCGCCGAGGCCGCCGGAGCCAGCGGCCGCCGGAGTTCCTTTAAAAGGAGATGTCTGCGCCCGAGACCTTTGTACAGTCCCAGCCCGTCCGGGAAGCGGAGCGGGAGACACCTCTGGGCTCCCTCCCACCCCCAAANTGCTGTAAGAATCAGAGTGCTGTAGGACTTGGGGTGCTGTAGGACTCGGTGTTTTGAGACTTAGTGTGCTCTAGGAATCAGGATGTTCTTGGAGTCCAGGTCCTGCGGGACTCGGGGTGTCATGGGACTCCTTGTGCCACAGGACTCGGGGGGTGCCGTGGGACTCGGGGTGCTGTGGGCCTCTGAGTGCCGCGGCCCCGTCCGGCACCGCAGCCGCCATCCCTGCCTTGGCCGGCCGGCTCGATCCTACAATCCAGTTCTCCTTATTTGGCCACAGCGCTCGGCAAGAGGGGGAGC
This sequence comes from Rhinopomastus cyanomelas, assembly GCA_013400115.1. Lineage (NCBI taxonomy): Eukaryota > Metazoa > Chordata > Aves > Bucerotiformes > Rhinopomastidae > Rhinopomastus > Rhinopomastus cyanomelas. Next base: position 471,047 of record VXBP01009293.1, on the reverse strand, counting down.
AGGCGGCAGAGCAGGGGGGGACTGCGGGCTGGGGCGGGCGGCGGGGACCCGATGGGGTTGACATCACGTCGTGGCGAGGGAGGGAGGGANAAGCGGAGGGTAGGGGAAGGCTCCCCTGGTGTCGCCCACCCGCCTAAGGGAGCACCCAGGGTGCTGTCCGGGGCACCCGTGGGGGATTGCGGGGTGTCTCGCCCCATGGATGGGGTAGGGGGTCCTGAGTGGCTGGTTCCTGTTAATGGGATTTGGTTTGGGGCCACCTGATGGCTCCCTGTGACTCCTGGCTCTGGTTTTGCCTGCTGTGGGGGAATGGGGGGTTTTGGGGGGCTGGGAGGTGGCACTGGGTGCTGCTGTGGGGTCAGTGCTGCCCCATGCCAAGGTGTCACCCCTGAGCTCCTCGTGTGCAGCACCCAGCCCGGTTCCTTCCCAGAGGTGATCTGGGGTGACCCTAAGGGCAATCGCTAGGATTTTGGGGTTTCCTAGCTCAGCCTGCCCGGAGGAGAACCCCACGCTGGGCGGGTGCCGCTCCCAGTACCGGGTGTGCGGGGTCAGGGCTGATACTGGGGCCGTCCCCGCTTCCACCAGTGATGTGACGGGCGTCCCGTGTCCCCGCAGGTCGTCGCGTGTGGGTGGGGGCTCGGGGTCGGAGCCCAGAGCAGCCAGCACCATAGCGTCCAACAGCTGGAACGCCAGCGGCAGCCCCGGCGAGGGCCGGGAGGATGGCCAGGACGGTCTGGACAAGGGTCTGGACAACGACGCCGAGGGCGTGTGGAGCCCGGACATCGAGCAGAGCTTCCAGGAGGCCCTGGCCATCTACCCCCCGTGCGGCCGCCGCAAGATCATCCTCTCGGATGAAGGCAAGATGTACGGTGAGTGCGGGCTCGGGGTCGGGGTGGGGAGCAGCGGGGTGAAGCACAACCCTGACCTCACCGCAGGGCAGCACCCGACGAGTGGCTTCTGTGGGTGCTGCCCCGCACTGGAGGGGCCAGTGACCTGCTTCCCCTCCCTGTGTGCTGGCCCGCTCCCGCCCTCCCAGTCTCTCGGCCCTGCCAGACCAACTGGTTTGGTGAGGCCGTGGGGCAGGGAGCGGGTGTGGGGCTGCGGGGCCAGCACCAGCTCTCCTGCTTCTCTGCATCGCTCCCCACACCTTCCCCAAGTGCAGCTGGTGGTCAGGGCCGCCCAGCTGCTCACTCTGGGCCACCAGCAACCTGGCTGGTGGGAGCCACTGGTGTGATGAGTTTGGGGGAGGTCTCAGCCTGGTTGCTGGTGTCCCCCCAAACACCCCTGGGTTGGTGGCTCTGTGCAACAGGGAAGGTGAGGGTGGGCGATACGGGGTGACACTGGCACTTGGTCCTCATGGGCCCTCATGGTTACCCATGGTCACTCATGGTCCTCATGGTCATCCCATAGTCACTCATGGGCACCCACAGTCATTAATGGACACCCATGGTCCCTCATGATCCCTCATGGTCACCCATAGTCACTCATGGGCACCCACAGTCACTGATGGGCACCCACGGTCCCTCATGGTCACCAATAGTCACTCATGGTCACCCATAGTCATGGTTGCCCATGGGCCCTCATGGTCCTCAGGGGCACTGGAAGCTGCTGTGGTGTCCTCATCCCTACTGGGGCAGAGGTTGCTCCCTCCCCACCTCCTCCTGCCCCAGCGTCACCCCCAGGGCCGGTGACCTCAGAGGTGGGGACACTGGCCCTGTCCCCGTCACCCTGCTCTGACAAAGAGCCCGAAGCCAAGGCCTTCATCCTGATCCTCCCAAACCCGCCCGGGATGCTGCCGTCACCCCGATGCCTCATCCCCGCCGCGGGGATCAGGGAGCGAAGGGACCGAGGCTTTGGGGTCAGCCCCACGCCACCGTCCCCAGCCCCACACGGGCTCCCCTGTGCCACCCCGCTAAGCGGGGGGCCCCGAGCCATCGCGTCGGAGCTGGCAGCCGGGACGGGGGGAGCCCAGGGCTTCCCAAGCGGGTGCATTTTTGGGATTTCTCCCGGAATAGCTGGAGTGCCGCCGGGAGCAGCTCGCCGAACCCCGACCGGTTTTTCCAGCCTTTCGGAGACATCTGGCAGCTGCTTCAAGAAGCCAGTGGCCCCCAGTAGCCGCCTTTCATCTCCCCCCCACCCTCCCCAGTGTCTCCCCGCTGGGACCCCCACGCTGTCGGCTGGCAGTGCCCACCTCAGCAGGACCCTGTGGGGCGGGTGGCACTGAACCCCAAGGGGTGTGGGTGCTGCTGCTGCTCCGGTTATTTTTAACCCAACCAGTCCAACTGGTTCCCTGGTGGTGTCAGGGGAGAGGAATTTGGGGAATGTGGTAATTTGGAGGAGGACGTGCCCTCTCGGGGGGAATGGCACGGGGCAGGGTGAATCACGGGGGACAGGGACAGGCACAGGGGTGCAGCAGCCCAGGGTGGCGACCGGGAGGTGCTGTGGGGCAGGATGGGTGCTGGGCACTGGGTGCCAGGCTGGCGCTGCCCTGCTGGGGCTGCGGAGAGGCACCCGTGGTGCTTTCCCACGTCGTTCCCCACACTCTCTCTGCTCTGGTTATGGGGTGCAGGGAGTCAAAGGGGACTGCTGGGGTGTTACCCCGCGACGTGGGGGGACTCAGCGTGAGGGTCCCCACTGCCCACAGCCACCCTGGCAGCACCCCTGGGACAGCCTACGGGGCACCTGCCCTGGCCTTCACTGGACACCAGTGGGGTCAGGGAGGTGTCACTGGGGTGCGGCGCAGGGGACCCACAGTTCACCCTGCCCACCACCCCCTGTCCCACTCAGACACCCCAAAGTGCAGCCGACCCCGCACAGCACCTGGCCCTGTCTGTCCCTGTCTGTCTGTCCCCACCACCTCTCCAGTTGCTCCAGGGCTGGGAGGGGGCTGATTAGGGTGGAAGACTTTTAGGGTTGGGTTGGGCTTGGGGTGGGGGGTGAGGAACTGTTTTGTTTGTGAAGATTCTGGGCTTTTTAAAGGGATTCTTTTTAATAAGGGAATTTTTAAAAGAATTTATTTTAAAGGATTTTCTTTTTAATGGATTTTTTATTTTGAAGGACTTTATTTAAAAGGGATTTTTTTCCAGAAACTTTTGGGTTTTTAAGGGATTTTTTAATTTTTAAGGCTTTTTTTTGTTTTAATAGATTTTTAGTTTTTTAAGGCTTTTTTTCCCTAAGGTGATTTTTTTTAAAGGAATTTTTTCAGACATTTTTTGTTTAAAGGGTTTTTTTTAAGGGATTTTTAAAAGGGATTTTTTATTTGAAGGGAATTTATTTTAAGAGATTTTTTAAAGCTTTTTTGTTTTGAGAGATTTTTATTTTCAAGGCATTTTTTGTTTTAAAGGATTTTTTAAAGGAATTTTTTATATTTAAGAGGTTTTTTTTTAAAGGCAGTTTTGTATTAATGGGTTTTTTATGGATTTTTGCTTTTTAAGGATTTCTTTATTTTAAAGGGATTTTTTTATTAAGGAATTTTTTTCATGGATTTTTGGGGTTTTTTTAAGGGATTTTTGTTTTTTTAAGGATTTTTTTTATGAAGGGATTTTTTTCATCGATTTTTGGTTTTTTTAAGGGATTTTTTATTAAGGGACTTTTTTATTAAGGGATTTTTTTCATGGATTTTTAAAGGGTTTTTTAAGGATTTTTAAAGAAATTTTTATTAAGAGATTTTCTTTCCATTGGTTTGATTTTTTTAAAAGTATTTTTTGTTTTTAAGAGATTTTTAAAGGGATTTTTTTCATGGATTTATGATTTTTAAAGGATTTATTTATTTTTAAGAGATTTTTTTTCCCATGGATTTGTGATTTTTTTTTTTAAATGATTTTTTTCTTTTTAAGGGATTTTTTCCCATGGATTTGGGATTTTTTTTAAGGATTTTTTCTTTTTAAGGGATTTTTTTTAAAAGGATTTTTGGCTTTTTGAAGGGATTTTTCTTAAGGGATTGTTTTTTTAAGACTTTTTTAAATTCTTATGAAAAAGGAGTTTTATTTCTCAAATCGAAGCCCAAACCTCTCTCCAAGGGCATTTCGACAACTTCCAACCGCGACCATCTGGTCCATTAAACTAAATCTGGCGTGCGGGGCCGCCCCCGTGTGTGGGGGGTGCTGTGATGGGGAACGGGGGGGCGAGGTGGGGGGACACCAGGGCTGGGAGAAGAAAGGTCCCAGCTGCTCTGACGTTGGAAGGGAGATTGGCCACAGCTGGCCCCGAAACGGGGGCCAAAAGCAACTTCTGCTTCAAATTAGCCTCGGGATGTTAGGAAATACTGGTGGAAAGGCCAGCAAACTGGGAGTGGGGTGTTGGGGGGGGGAGCACCCCAGAAGCAATGTGGGGAGTGGGCTCCTCAGCTCCAGATAGGGGTGGAGGGTCTCTTTTGGGGTGTCAGCACCCCACTGTGAAACCCACTGTGTCTGGGGGGAGTTGGGGAGTCTCCTTTGGGGTGTCACCACCTCACTGTGAGCCATGTTGTGTCTAGGGGGAGTTGGGGGGACTCTTTCAGGGTGTCAGCACCCCACTGTGAGCCCTACTGTGTCTGGGGAGGGGGGAATTCTCTTCTGGGGCGTCACCACCCACTCTGAGCCCCACTGTGTCTGAGGGGAGTTGGGAGGACTCTTTCAGGGTGTCAGTGCCCCACTGTGTCTGGGGGGAGTTGGGGGGGGACTCTTTTGGGGTGGCACCACCCTGCTTTGAGCCCCACTCTGTCTGGGGTGAGGGGATGCTACAAGCTGGGTCCTGGTTTTGGGGAGTGGGTTGATCAGCTCCAGATAGGAGGGCTTTTAGGGTAGGGGTGTGTGTCCTCTTTTGGGGTGTCAGCACCCCACTGTGAGCCACACTGTGTCAGTGGAGGCACAAGCTGGGTCCTGGTTTTGGGGATTAGGTTGACCAGCTCCAGACAGTGGGGTGTTGGGGGGGGTGTTCTCTTTTGGGGTGAGCCCCACTGTATCTGGGGAGTTAGAAGCTGGATCCTAATGGCTTAATGTGGGAGGAGGATGGCCACCTCAGTGTGCCCTGTGGCCACCCCCAGTGTCCCCACTAGCCAGCCCAGTGTCCCTGTGAGCAGGAGAGCTGTCCTGGCAGCGCCATCTCCTGGTGGTGCCCCCCTCATTAGGGACTGGGCTCGTTAGGGATCCCAAGATCCCAGACTGGTGGGGTTGGAAGGGACCCCTGGAGATCATCCAGCCCAACCCCCCTGCCAGAGCAGGATCCTCTGGAGCAGATCCCACAGGAACAGTTCAGGTGGGCTTGGGGTGTCTCCAGAGCAGAGACCCCACAACCTCTCTGGGCAGCCTGTCCCNGTGGGGGTGGGCAGGGTGTTGGGGTGGGGGGGATCAGGTAAGCCCAGGGGTCTGGCTGCGTCTCTGCGTCCCCTCGTGGAGCCGCCTCATCCTCTGACAGGGGCTCAGACCCCTCCAGCCTGATCTGGGGGACCCCCAGTTGGACTCCACTGCCACGTTGGAGTCACCCATGGATGGCTGGACCCCTTGGGATCTCCATCCCAGCAGCTCCACTGGGTCATGGGGACTGGTCCCAGCTCTGCCTTTTGCTGGGATTTGTGTCCCAGGCACTGCGGGGAAGGGACCTCAGAAGCTTCCCCTGATCAGGGGAAGAGACCCCTAAAGCCTTCTCCAACCAGGGGAAGGGACCCCTAAAACCTCCCCAGTCAAGGGCAGGAGCCCTAAAGCCCCTTTGGCAAGGAAAAGGAATCCCTAAGGCCCCTCCAGCCAAGGGAAGGGACCCCTAAGGCCCCTCCAGCCAGGGGAAGGGATCCCTAAAGCCACCCCAGTCAGGGAATAGGCTCTGTGGTCCTGGGGTACTGGTCCTGGGGTGTCTGGAGGAACCACAGACAGATGAGATTCTGGGGTTATGGGTTGCACACGGGGTCCCAGAGGACTGCCACAGCCCTGGTGGGATGAGTCTGTCACCATCGGTGGCCTGTCCCTCCTCTCGGAGCCTTTCCTGGCAGAGCCCAGGGAGGGACAGATGGGTTTGGGGTATGGGGACACTTCTGGGGGGCTGCCCTGTGCTACAAGCCCTCACAAAGGAGGGGCTCTGATCTCACTGAGTGGGGACATCCCTTCAGGACTGAAGGAGCAGGATCCAGCCACCATCCTGGTGTCCAGAGCAGCTCTGGGGAATCTTCTGTTTCTGGCTTAAAGCCCCTCCTGGACCCTCCTCCTGGAAGTATGTGGTGCTGGGTCACAGTGATGCTCTGAGTGGGGGGTCTCAGGAAAGGCAGGGGGAGACACAGGTGGAGTTGTCTCCTCGGTGGGGACAGCCCAGGACAGCCTGGTGTCACAGCCTGGCCATGGTGGGTGCAGGGACCCCCCACCCTCTGCCTTTCCAACCCCTTTGCATCAGATCCTGCTCTTCCAGGGGTCTGAACAGACACAAACCCCCCTTTTTCTCACTTTCCCCTCTGTAAATCCCACAGGAGCCCTGGGAGTGAGCTGGTCCCTCCCAGATCTCCCTTGGGACCAGCTGCAGCCCCTGGGGGGTACCTCAGGGACCCCCCCAGACCACCCTCATTGCTCTCTGTGAGCAGCCACACAGAGGGGTCCATCTGTCCGGGGACCCCCAACCACAGCTGCTTCACCCCAACTTGGGGGGGGAACCTACAAACCAGCATCACCCAGTGCAGCCTCATGATCCCCCCGCCCCCTCCTCACTTTTCCTCCCAGCAGCTGGCAGCAGACCCTCGGCACCTCCAGGAGCACCACCCCGGCACCCCCAGTCTCCCTCCGCTAACCCCCGTATTTCTCCCCGTTCCTTCCCCCGGGAGGAGCATCGCGTCGCACCAGGGGTCCCGAATCTTCACGCTCTCTGTGTTTTCCTTTCCGACCGGCGTGGGGGGCACTAGGTCTCCAGCCACATACAGGTTCTAGCTCGGAAGAAGGTGCGGGAGTACCAGGTTGGCATCAAGGTACGTTGGCGCCCCGTGCCCGGGGGTCGGCGGCCGGTCGGTGTCTCCGTGAGCATGGGCAGCCTTTCTCCTTCCTCCTCTTCCTTTCCTCTGGTTGACGGCTCTGCTGTTCCCCCTCTCCTGCTTCTCTTCTCTCTGCAGGTCTCTAGCCACTTGCAGGTTCTTGCCCGACGGAAATCTCGGGAGATTCAGTCCAAGCTGAAGGTACGCGTGTGCCCCCCCGGCCCCCACACACCCCCTGCTGCCTGACGACTAACCCCTCCGCGCCCCTGCTTGCTGCAACCCGTCGGCTCTTCTCTCCTGGGGTGCTCTGTGCTCTCTTCACCCTCCCTCGGCTCCTGGGTGTTACTTGGCATCGCTGCGGGATGCCCTGAGAGAGTCCTAGGATCATCCAGGTGGGAGAAGACCTTCAAGACCATAAAGCCCAGCGATCCACCCAACAAACTAACCCATGTCCCCAGACACCCTGGCTGCGAAGATGTTTTTCCTGAGATCCAGTCTGACCCACCCCTGGCACAGCCTGACCCCATTTCCTCTTGTGGGGGATCACCAGACCCCTTCTCTCCCATCCAGAATGGAGAATTTAGGTGCCAGATCCCTTCCTTTCACCCCCTCACTGTGGGGAAACGAGGGTTAAACCCTCCTCTGGTGATGCTGCCCCAGCTTTGGGGTCATCGAGGCTTCACCCAGGAGGTGAAGGACCCCCTGGTTCAAGCAAAGGGTGCAAAGTCCCCATCTCAGATGAGACCTAGGTGCCAGTGGGGAGAAGCAGAAAAGTCCTGGGGTTCCCCAGTGGCTGCTAGTCTGGTGATTTGGGACAGCCCAGGTGGCACCTTGGGGACACAGGTGGCAGCAGGTCCAGATGGCGCCATGTGGCCAGGAAGGAGGCAGAGACATTCTAGGGAGGTGCTACTACCCCTTGGCAGCCACTAGTTCCAGGAGCCGATGGAGCTGGGTGAGGAAAAACTGGCTCATCCATCCTCTCTTCTCTGGTTGGCTTTTCCTTTCCTTCCTTCCATCCTTCCTTCCTTCTGACTGGAGGCCAACTAACCCTTCCATAATGATCCCACCAGCTTCGCGGTGTGATGATGGGGTGGACTGGGCAGGACCAGGGGCATCACTGAAAGATGGAGCCCCACACAGGGGCATAGTGGGGGACAGAGCGATCCCCACTGCCTCCTGGGGACAGTGGGACTTGAGATGCTCTTGGGATCATCCTTCTCTCCTCACAATAGGGAGCAGCTCTGTGAAGAGGATCTGGGGGGACCTGCTGCCTCATGGAGGCTGTGGAAGCTCAGAGAGTGTTTGAGCCCCTTGTTGTGACCTCCAGGTCCCAAAAGTATCACCAGCTCCCCGTTGCCTCATACTGGGTGCTGTGTCCAGGCCTCCAGCAGGGATGCTGGTGCAGAGGACTGGGCAGGGGGACCCTGCAGGGGCCATCTCAGAGCTGTCCCTGACATTTTGGACCCCAAAGCTCTAGGGAGCCCAAGCTCACACTGTTCTAGAGCCCATCAAGCTCCCAAGCAGTGACCCCAGTGCCCCATCAGCAGGGTGCCAGGGGGGTGCCCACATCCCACTGGGTTTGGTCCAATCCCTAATGATTCTATGATTAAGATTGGAAGAGACTTCTGAGACCCCAGGACAAGAAGGACATTGAGGGCTGGAGTGGGGCCAGAGAAAGGCGACGGAGCTGGGGAAGGGGCTGGGGGTCAGGGCTGATGGGAGAACTGGGGGGGTTTAGTCTGGAGAAAAAGAGGCTGAGGGGAGCCCTCACTGCTCTTTACAGCTCCCTCAAGGGAGGGTGGAGAGGGGATCAGTCTCTTCTCTCCAGCCACTGGCCATAGGACAACAGGAAACGGCCTCAAGCTGGGCCGAGAGAGGGTTAGGTTGGCCATCAGGATAAATTCCCTGCCAGAGTGGTCAAGGGTTGAACAGGATGCCCAGGGATGGGGGGAGGTACCGTCCCTGGAGGGGTTCAAACACTGAGTATCTGTGGCCACAAGGACCAGGGTTTGGTGGTCAGGGTGGGGTTGAGGTGATGGTTGGACTGGATGATCCTGAAGGCCTCTTCTGTGATTCTAAGATCATCCAGTCCAAGCATCACCCCAAGCCCACCATGGCCACTAAAGCCAGAAGCCAGGAGAGGGCCCCCAAACCAGTTCTGGGAGGCTCCTTTGGGTTTGTAGGTCCTAAAACCAGCTCCCAGCACCAAGAGGAGCAGCCAGGGATGGAGAGGGGACAGCACCTTTGCACAAAAGATGGATTAAAGGAAACTTTGACCAAATAAACGAAGCAGAACAGCCTTTCCCTGCTGCAGAGGGCAGGGGGAGGCAGGAGTGACCCCAGACTGGCCCAGGCTGGAAGGGACCTGAGAGCTCATCTCCCCCAACCCCCTGCCAGGGGCAGTGGCACCTCTCAGCCAGTCAAGGTCTCATCCAACCTGGCCTTGAGCATCTCCAAGGAGGGGGCAGCCACAGCCTCTCCTGGCAATCAAATCCAGAGTCTCTCTACCCTGGCACTGAAGAACTTCTTCCTCAGACCTAGTCTGACCCTCCTCTCCTTCAGTTTTAATCCATTTCCCCTTGTCCTGTTGCTGGATCCCCCTGGGAAAAGTCCCTCTGCAGCCTCCCTGGAGGTTCCCTTCAGGTCCTGGAAGGCAGCTCTAAGGTCCCCCTGGAGTCTTCTCTTCCCTGGGCTGAACAACCCCAGCTCCCTCAGCCTGTCCTCAGAGCAGAGGTGCTCCAGCCTTTGGATCATCTCTGTGGCCTCCTCTGGACTGGCTCCACAGCTCCAGGTCCTTCTGATACTGGGGGCACCTGCACTGGACTCACAGTCCTGTCTGTTGACCCAACATGGGGCCACCTTCCCTCCCCCAGAGGGAAAAAAGGAAGGGATTGATCCTTGCAGATGATTTTGAGGGGAAACAGGGGGTTTAGTTTGGCAGGACCTGCTCTGTGGCACCATGCCCTGGGGCTGCAGCTGGAGGAGCAGCCTGGCTCTGGGCTGAGACCTTGGAGACCCCCTGCTCCTACTGGAGCTGCAGGAAAAGGGAAAAGGAAAAATATTTGGTTTCCTAAATCAAGACACAGAATCATTTAGGTTGGAAAAGACCTTCAGGATCATCAAGTCCAACCGTGCACCCTGCTCTGCTGAGTCCACTGTTGGACCCAGCGCTAAGTCCTGTTCCTGTAGGGTGGGGAGTGGTGCCAATGGGGCAGCTGGTGCCCACAGCCCGGTGCCAGCTCTTCCTCTCCCTGTGTTGAAGCTGCTGAGGGAAATGAGGAGGATTTTCAGAGCTGTGAAGGATGTTAGAGGTTGTTAAGGCTATTAAAAAGCTGAGGAAGAACAGATCCATCCCTGTACACTGGGGGTAATGAGGGGCCTTTGGCATCCCCTTTCCAGCAGGTGCCCGTCATGTGGTGACCAGCAGGTTGAGGGCTTCAGCCCCCCAGTTCAGGTTGTGGTGATGAGCTGGGGTGGAGGGTGCCTGGCTCTGGGTGGGGGGGTCACACAGTGCTCACCAGCCCCCCACAACCCTCTAACCATTGTTTTCCCCTTTCTTTTCTGGACAGGCCATGAACTTGGTAAGTTGAGCTGCGTTTGCGATGCCCTTTCTTCCCATTTTGTTCCCAGCTGCCTCCAGTTGTGCCCCGACAGGGGAGTGGAGACCCTCCAGACCCGGCCCCCAGTCCCCACCAAGCTTCAATGGGTGAATGGGGTGGGGGGGATGGAGGGCACCCACATGCCCTGGTCTTGTAGCCAGGCTACATAAGCCAAATGGATTGGGGTTGGGGGGTCTTGCTCTGCCTCTGTAACCCCCCGTGTCCCCCATGTTCCCTCCAGGACCAGGTGTCAAAGGACAAGGCTCTGCAGAGCATGGCGTCCATGTCCTCGGCGCAGATCGTGTCGGCCAGCGTCCTGCAGAACAAGCTCAGCCCCCCTCCTCCTCTTCCTCAGGCTGTCTTCTCCACTGCCCCCAGGGTGAGCACAGACACCCCCACCCGCCCCGAGGCTGGGGGGACACCCTGGGTACAATGGGACACACACACACAGGGGTCCCTGTGCACAGAGGGAGTGATGTTTGATGCCCCCCCTCAGCTCTGGTGCAATGCAAGGAGGGGGATTGGGGGGTCCCAGCAGTTTGCAGTGGGGTGGGGTTTTGGGGAAGGGGGTGCCAGAAGCCGCTGACTCTTCCTTGTGCTCTTCCCCCAGTTTTGGAGTGGGCCTATCCCAGGACAGCCTGGACCCTCTCAGGAGTAAGTAGGAGCTCCCTCCTCTGCTGGGTGCCAAGCAGGACCACCCCCTCCCTCCACCCTTAGTGGGGTACTGGGGTGGCCTCTGCTTCGTGACCCTGACGATGCTCTTTGCTTCCCAGCATTAAACCGTTTGCACAACCAGCTTACCCCATCCAGCCATCCATGCCTCCGTCACTAGCCAGTAAGTGCTGTCCTCACCCCCCTACTGGGGACCCCACACCCCCGACAGCTCCTGTTGGCCCCCTGCCTCACAGCACCCTCCCTGTTGGCAGTGTCACCCACCTACAGTCCCCTCTGTAGGGTGAGAATCCTGGGTTTCAACTGAGCCAAGAGCTCCCTGGTGAGCTGGATGCTCCCAGCTGTGCCCTCCACCCCAATCCCTTCCAATCCAGCTGTGGGACCAGCTCATCCCATATTTTGGCCACCCCATGGGCAAGCCCCACTATCCTGGGATATCCCGTGGGATGGGGGGTTGTGGTGAGGCCAGCAGAGCCACGGTGGCGCAGGGATTAGGGTCTCACCTGTGTGTATGTCCCCAAAAGGTTACGAGCCCTTGGCCCCGCTGCCACCAGCCGCCTCGGCCGTGCCTGTCTGGCAGGACCGCACCATCGCCTCTGCCAAGCTCCGGCTCCTCGAGTACTCCGCCTTCATGGAGGTGCCGCGGGACGCCGAAACGGTAGCGGTCCCCTCTGTGTCCCCCCTGCCCCATGGGTTGGTCCCCATCCAGTGCCCATGAGGTGCCCACCCAGTGCCCATCCAGTATCCATGCAATGCCCATACAACCACAGAATGGTTTAGGTTGGAAAGGACCTCAGAGACCTTTCACTTCCATATGGTGCTCATGAAATGCCCATGTGGCATGCACATGTGACATGCCCATGCAGTGTCCAACTTGTGACCATGAGGTACTTATGAGGTGTCCCTCCAGTGCCCATGTGTTTCCCATAGAACGACTGAGGTTGGAAGGGACCTCAGAGACCTTCCAGTTCCATGAGGTGCTCATGAGGAGCTCATGTGGTGCCCATCCTGTGCCCGTGCAGTGTCCAACTTGTGTCTGTGAGGTGCCCATAGAATTACAGAAGGTTGGAAGGAACCTCAGAGGTCACCCAGTTCCATGAGGTGCCCATAGGGTGCCTATCCAGTTCCCATCCAGTGCCCATAGAACCATAGAATGGTTTAGGTTGGAAAGGACCTCAGATGTCACCTAGATCTATCCAGTGTCCATCCAGTGCCCATGCATTTCCAGTACAGCCATAGAGTGGTTTAGGTTGGAAGGGACCTTGGAGATCATCCAGTTCCATGAGGTGCCCATTCAGTGCTCATCCAGTGTCAATCCAATGCCCACGAGGTGCCCATCCGACACCCGTGTGGTCCCCATAGAGTGCCCATCTGGTGCCGATACAGTGTCCAACTTGTGCCCATAGAATCATGGAATGGTTTAGGTTGGAAGAGACCTCAGAGGTCACCCAGTTCCTTCCAGTACCCATCCAGTGCCCATGAGATGCCCACAGAATGGTTTAGGTTGGAAGGGACCTCACCCAGCTGGAAGGGAGCTCATCCATTTCCATCCAGTGGCCTTCCAGAGCCCATAGGACCATGGACCCATAGAATGGTTTGGGTTGGAAGGGACCTGAGAGATCATCCGGTGCCCATGAGGTGCCTGCGGTGGCCCCTGGCTGTCCTCTGACCTCTCTTTGTGTCCGTTTGTCCCCTCCCGCCGCGGCCCTTACAGTACAGCAAACACCTCTTTGTGCACATCGGCCAGACCAACCCCTCGTACAGCGACCCGCTGCTGGAGGCCGTCGACATCCGCCAGATCTACGACAAGTTCCCTGAGAAGAAAGGTGGCCTCAAGGAGCTCTATGAGCGCGGCCCCCAGAACTCCTTCTTCCTCGTCAAGTTTTGGGTAGGGTGCCATGGGGATGGGGATGGGGATGGGGATGGAGACAGAGACGGAGACGGAGATGGAGACGGAGACGGGGATGGGGATGGGGATGGGGATGGAGATGGGGAGGTGGTCCAGCTGTGGGTTTGTTGTGGGTTGAGCAGTTCCATGAGCTGGTGTCATAGAATCACAGCGTCACCCAGGTTGGAAAAGACCTTCAAGACCATCAAGTCCAACAACTCCCAACCACTAACCCAGCTCCCCAAACACCCTGGCTGCTCAGTTGTTGAACCCCTCCAGGGATGGTGCCTCCACTTCCTCCCTGGGCAGCCTGTGCCAAGGCCTCCCGACTCTTTCTGGGAAGAAGTTTATCCTCAGATCCAACCTGGCCCTCCCCTGGCACAACCTGACCCCGTTTCCTCTGCTCCTATCGACAGTCCCCAGGGAGAAGAGGCCACCCCCTGCCTCACTGCAGCCTCCCTTCAGGTAGCTGTAGAGAGCAATGAGGTCTCCCCTCAGCCTCCTCTTCTTCCCCATCCCCAGCAAGAGTTAGAATCATGGAATCATCCAGGTTGGAAAAGACCTTCAGGATCATCAAGTCCAACCATTGACCCTACAACCCCCACCCACAAACCACAGCTGGGTGTTTGGGCAGCTAACAGGACCCTCTCCCTGCTCTCCTGTCCCCAGGCGGATCTGAACAGCACGATCCAGGATGGGCCGGGCACCTTCTACGGTGTCAGCAGCCAGTACAGCAGTGCAGAGAACATGACCATCACGGTGTCCACCAAGGTGTGCTCCTTTGGGAAGCAAGTCGTGGAGAAGGTGGAGGTGAGTCCTGCGCCCCGCTGCATTGGGAAGGGCTGGGAATCCCAAATCCCATCCAAGGCTGCTCCCAGGATGGAGGTGTAGGACAGATGGGTGGTGCAGAGACATCTCTCCCACGTCCCAGCCAACCACCACCCCCCTGTCCCCACGTCCTCCACTCACTCGGGCTGTTCCCACAGACGGAGTACGCGCGGCTGGAGAACGGCCGGTTCGTCTACCGCATCCACCGGTCGCCCATGTGTGAGTACATGATCAACTTCATCCACAAGCTCAAGCACCTCCCAGAGAAGTACATGATGAACAGCGTCCTGGAGAATTTCACCATCCTGCAGGTACCACCCCTGTGTCCCACCAGGATCCACCGGCTGTGCCTGAACCCTGTATGACCCTAAAAAAAACCAGGGTAGTAAATTTGTTGATGGAGGAATTCACCAAATCCCAGACTAGCCCAGACTGGAAGGGACCTCAGAGCTCATCTCCTCCAACCCCCTGCCAGGGGCAGTGGCACCTCTCAGCCAGACTGGGCTGCTCAAGGCTTCATCCAACCTGGCCTTGAGCACCTCCAGGGAGAGGGCAGCCACAGCCTCTCCTGGCAATCAAATCCAGAGTCTCTTCACCCTGGCACTGAGGAAGAACTTCCTCAGATCTAGTCTGACCCTCCTCTCCTTCAGTTCCAAACCATTTCCCCTTGTCCTGTTGCTGGATTCCTTTGAGAAAAGTCCCTCTGCAGCCTTCATGGAGGTTCTCTTCAGGGACTGGGAGGCAGCTCTAAGGTCCCCCTGGAGTCTTCTCTTCCCTGGGCTGAACAACCCCAGCTCCCTCAGCCTGTCCTCAGAGCAGAGGGGCTCCAACCCTTGGATCATCTCTGTGGCCTCCTCTGGACTGGCTCCAGCAGCTTCATGTCCTTCTGATGTTGAGGGCACTAGCAGTGGCCACAGGATTTGAGATCATCAATCAGTCACAGAATCATTACGTTAGGAAGAGACCTCCAATATCATCCAGTCCAACCATCACCCCAACCCCACCCTGACCACTAAGCCCTGTTCCCCAGGGTCACAGCTACTCGGTGTTGGAACCCCTCCAGAGACGGCGACTCCCTCTCTCCCTGGGCAGCCTGTTCCAACCCCTGACCACTCCTGATGGCATCCTAACCCTCCCCTGGCCCAACTGGAGGTGGTTTCCTCTTGGCCTATGGCCAGTGACTGGAGAGAAGAGACCAACACCCCCAACCCTCCACCCTCCCTTCAGGGAGCTGTAAAGAGCAAGAAGGGCTCCCCTCAGCCTCCTATTCTCCAGACTAAACACCCCCAGTTCTCCCACCAGCCCTGTCCTCCAGCCCCTTCCCCACTCCATCGCCCTTCTCTGGACCCACTTCAGCCCCCCAATGTCCTGAGGAGCCCCCACTGGCCCCAGTTCCAAGTGCCAGCTAGAATCCCCGTGAATTAACAGGAGCAAACGCAGTGGCTGAACCTGACCCCATGAGGAGATGGGGTAGTGGTTGGGGCTTGTAGGGTGGATGGTTGGACTTGATGAACCTCGAAGGTCTTTTCCAACCTGGAGACCAATCAGAATCATCTGGTGCCCCAGGGATCGGTGCTGGGACCAGTCCTGTTCAGTCTATTTATTGATGACTTGGATGAGGGATCAGGGGGCACTGTCAGCAAGTCTGCTGATGGCACAGAGCTGGGTGGTGTCACCAACACCCCAGCAGACTGGGCTGCCGTTCAGCGGAACCTGAACAGGCTGGAGAGCTGGACAGGGAGACATTGAATGAAATATAACAAGTGTAGAATCTTGCATCTGGGCAGGAACAACCCCAGGTACCAGTATAGGTTGGGGACTGAGCTGCTGGAGAGTAGTTTAGGAGAAAGGGACCTGGTGGTCCTGGTGGCCAGCAGGATGACCATGAGCCAGCAATGTGCCCTTGTGGCCAAGAGGGCCAACAGCATCCTGGGGTGGATCAGAACGGGGGTGGTTAGCAGATCAAGAGAGGTTCTTCTCCCCCTCTACTCTGCCCTGGTGAGACCACACCTGGAGTATTGTGTCCAGTTCTGGGCTCCTCAGTACAAGAGGGATGTGGAGCTGCTGGAGGGAGTCCAGAGTAGGGCAACGAGGATGATGAGGGAGGTGGAGCACCTCCCTTACGAGGAAAGGCTGAGGGAGCTGGGTCTCTTGAGCTTGGAGAAGAGGAGACTGAGGGGTGACCTCATTAATGTCTATGAACATGTAAAGGGTAGGTGTCAGGAGGATGGAGCCAGGCTCTTCTCAATGTCATCTGGTGATAGGATGAAGGGCAGTGGGTGTGAGGTGGAACAGAGGAGGTTCCACATCAATGTGAGGGTGACAGAGCACTGGAACAGGCTGCCCAGGGGGGTTGTGGAGTCTTCTTCTCTGGAGATGTTTAACACCCACCTGGCCGTGTTCGTGTGTGACTGGATCTAGGGATCCTGCTGTGTCAGGGGGATTGGACTGGATGGTCTTTCGAGGTCCCTTCCAATCTCTAATGTTCTGTGACTCTGTGAAACCCACCCCCAAGACGTGGGTATCAGCTTTGGTGGATGATGCAAATCAGTGCCTGAGTCCCCCCGACTCAAAGCAGCAGCATCTCCCCCGTCGGGCTGCAGCCCCCTCCTGACCCTCTCCCCCCCTGCTCTGCTGCAGGTTGTTACCAACAGGGATACCCAGGAAACTCTGCTCTGCATCGCCTTCGTCTTCGAGGTGTCGACGAGCGAACACGGCGCCCAGCACCACGTGTACAAGTTGGTCAAGGACTAGGGGCCCTCGGGGACGGGCGGGGGGCACTGGGGAGGAGGGGGCCACAGGGGAAGGGGAGAGTGGAGCCATGCAGAGGAGCCGCCCGTGCCCGTTGCCTCGTGAGAAGTCATTTGAAGAAAAGAGAAGGAGGAGGAGGAAGAGAAATAGCCAAAAGCAAAGACTGATGCTGCGATCGCAGGTGTTTTCTACTTTAGGAAGAGATTCTCTTTTTTTTTTTTAAATAAATAATTAAAAAAAAAAAGAAGAAGAATGGGAAAAGAAGCAGTAGAGAGAAAGGAAACCCCGTATCCGCCGGCGCTGGATGGGGAGAGACCGGCCCTCGGCGTCACCGATGCTGGCCAGAGCCTGCCGAGCTGCCGCCGGCAGCAGGATGGTGGAGTGGAGGGTGACCCCCTCCTCCTTCTGTACCCTCTCTCTTGCTCGGATGCTGGTCCTGGTCCTGGTCCTGAGCGGAGAGGCTGGAGGATGCGGCGTCGTGCCAGGTCTGGTCCAAAAGTCGTTGGCGTGGCAGCAGCAGGGCTGGGGAGTGGTGGGGATGGAAGTGCCAAGATGCAGGGCAGGGCAGGAGAAGGATGCAGCCACCTCCCTGGGGACTGGTACCTGGGATGCTCCTTCTCCTTGAGGACTGGCATCTGGGATGCTCCTTTTCCCTGGGGATTGGCACCTGGGATGCTCCTCCTTTGGGACTGGCATCTAGGATACTCCTTGAGGACTGGCACCTGCGATGCTGCTTCTCCTTGAGGACTGGCATCTGGGATGCTCCTTTTCCCTGGGAACTGGCACCTGGGATGCTCCTCCATGGGGGTTGGCATCTAGGATGCTCCCTCTTCTTGGGGACTGGCACCCAGGATGCTCCCTCTCCTTAGGAACTGGTACCCAGGATGCTGCTTCTCCTTGGGGTCTGGCACCTGGGATGCTTCCCCTTGGGGACTGGCATCTGGGATGCTCCTTTGCCCTGGGACTGGCACCCAGGAGGCTCTTCCAAGTGCATCCAGGACCCCAGGGAGCTGGCAGTGCTGTGGGTGGGAGGCCCCCAGCGACGCAAACCAACTTTTTACGGCTTTTTTCCCCCTTTTTCTGTTGTTTTTAAATTAAAAAGTGCTTTTTCATACTTTTTAAAGTGACACAATCCTCATAATCAGGATTAACCCCCTCTGCTGTGTCCAGGGCCTGCTCTCCCCACCGTGTCAGTGACCTGAGCAAGTGATGCAGGAGTTTGTGGGGTCAGGGTTGTGCAGCCACGCTGCTGCCTCCTGTAGGGAAGGTTTAGGGGTGTCTCCATCCCTCTGGGGCCACAGCTGGTTTTTCAGGGCACTGGGATCCTGTGAGCTCTGCATTTGCACTTGGTGGGTGACCCAGGACAAACATCCCCCCACCCCACGGTGGAGGAGACAGCAGTGAGGGCAGATGTCCCTGGTTTACATCCCAAATGTGCTTTTTCCTTTCATTTCCCCTCTGTTTTGCTTTTGTCCACGTTGCCTGTTCCCCACATCCTGTGGGAAGCAGTTGGGGGGTGCAGCTTGTGCAGGGAGGAGCAGGTTGTACGATGCAGGGGCAGGCTGCCAGCAGGCAGAGAGGGGGACAGAGAGAGGGCAGGAGGGACCCCAGGACAGGGGACCGCGTCTGCTCAGACCTGTTTTTGTGGCTGCACCCCAGAATAATCCAGGGCAGTGCATCCAGTCCTGGGGTGGCCTGGGAAGAGCATCCCTGGGGTGCGATGCTGAGGAACAGAAGGAGGGGGTACTGGTGGTGATGGCACAGAGCAGGGTGGCAGGAGGTGATGAGTTGCCCAGGAGGGGCAGGTCTGGCTGGGTTTGTGGTGCTAGTTGGGGAGCGAAGGCAGAGGGAGGTGCTGTGGGTGGGCAGGAGCAGTTTGAGGGGTGCTGGAGCCCAGGATAGTGGGGACAGAGAAGGTTTAGGTTTGATGCTGCAGGGTGTGGAGGAGCAGGAGCAGCCCCAGAGCTCAGGGAAGGACCTTGGTTGCCATTGCTGTGCTGCAGGGTGTGGGGACTTCAACCCGTGCCCGGTGGTGGGGCCGGACGGAGGTGGCTGGAGCAGGACGGGGGAGAAGAGAGGGAAAACTCCTGGGAAAGGCATTGTCACCCCGTTACAGGGCTGTGCTGGGGCCGCCCGGCCTGGTTCTCATATGTAGCATGTTTGTTTGTTTGTGGTTTCCTGGTTCTTTTTCTTTCTTCCCTTTCACTCACTGACCTGAAACTCTGCGAATGGAAAAGCTCAGCACTGCCTCCCCCATCACCCTGCTGCACCCTTCTCCCAGCCCTGCTGGGGGATGAAGCTCTTGTTAACTGGACTGGTCTGTGCCTCTGCATCCATCCCTCCTTCCATCCCTGGATCCCTCCCTCCTGGCGTCATCCCATCCCTCTCTGTGTCCCTGCATTCTTCTATCCCTGGACTCCTCCATCCCTGCGTCACTCCTTGTCTCCATTCTTTCATCATTCCCCTCTATCCCTGCATCACTCCATCCCTCCCTCCATCCCTAGATCCCTCCATTCTTGCATCACTTCATCCATCTCTCCCTGGATCCTTCCATTCTTGGATCCCTCTGCCCATCCCTTTGTGGATCCTTCCATCTCTGCATCCCTCCATCCATCCCTGGATCCCTCTGTGGATCCTTCCATCCCTGCATCCCCCTGTCCATCCTTCCCTGGATTCCTCCATCCCTTCCTCTATCCCTCCATCTCCGCATCCCTCCACACATCTCTCCCTGCATCCCTGGATCACTCTGTGGATCCCTCCATCCCTGAACCCCTCCATCCCACCTGCACCAAGCCCCAGGTACCCCTGCCACCCCCTCAACGTGCTGCCTGGTGCCCCGCCAGCCCTCAGCCAGGGTCTCACCCTGATCCCAGAGACACTTTCTCAGTCCCTCTACCCCCCGACCCCGAACCCCCTCCGTTCTCCTCCGGTGTATTTATGAATTTCACATGAAGTACTGTTTTATTTTTTTAAAGACTTTGTAAAACTTTTACCAGGGGTTACGACTCACCGTTTGTAGAGCTGCGTCAGTTCCACAGGGACGTTCGAAAACACAAGAAAAAAAAAAAAGAGACAAAAATCCTTTTTTTTTTAATGTATTATAATTTTTTTGTGTAATTTTTGGTGGTTTTTGTTTCGTTTTTGTTTTTTAAATCCAGCTGTGATGGGTTGTACCATAGATTTTTTGTTGTGTTTCATTTGTCTGACTTCAAAAAAAGAAGGGAGACGCTGGAGCTCCGGGATCGAAGAGATTTAAAAAAAAAGAAAACCCACAAATGAAGGTCTGCTGATGGTAACAAAAAACCCAACCAAACCCAAACCAACAGCAACCAACAACCAACCATTAAAACGATTTGTTCATGGGTTGGCTCAAAGCCCTTCCGACCTTCAGGCTGCATCTTTATTTCTTCGGGGTGGGTTCAACAGCCAGGACTGGAGGAGGCTTGGGGGGGACCTTCTCCCTCTCTCCAACTCCCTGGAGGGAGGTTGGAGTCAGGTGGGGATCGGGTTCTTCTCCACCAGGATGGGGAAGCTGCTAGGGGAGGGTCAGGTTGGATGTTAGGAAGCCCTTCCTTAAAGAAAGGGTTTAAAACCCTCCTGGAGATGTTCCTGTGTGACTTGGTCCAGGTGATCCTGCTCTGGCAGGGGGATGGGACTGGTTGATCTGTCACGGTCCCTTCCGATCCCTAATGTTCTATGATTCTGTGATCAGAGCCTGGAATGGACCACCCAGGGCAGTGGTGGAGTCTCCATCCCTGGAGGTGTTGAAGGCCAGCCTGGCTGTGGCCCGTAGTGCCCTGGTGTGGTCCTGGGCTGGGCTGGATGAGCCCAGAGGGTTTATCCAGCCTCAATCATTCTGTGACTACGAGGGCTGGGAGTCCCCCCACTTTGGTTGGGTAACACTTGATCCCAAACGTGGGACACCAGCACTGGTTTGCTGTGGGTTGGCTCACTGGGGATAAATTTGCTTGGGGAAAGTCATTGCCAGGTTAACTTGCCCCACACTAAAGGCTTCCCCACAGTATCGCTGGGTTCAGGGGACACACGAATGGGGGGTCACATCCTTGTCTGTGCCAGCAGCAGTGATGGAAGGGTGAGGCTGTCCCACCAAGAAGAAATAACCTGTCAAAGCCTTAAATAGATGTCTGGGGTTAGAAGGACCTCCAAAGGGCATCCAGGCCAACCCCCCTACACCCTGTAGGGTCAGCACCCATCAGACCAGGTTGCCCAGAGCCCCAGCCAGCCTGACCTTGAATGGCTCTAGGGATGGGGCCTTGACCACCTCTCTGGGCAGCCTGTGCCAGGGGTCCCCCACACTCAGATTCCAGACCTTCTTCCTCCTGTCCAGCCTCACTCTGCTCTTTTCCAGCTTCAAACCATGACCCCTCATCCTGTCGTTCCCTGCCCTTGGGAACAGTCTTCCCCAGCCTTGTGAGAGGCACTGGAAGGTCACTAGAAAGTCCCCCTGGAGTCTCCTCATCAGAGCAAGACCTTCTCAAAGCCCAGCTCTGGGGGTCTCTCATGGCACTGAGGTATCTGAGAGACTTGGATCTGGAGCTCAGGAACAGGGTTTAGCAGGGGCCTTGGGACAGCTGGGTTCATGGTTGGACTCAATTTGATTCCACCATTTCTAAGCTGGTTCCCAGTGGAGCTAGTCCAGCACTGGGAAGGGCAATGACGCTCACGCTGGGTCTAGAGTCCCCAGCAGTGGAGTCAGGCTCAGAGTCACCCTGTGGGGACACCAGCACCCCAAGAACAGGCTGTGGGATCTGTGTGCAGAGGCCCTGGAGGAAGACGTGGACTCTGCTGCAAAGAAAGGAAGAGCTGAGGGGTTCAGCTGGAGAGGAGAAGCTCCGGGGAGATCTTAGTGCAGCCTTTCAGGGCTTCAAGGGGCTGATCAGAAACCTGGGGGGTGCTGCTGACCAGGAGCTGCTGTGCCAGGACGAGGGGTGATGGTTAAACTGGGAGAGGGAAATTCAGACTGGAGAGAAGGAAGAGATTGTGAGTGCTGAGGGTGGGGAGAGCCTGGTGCCCTGGGAGGCGGGAGAAGCCTCATGCCTGGCACCACCCCAGGTCAGGTTGGACCCCGGGGCTCCGAGCAACCTTCTGCGCTTGGGGCTGTCCCCGCTCAGGACAGAGGATGGGACCGGAGGGGCTGTGAACGTTCCTTCATCTCAAACCCCTCTGTGATCCCGGAGACCCCCGAGGAGTCTGGGGGGCACCTGAAGCAGCCGGGGTCGTTCTGGGACTGGGCGGAATGGGACGGAACGGAGCAGCCCCCGCACCTGCAGCCCCACTCCCCGACCGCCTCCG
>VXBP01009293.1:407711-448980 GCA_013400115.1 Rhinopomastus cyanomelas | reverse complement strand
GATCCCGCATCAGCCCCGACCCCGCTCCCCCGCCTCCGACCCCGCCTGTCGCTGTCGCTCCCGCGTCCGCCTGTTGCTCCCGTCCGGCTCCGCGGGGATCCCTGACGGGGCCGGGGGGGGGGGCTGCCTGGATCCGCTGCTCCCCGGAGCCCCCCCAGCTTTCTTTCCCCTTTTATTTGCGGGTTCCTCGCCGGTCCCCCCGGGAGTGGGGTGGGGAGGGAGGAAGCGCTGCGGGGGGCTGCTCCGGGAGATGCTGGGACCATCCCCCCCGGGCTTTGGGGTCTCCAGAAGGGTCCGAGAGCTGCCCAAGGTGGGGTGGGGGATGGATAGGGGTGTCAAGTCCCCTGTGTCCCCCCCCCGCGGGATGGAGAGGGAAGGGGAGGGTCACCCGTGGAGTCGGGGGTGTACACGGGGGTCCTTGCCTGGGGGCAGATCGGGTTGGTGCCGCGGGTGGGGAAGTGGGAGGACAGCGAAGATCGGAGCCCCCCAAGTGCCCTCCCCCTCCCGGCTTTTGCAGTCGGGGTCCCCTCAGCTGTCAGATCCCCCCACACACACCACAGGACCCCCCCACAGCCCCGTGGAGCGATGGCAGAGGGAGATCCCGGCGTGCGGCTCCGGGTCTTCGACCTCAACTGCTGGTGAGCCCGGGCTTTCCCAGACTGGGAATGGGGGTCACTGGCACTGGGACAAGGGTATCCCCTCGTACACCCTTTGTTTTGGGGTCTCGCTGTCCCAGACAGTCATGAGATGTCAGCTGAGCCCCTTCTGCACCTGCTCCCCACTGCGAAAGGCCTCTCATCTGCCCCCCAGCCGGGGATGAGCTGCCACATCCTTGTCCCACATCACCTCTCATCCCCCCCACCCTGCCCAGGCTGGAGCCCCCTCTGGCCCTGTGTGGGTCCCCTCGCCCCCCCCAGGCTGTCCCTGTCACCCCTTTCTCCCCCCACAGGGCCATCCGGTACCTGAGCAAGCGGCGGCAGGAGCGCGTTGGGCTCATTGGGGACTGGCTGCGCCGGCAGCGCTTCGACCTGGTGCTTCTGCAGGAGGTGAGGGCAGCCCTGGCGATCAGAGACCCGTTCTCTCTCTGTGACATGAGATGAGTTGCCCGTTCTCAGCCCCTGACATGAGATGAGCTGCCCGTTCTCAGCCCCTGACATGAGATGAGCTGCCCGTTCTCAGCCCCTGACATGAGTGGCCCCTTCTCAGCCCCTGAGACAAGATGATCAGCTTGCTCTCAGCTCTTGAAACCATTCCCAGCCCCTGAGATGAGCTGAGCTGCCCGTTCTCAGCCCACCCCACTGTTCCCCAGATCTGGAGCGAGCAGGACTACGCGGACCTGGTGGCCAGGCTGGGAAGCTGCTACCCCTTCTCCCACTACTTCCGCAGGTGAGAGGAGCCAAACCAGCCCTCCCCTACCCCGGGGCTGTTTGTGGGGTGGCGGCAGTGCCAAACCCTGGTGTTTACTGCGTGGAGAGGCCTGTGTGGGTGCTGTGGGTCACCTCTGTCACCCCGAGGTTGGGCAGTGGGATGCTCACTGGGATCCAGCTGGCCCCCTTGGCTCAGAGCAGGGGAGGGCAGAGGCTGGGGTCCACCCCTCGAACTCACTGTGCTCTCCCACAGCGGGGTGATCGGCAGCGGCCTCTGCGTCTTCTCCCGGTTCCCCATCCTGGACACCCTCCTGTACCAGTACTCGCTGAACGGGTACCCCTACATGGTGAGCGGGGCGAGGGGCTCACGGCGCTGCGGCACCCAGCCCCACAGAGCCCCACTGACCCCAACCTGCGCTCCCCTTCCCCTCCCGCAGCTCCAGCATGGGGACTGGTTCTGCGGGAAGTCCGTGGGGCTGGTCATCATCAAGATCTCTGGGATCATCTGCAATGTCTACGTGACCCATGTGAGCACCCCAGGAGTAGCGGGGGACGATGGGGATGGGGGCGAGTGGCTGTACCCCCTCCTTCACTGCTGCTGCATGTGCTCTGCACTGGTTTTGGTGCTCTGGGAGGGGGGACTGGAGGGCTCCAGGGACCCACAGCCTGGCTATGCAGTGGGATGAGTGTCCCTGACTGTCCCCAGACCCCAAAGGGACCATCTGGAGGGGCTGGGGGGGGTTTACAGGTAACCTGGGAGCAGGGCAGATGCTGGCAGGGGGTGTCACGGCCGCTTTGCCCCCCTCCTCTCGCCAGCTGCACGCGGAGTACTGCCGGGAGAAGGACGGGTACCTGCCCCACCGCCTGGTGCAAGCCTGGGAGCTGGCCCAGTTCATCCGGTGAGAAGCCACAGGGTGACTCATGGGGTTATCCCATGGGATTCCCCCTCGGTGGGTCCCCTGCCCCACTGCAGAGACCTCCCAGTGGGCACCACCTCCAGTCAGGACCGCTGTGGGGTGGGGTGAAGGCGGTTCCCAGTCTCCCCAGCCCAGCATGGGGCAGGGTGGGGAGGGGGATTAGCTGTCCCCCCATCCCACAGACACACCTCGAAGGCGGCCGACGTGGTGCTGCTAGGGGGGGACCTGAACATGCACCCCCAGGACGTGGGCATCCGGCTGCTGCGCGGCTGGACCGGGCTGCGTGATGCCTTCGCCGAGGCTGCTCACTTTGAGGTGGGTGATGGAGGGAGTCGCTGGGGTCCTGGGACACCCCCAGAGCACCCCCAGCCCACCCTGAACTTGGTCTTAGGGCTGTGAGGATGGCTGCACCCTCATCCCCAAGAACTGCTTCACCGTCAAGACAGAGCTGCTGCCCTTCCCACAAGGCATCCGCATTGACTACGTCCTCTACAAGGTGATGGGGAGCCCATCATCAGCTCTGGGGGGCAGCTGGGAGGGGGGAGACACTGATGTGACCCCCTCATCCCCTCACCCAGGCTGTCTCCAGCTTCACGGTGCAGTGTGAGGAGCTGAAGACCACCACGGGGACAGCCCCGGGCATGGACATCCCCTTCTCGGACCACGAAGCCGTGATGGCAACGCTGCACATCCAGAGGCAGGGACGGGCTGCGGGGGATACCCTGGGCACTGCTGGTAAGGGGGGGGGTGCTGCTGGGGTCCCCAGCCTGTGTCCTGGAGGCTAGTAGATGGGCTGATGGAGTTTTAGAATCATGGAATGGGTTGGGAGGGAGCTCAGAGCTCCCCCAGTGCCAACCCCCTGCCACGAGCAGCGACACCTCTCACCAGACCAGGGTGCCCACAGCCCCATCCAACCAGCCCTTGGACACTGCCAGGGATGGAGCAGCCACAGCCTCCCTGGGCAACCTGCTCCAGGGCCTCAGCACCTTCACAGGGAGGGATTCCTGCCTCAGATCTTGTCCCAATCTCTCCTTTTTGAGCTTGATCCCATCCTGCTAGTCCTAGCACCACAGTCACTGGTCCGGAGTCCCTCTGCAGCTTTCCTGGAGCCCCTTCAGGCACCGGAAGCAGCTCTGGAGCCTTCTCTTCTCCAGGCTGAACAGCCCCAGCTCCCTCAGCCTGTCCCCAGAGCAGAGGGGGCTCCAGGGGGACTGGACTAGATGAGCTTCTGAGGTCCCTTCCAGTCCCTAATGTTCTGTGATCTAAAGCCCAGGCAGTGGGAAGGTTTAACCCCGCTCCTGGCTCGAGGGGGCCATCCCAGGCTGGGCTGGTGTCCTGTGGATCAGGATGAACCCCGCCGTGGGGTCCTGTGTGGGGAGGGGGTCACAGCTGGAGTTCCAGGGAGGGCTGTGTGGGGTGTCCCACCGGCCCTGAGCCACCCACCCCGTTCCCCCAGCGCCGGCACTGGCTGAGGTGGTGGCGGAGGCGCAGACGGAGGTGGCGGCGGGGCTGCGGGCAGCGCGGCGGCAGCGCTTCTCCGCGGGCAGGATGGCGGTGCTGGCCCTGCTGCTGCTGCTGCTGCAGGCGGTGGCCGCGCTGGGAGCGCTGGCCGGACTGGGCGCCGAGCAGCCCTTCCCCAAGCTCTCCTTCTCCCTGCTGGCCTTCGGCGCCCTGGGCATCCTCCTCCTCGCCACCGGCCTCCACCTCTTCCACACGGTGGAGGTGAAGATGCTGCAGGGCACCGAGGAGCAGCTGCGGGTGGCCCTGCGGGTGCTGCAGGAGCAGCCCAGTGACGGTTGAGCCTGGGGTGGGGGGTCAGGGGTGCCTCCCCATACAGCCCTACCCCCTCTCCAAGACCCATTCTGGCCCCTTTTGTTCCCTTTTAATCTTTTTCTAGCTGATCTGTGGGTCTGGGCTCAGCCGCCGCCTCCGCCGGGAGAAGTGAAGGGCTTTGGGGTGACCTGGTCATGTCGCCCCCATGGGAACCCCGAGGGAGGTGGGTTTTAATTGGGGGGGAGGGTTTAATGCACCTTTTTCTACCTGAAATGACCAGTATGGCCAGGAGGCTCCCAAGGGTCAGCCTCTCCTTTCTCGGGGTGGCCTCAGGGGGCTCCCAGTGGATGCTGGTGGTGGCTCTGGCAATGGGATTGGACTGGGATAGGAAATAAACTGGTCTTTTAGCCCTAGGGGCCGGGCTGGGGCCACTTTATTTTGTAGGGTGGAGGGGCTGGTGCAAACAGGGAGGATTTGGGAGGCACTGATGGGAGCAGCAGGATGAGGGCTGGGTGTATGGGGTGTCCTCTTCCAGGACCCCACACCCAGGATCCCCTAAAAGCACCTTTTGGCTGTGGAGGCCACCCCACAGCAGCTGGGGACCAGCAAAGGCCAGCGTGGCGTTGCCAAGCAAGAGAGACCCCGAAGGGGCAAGGAGGTACCCTGTCCCCTGTCCTTGGGGTCACACAGTGACAGCCCTGAGCAGGGTCCCCTTGGAGGGATGCTGGGCAAATCACCCTCTTCATGGCCCTGGGGCCTTGCAGGGGGGGTTTGACCCCATTTTTGTGCCGGGACACTATGGATGTGGCACCCACGGGGTGAGGCAGTGGCTGGGCCAGCCCAGTGTCCTGATCCCACCTGTACAGCCAGATGTCCCAGGAAGAGATGGACCTCCAGGGTCAGGATGGATGTCCTGGGCTGGGATGGATAGATGGGGGTCCTGGATTGGGATGGATGTCCTGGGCTGAACTGGACCTCCAGGGTAGGGATGGATGTCCCGGACTGGGATGGACCTTCAGGGTCAGGATGGATGTCCTGGGCTGGGATGGATAGATGGGGGTCCTGGATGGGGGATGGATGTCCTGGGTCATGATGGATATCCTGGGCCGGGATGGACCTCCAGGGTCAGGATGGCTGTCCTGGGCTGGGATTGATAGATGGGTGTCCTGGATGGCGATGGATGTCCTGGGCTGGGATGGACCTCCAGGGTCAGGATGGATGTCCTGGATTGAGATAGATGTCCTGGGCTGGGGTTGACCTTCTGGGTCAGGATGGATGTCCTGGATTGAGATAGATGTCCTGGGCTGGGATGGACCTCCAGGGTCAGGATGGATGTCCTGGGCTGGGATGGATAGATGGGTGTCCTGCATTGGGATAAATATCCTGGCCTGGGATGGATGTCCTGAACTGGGATGGACCTGCAGAGTCAGGATGGATGTCCTGGGCTGGTATGGATGTCCTGAACTGGGAAGGACAACCCAGAGTGGCTTCCAGGGGCAGCTCCCACTGCTGCCTGTCCCCATTTGGCATCTTCACTGTGACCAGTGGTGGCTACAGCCACATCCCTACTGCAGGAAGCAAAGCCCTTGAGTCCTGGGGCTGATGGGTGGAGGGGGGCTCTGAACCCTCTCTCCTGCCAGAGTCTGTCCTGAGGGAGCTTGAGGGGCTCCCACAAAGGGGTGACAGCTGCAGGACATCCTGCACTGAGTGAGACCCCCCAGTCCTTTTGGGGCTTCTCCTGCAACAAACCCCAGGTGGAGCCCCCGCAGCTCCCTGCAAATCCCAGTTTCAAGCAAGCACAAGGCAAAGGCAGCCTGGGGGGGGCCTCTGCACCCCAAAGCCCGGCTGCTCCTGTGTCCCCCCACGGGCGGGTCTGGCCCCTCCACGGCAGGTTCTGTCAAGCTGGGAGCTGGGGTCACCGCAGCAGCTCAGGGTGATGCTCAGCTGGGGCTGGGGTGGGAGGCAGGGGCTCCGCTCGTCCTCCCCCAGGGAGGAACCGCTGGGTCCTGGGGAGGCCCCCGGGGCTCAGTTGTGCATCTCGCTGAGCCGCTTCTCCTCCTGGATGTGGATGAGGACGTTGCGCTTGTTCACCACGTCCAGCAGCTGCTGCAGGATCTCCTTCTCGGCTGCACGGTCCTCGGGGGTCTTCAGGGACTCTGGGGGAGTCATGGTGGGGATGAGGAAGGCCTGGGGAGGGGTCGTGGCTCCAGCCCTGCTCCCCCTAAGGCCACACACAGGGTAGGGAGAACCTGCAGGCACTCACCCTCCATGTTCATGTAGACCCGGAGCTGCTGGTCCAGCTGCAACTGCTGCTCCTCCAGCTTCAGCTCCTGCGCCCTGTGGGGAGAGAAGGGCTCGCTGGGTGCTGGGAGCTGGGCTTGGGGTGGGGGGCTGGAGTGAGCTGAGCCCCCTGACACTGCCCGGAGAGCATCTCCCCCAGCCCTTACGCGATCATGAGGTCTGACTCCTCGGACACCAGGCTGTTCTTCTTCTGCACCAGGTAGAGCAGCTGGTTCATCCACTGCGTCCTCTGCTCGGCTGAGGTGCCTGGTGGGTGGGGTGGGGGATGAGTGGGGACCCCACGCGTGGCAGGGGGTCCCAGTGCCTCCCCAGCCACCCTGCCCTCACCATCCTCATCCCGGAGCAGCTTCTCCAGTTTGATGCCCTGCTGCTCCAGCTCCGGGAAGGTCACGTCGATCTCCTCCAGCCGCCTCTGGATGGCCTGTGAGGGAAGGGCAGCACTGGCCCATAGGCTGGCACTGCCGGGCATGTGGCCACCAGCCATAGGGTGGAGGGGAGAGCAATGGGCTGGGGACATGGATTTGCCCACCATGGGGCTACCTGGGCTTTGAGGAAGCGCTTGGTTTGGGCATCCCTGGCACGGCGGAGCAGCGTGCGCTTCCACGTAGGGTATCGGTCCTCCTCGCCCACGTCCAGGCCCTGGAGGGGACAGTGACGGGGGTCAGGACCCCAGCCCAGAGCTGGACCTGATGCCAGCAGGAGCCCCCAGGGCACTGCCCAGGCCGCTGGTGGGGCCACTCGGGAAAGAACTCACCGACAGCGCCATGACGCCAAGGTCTGAGCCTTCCTCCTGCTCCTCCTCCTCCTCCCCCTCGCTGTCACTCTCTGCCAGAGCTGCTCCAAGGAAAGAGCCGTTTGAGGTTGGTGCCTCAGGAGCAGCACGTGGGGCACAGCAGGGACCCAGAGCACTCCTCAGCTTGGAGCCACCCACCTTCTTCCACGGCCATGTCCTCCTCCTCCTCCTCCTCCTCCTCCTCCTGCTCCCAGGCGCCCTGGCCCCGCCACAGGGTAGGGAAAGCCTCGGGTGCTGCCTGCAGCCTCATTCGAGCTGGTTTGGGTGGGGGCTCAGCCTCTGCTTCGCTGGTGAGGGTCAGCGTGGACAGCTTGAGCTTCTCCAGCGGCGTGAGGATGATCTTCCTCCTGCCTCCACCCTCCTCACCCTCCTCAGCCGCCCCCTGGGGCTCTGCTGCAGAAGCCTGCTCCTCCGACAGATCCTCCCCAGGCTGTGCCAGCAGCTCCTGCTCCTCCACGTTCCCATCGACAGCATCCTCTGCTAACCCCACGTCTCCCCCCAGGTCTCCCCTGAGCTGTGGGGGTGCTGGTGGGGGCTCTGGGGGACTGGGTGGGACCTCGGGGGACCCAGAGTCTGAGGGTGAGAGGGTGGCAGCAGCATCCTAAGGCAGAGCCAGAGGTGGGTTTGTAGGGTTGGGGGGTGTGATGAAGGGCGGGACAGTGCCCCAGCACCACCACCCCCCACATGGGGGTTCACAGCAACTCACCCCACAGGGCTCATCCTGGGGCAGCTCCATGCTGGGCTCATCCTGGGGCAGCTCCATACTGGGCTGACTGGGATAGTGCAGCAAACAGTAGAAGTGACCTGGCAGATGCAGGAGTTGGGGGGGGACAGGACACAGGAGGGAGGAACCAAAACCCAAATGACCACCTGCCCAGTGGAGACACCTCACCCATCCCATCCCACCACCCTGCCTTCCTCACCGTCCTGCTCGTGGTAGCCGTAGTCGCCCAGGCGCAGGGTGGCCCCGCAGCGGTGGCACTGGAAGCAGCTGCGGTGGAAGAAGCGGCCCTGGGCGCTGGCTCTCTCCAGGATGTAGACGCGGCGGCCGCAGAAGTAGCAGGCGTCGCTGCTCTCCCCGCGGGACGGCGGCTGTGGGACACAGGACGGGCCGGGCTGGGGGCCACCGGGGTGCTGGCACCCACCCCAAGGCCTTTGCCCGAGGAGGGGCTGTGCCCCTCTTGCAGAGGTGGCTCTGGGTGTTTGCGTGAGCTGGCACCAGTGAGGGTGAGACTTGGCTCCGGAAAACCAGTTGGGTCAGGAAACAGGCAGGGAGGAGCCGGGAGCCTGTGGGTGTTCTCCTGCACAGCCCTTGGCTCAGCCCCACCAGCTGCTGGTGGCCCCCCACTCAGCTCTGGGTGCCCCCCACTGCAGGGTGACACAAGGACTGACCTGCCCTGGGTCCGCTGGGGTGGCCTGTGGTGGCTCAGCTGGGCCATCCAGAACCTCTCCATCCAGCCCTGCATTCAGCTACAACAACCCAAGGGGAGGGTCAACCCACTGCTCTGCCCCCCAACCCCACATCTGGCTGCCCCCCGACCCCAGGGCAGCCCCACCTCAGCATCCCTGCGGCTCCTCTTGGCCTCAGCATCCTTCTGGGCGCTGTCCTGCAGATGTGAAAGGGGTGGGGAGGGTGGGGTGAGAGGGGGGTGGGACATGGTTTTGGGGTGTCAGAAGGGTCTGGGGTGATGGGGGGCCCCTCACCTGGGAGCGCTTCTGTGTCAGGCTGCGGCTCTTGTGCAGTTTGCTGAGGAAGAGGATGGCCCCCCGCGTGCCGCGGGGAGACAGCGGCTTCCTGCTGACCTCCTCTGCCTCTGCATGGGGTGGCAAACAGGGCCATGCTAGTGGCACCCACCCCACAGAGCACCCAGCTGGCCCTGGTGGGGCTCAGGGTGGGGGAGAAACCCCCCTCCCCACCAAATCCCCCACCTGCAGGGGTCTTGAAAGCTTCATAGAACTGGCTGAGGTAGGTGAGGAGCCCCAGGCGGTCGGGCTCGGCCATGGTGGCCATCTCGGCGCTGGAGAGGACCGGCTGGATGCCCAGCTCCTGCTCCGCCGTGTCCAGCACCAGCTGGTGGATCTGGATGGGATCCTGGGGGTCCAAGGAGTCGAAGTCCCTGTCAGGAGAGGTGGGTGCTGTCAGGGTGGGCTCTGCAGGGCGTGAAGGTGCCGGGGTTGGGGTGGGGGCGGCACTCACAGCAGGTCGGGGCGGAAGCGGTGGATGAGGGCACAGAGGGCCAACCCGCTGGTCCAGGAGCTGGTGAAGTCGGTGACCGCCACGCCCCGGTAGCCGGCCGTGCTGGCCTGGCACCAGCTCAGCAGCTCCTCATAGGCATCTCCAGAGACGACTGCGGAGGCAGCGGAGGTGTCCCCATTCCCCTCCCCACAGAGCTGAGGGACTCCCCCACCATCACCCCCATCGAAGGCTCAGAAAAGGGTTGATGAAGCCCCCATCAGCATTTGCCAGCTCGAGTTTATTGTGAGCCCAGAGGAGCGGCACAACCTTCCCACCCCAAAGCAGCCGGGGGGCTGCATCCCCAGCGGGCAGAGGGAGAAGAAACCAGTGGTGCCAGTGGGCTGGACTGGGAGGAGTGCGGTGGCTGCCTGGACATCCGCCAGGGTTTGAGAAAAGGAGGAGGGTGGGAGGCAAATCAGGGCTGGAGAGGCTGAGGAACTGGGGTCCTGGGGCTGAGGGGGCTGCGGCAGCTCCTACCGGCGCTGAGGCGGTTGCTGCTCCTCTTCTTGTGGTCCAGCTCCACCATGCCCACGAGGTAGAGGTCCCGGACCTGTGGTGGGGGGATGTGCTGGTGGTCACCACGCGCACAGAGCCAGCAGCACCATGCAGGGAGCTGGCCCTGGCAAGGGGGACACCCCCAGACCCCTAAACCCAACCCAGAACTAGTCACGTCCTCCACAGACAGAGCATCGAACAGCCCAGGGACCACCAGCTCCAGCCTCACACCCTCCAGGGACTGTGCAAGCTGCTATCACCACGACCAGTGGGGACACTGGGCTGGGCAGCTGCCCTGTGGGCCAGTACCTGGCTGGTTTTGATGGCCTGCAGGTTGATGTTGGGGTAGCGCGTGGCCGGGTCGATGCTGTACTGGCTGATGTTCTTGTTGGTGTTGTCTGGGGAGGTCTGCGAGAGGTGCTGGTAGATGCTCTCCCTGGGTGCAAGAGACAGGGCTGGGCTCAGTGCCCAGTTTGGGACTAGCCCCGCGGGATGGGGACAGGACACTCACCTCTCAGCCAGCACCTCCAGCGGGGGGGTCCCGGCCGCCCACCGTCGCACCATCCACGCGGCGTCGAAGGCAGCGAGGAAGCCCCTGGCCACGCCGGTGCCCAGCGGCCAGAAGGGCTGTGAAGGGGAAGGCAGAGCGAGTCAGAGCCGGGGCCGCACGGCCGCTCGGGGCGGCTGGGAGAGGCTGGCAGCTGCGGGGTTTGGCTCGGGATGAAAGCGGGGAGCAGCGGCAGGACGCGCGGGGAGAGGGTGGGGGGCTGTCCCCTCCCTGCTCTGGCTGCGTCTGGGGAGGAGCTGGGCTGCTCCTCCACCCCGAACACACCCCACTCCTCCAGTGGGGACAACGGGACACAACCCCATCCGAACATCCCGCTACCAGAGCCTGGTGTCAGGGACACGGGGCCAGTCGGGGAGAGGGAACCTCCAGCCAACGCAGGGAGAGGGAAACTGCAGCTCGGAGCTGCTGCCGAGGAGGGTCCCTCACCTCCACCAGGCAGTCGCCCACCAGCCCCAGGAGCAGCCGGGCCCCGCAGTGCTCCCGCACCAGCGCCGCGTTCTCCGAGCGCGTCATGCAGGTGAAGTCGAACACGTCGACGTCCGGCAGGCCCCGGTGGTTGAGGGCGAACTCCAGCTGGGGCAGCTGGTAGTTGGTGGAGAAGTCGGCGGCCTCCTTGGCGTAGCTGAGCAGGGCATCCCGGCTCACGTTCTCCGGGGACAGGAGGCTCTCGATGTCCGCCTTGTCCTGCGGGGAGGGGGTGAAGCTGGAGACCCCAATAGGCTGCCCAGAGAGGTGGTGGAAGCCCCATCCCTGGAGCCGTTCAAGGTCTGGTTGTCCCCCATCCCCACTGCAACCAGCTTTGGGGTGACACCGTGCTGCTGGCCCTAGGGCATCTCCCCACCAGCAGAGTCAATGACTAAGCGAACCCCCCTCCCCATTCCAGGGGTGCAACCAGCAGCCACCATTCCATCCCACTCTCCAGACAGTCATCACTAGGGGATGCCCAGGGCAGATCCTGCCCCCCTCACCTGGAGGATGACACCCTTCTTGAGCAGACTCTGCTTCTTGGCCGTCATGACGAAGTAGTGGGTGTCGTCCTTGTAGTAGACAATGTTCTCCAGGTCGATGCCTGGAGATGAGGAAGGGGCTCTGTTGAGCCATGGGACAGAGCCATGGGGAGGCCCCTGAGCTGGGGTTCCATGGGGACATATCCCATCACAGCGGGGACATCCCAGGGCTGAGCCTCCAGCTGCACCAGGAGGAGGCAGGGACCACCAGTAAACCCCACTCCAGGGCTCGGACCACCAACCTGTTTTGTTGTAGAGGTTTTGGAAGAACTTCTGGTTGTAGATTCGGGCGACTCCGCTGATCTCAGCCACCTCCACCTCGGCCCGACTGTGCCGGTTGATGAAGTTGGTGGTGATGCCGATGGCTAACTTCCCGCGGGTCTCCTTCCGCTTGAACCCTGTGAGATGGGAGCCCCCCAAGACAGCCCCAAATAAACCAGTCTGATGGGGACAGGCTGAGAGAGTTGAGGTTGTTCAACCTGAAGAGGAGAAGGCTCCGTGGGGACCTCCTAGAGACCTTCCAGCACCTGAAAGGGGTCTCTCAGGAGGCTGGGGAAGGCTGTTCCCAAGGGCAGGGATGAGGGGTCCTGGTTTGAAGCTGGAAAGGGGCAGAGTGAGGCCGGATAGAAGGAAGAAGATCTGGAATGTGAGGGTGGGGGATCCCTGGAACAGGCTGCCCAGAGAGGTGGTGGAGGCCCCATCCCTGGAGCCATTCAAGGTCAGGCTGGCTGGGGCTCTGGGCAACCTGGTCTGGTGAGTGCTGGCCCTGCCTGGTGTAAGGGGGTTGGCCTGGCTGCCCTTTGGAGGTCCCTTCCAACCCAAGAGATTCTAGGTTTCTATGCGACACCCGTCCCAGGGGAGCAGGGGACCTGCTGCTGTCACCTTCGGGGACAAATTTGCCTCCTCCAGCCGAGATGAGGACGTCAAACTCGTAGTGGCTGAGGGCAGAGGAGCTGGGCTGCAGCAGCGCTCGCCAGCCTGTGGGGAGAGGGACGGTCACGAGCGTGCGGAGTCTCAGCTGGGACCGGCTCTGGGTGGGGAGTGAGAAGGTGGCACCTCATCCCCAGTCCCACAGAGCCATGCCTCGAGCTAGCGGAGAACCTGGGGGTGCTGAGAGCCACCCCGCAGTGGTCCCTTACCCTCTTGTCCTGCTTTCCCAGTGGGGGGCACGAGCCCCTTGAACTGGACGCTGATGTGCACCTCCACCCCCAGCAGCAGAGCCACCTTCAGCAGGATCAGCTGCAGCTGCCGGATACCTGGGAGGGAAGAAGGGGACACTCCAGGCTGCACCCCAGCTCCTTGAGCTCTCCACAGCAGGGGCAATCAGGGGGGGTGAAGATCATGTCCCCCCTCCCCAGCCCAAACTCACTGACGTGGTCCAGGGTGCCGGTGCAGAAGCGCCCGTAGAACTTCTTGGCGCCCAGCGCCCGCAGGTCGTGGATGGTGAAGGGCCAGAGGTGCAGGACGTTGTTGCGGGAGAAAGAGTCCCTCTTGTCCAGCAGCACCACACGGGCTCCCAGCAGGGCCAGTTCGATGGCCACCCGCAGCCCACAGGGTCCAGCACCCACCACCAGGCACTGCATGGGAATGGGGGGCATCAGGGTGGGCACCCAGGAGCTCTGGGTGAGCCCAGCACCTCCGCACATGCCACCTGCCCCTCGCTTCCTGCGTCGGGATCTGAGCCTCCCCACTAGCCCACTTGCCGCTGCAAAGTGGGGGTCCCATAGGGGTGCCCCCCACTCCGTGGCTGCCTGGACCTTGCCTTCGCAGGGGCAGGGCAGCGCTCGAAGCACTCGGGGAGATAAGCCAGGCACGTCGCCTCCCGCCGGGGTGGGGGGGTGTCACCGCAACAGCCTCAGGCACGTGCAGCAGCAGTGGGGTAAGGGGTCAGCACTGGGGCCCCCCCGACCCAGCGGCACACCCCAGCCTGGCACAGGGCAAACCGTCTGCCCCACACGGGGTGTCCCCAGCGAGGAGCAGCTGGGAGGAGGAAGGGCGCTGCCGGCTGGGTGGCACTGAGGTGGCACCAATGCCAAGGGGAGGGCAGCGGTGCTAATTGACCCCCTGCCCCACTGAACCCCATCAAGCCAGCACCTCCCGCCTGCATCCTCCTGGTGTGCGGAGTGAGGTACCCCAAGGGATGCCCTCAGCATGGGCACCAGGACGCAGGGCACGGAGGGACCCAAACCCCTCTCCCCACGTCCCTGGTACCTTGGTGTTGGCACAGGCTGTGCCCTGGTCATAGTCCTTGTGCCCAGCTTTCTTATCCAGCTTGTTCCACAGGGCCTTGGCGCTCCAGTAGTTGAGGGAAGCCTTGAGGCCGTGGTAGAGCTGCAGCCCAGTGCCCTGCAGCCCCAGTGCCTGGCGCAGCTCCTCGAAGCAGCCCAGCACCTCCCGGCACTCCCCGGCTCGCAGGAACCTCTCGAAGATGCCATGGGCCGGGTTGCCCGGCTCATCGTCCGGCACGTCCATCCTCCTCCACCCCGCAGCCTGGCGATAAGGGATCAGCGATGAGTGGGGAGGGGACCCTCCTGGACCCCCATTGTCCAGCCCGCCTGGTCCCAGACCTGGTGTCTCGGTGCCGATCAGGTCGCTGGGTGCCTGCGCTGCCAAAATTGGGGCCCCTTTTCCGGCAGCCGCTGGCTGCACCCAGCGAGCCACGGCGTCACCCGGCCGCGGTGACGTCAGGGGAGGGGACGGGGAGGGTTGTGGTGGCAGCGAGCGGCTTCCTCCATCGGGCTGCACCTGCAGAGAGAGCAGAGCGAGGGGTTTTGAAGCAAAGATGCGAGGACCTTCCTCTTCACCCTCATCCTCGCTGGGGCCGGGCTGCAGGGACAAACAGCAGCTGCCCCACAAACCAGCAAAGCCCAGCTCTGGGGCAGGACTGGACCCATCCTGCCAGCCTGGGTTTGGCACCAGGAGTGGGGGCACTTGTGCCACGGGGCGGAAGCGGCTGAAGAACAGAGGAAGCACCGATGGGGAACCCAAAAATAAAGAAGCCAAAGCACCACCAGAAGTCCTGACGCAGCAGAGAACCTGGTGCAGGGGAGCAGCACAGCCCTCCCCATGGGCACCCTAAACCTCACCAGGCATCTCCCAGGGGACCACCAACTCCCTGCACCTGCCTCCTGCTCCTGGCACCGGCCCCCTGGCACCTTCCCCTG
This sequence comes from Rhinopomastus cyanomelas, assembly GCA_013400115.1. Classification (NCBI taxonomy): domain Eukaryota; kingdom Metazoa; phylum Chordata; class Aves; order Bucerotiformes; family Rhinopomastidae; genus Rhinopomastus; species Rhinopomastus cyanomelas. The sequence continues at coordinate 434,359 of VXBP01009293.1, read as the reverse complement.
CCAACCTGGAGCTCGAAGCTTCGCCCTTACCTGCTGTCAGCACCGAACCCCAGGGCTGGGAAATGCCTCTCCCAGCCCAGTAAAGCAGCTGGTGCCGGGAAGGAACTGGTGGAAAAGCTGGGGAAGCCAGAGCTCTCCTACCTTTGACCCACCGCTCTTTGCCCTCTCGGTGCTACCAGCGGGCACCCGACAGCTCCTCAAAGGTGACACCACCGGGGTGGAGAGGGAAGGACGGCGCAGGGTGCCCTCGCTGGAGTGAGGGAGAGGAGGCGGTTAAGCCTGAGCTCAAATTCGGGCTGGAAGAGCCAAATCCAAGGCGGGTTCCAAGCTCAGCCTCGCTGCAGCAGCTCCCGCACACCAGCTGAGCTCTGCAAGGTCAGCTGGAGCCAGGGAGGCTGTGGAGCACTTACGCAGGTCACCTTCCCTCTCCAGCTCCACAGCCAGGAATCCCACTGGTTTAACCTCTTCTTTACTGGGCAGCAGCAGGGATGAAACATCCAGCAGGAGGGAGGGCTGGCACTCAAAGTGCCATCCTCAGTGGGGACAGACTCCTGCTCTTCCCTGGGGCACTGCCAACAGGACACAAGGAGCCTGGGGAAACTGAGGCAGCGTGGCAAACCTCACTGGAGCGCAGGCATGCAGCCCCACAGCCGCAGCGTAGGAGGTTGCCCGGGCAGCCTGGCTGGGCTCCAGTGCTCCGTGCTGCCTGGGCACAACGGTTGTTCCCCCTGAGGAGCTCACACGACTGCGCTGGCACCTGCCAGGGCCACCGTACAGCAGCTGCGGGGTGATGGGGCAAAGGCAGCTCCCAGTGTCACCCTTAAAAGAAAACCCCAAACCCATCTCGCAGGCTCCATTCCCAGCGGATGTGGTGCTGGGAGGAGCACAGTGCCCAGCAAAGCGTTGGCAGAACAACAAGCCTGGTGTCACCCTGAGGTTCCTAAGGAAACAACACTCGTGCCGGCACAGTGCATCCCCTCGGCGCCCCCACATCCCCCCCTAGCAACTGCCACTCAGGACTGGACCCCCCACAGACGCTCAGTCCCTGCGGGGTTGCTGCAAACAAGCAGCTTCCAGCCCACAATGGGCAGTGCCAGCGCAGGAGGTGCCCAGCCAGGCTGCCTCCAGCTCCTCGAGTATTTCTGCCCTTCAGACTGCTCCTGCCAGCCAGAGGGAGGAGGGTGGGGAGGCTGCAGCCAGCCCTGGCTCAGCTCATGGTGCCCCTGGTTGGGGTGGCATCACTCAGGACTGGCACCTGAGGAGCACCCCTGCAGCAGGCGCCTCCTCCCTGCTTTGTGGGTTGGGGTCTTCTTCACCCCTTGGGTAGTGGCAGAGGAGCTGCTGTAGGGTTCCTGGCCTGCTGGGGAGCTCCACAGCATTCCAGGCACATGAGAATGGGGTGGGAAGGGACACGGCCCCACACAGGGCTAGTGAAAGCCAGGAGGTTTGCCAGCAGCAGCAGATCCCTTCCAGCATAGGCCAGGCTGCTCTGGATCCAGCTTGAGGACCCCCACACTGGGCTGGACTCTGGTTTCAGCAACTTGAGGGATGGCCCCAAGGTCACAGGGCAGGGTGGAGGGCTCCTTGGGGCTGCCTGGCCACAGATAAGGAGCCAGACTGGTGCTGGGATGGGGTGAAGGAGGTGGGTGCTGCTGTCCCTAGTGTTCTCCCCAGAAGGAGCATCCCAGGTATGGGGTGAGCCAGGAGGTGGCACTGACTGACCCCAAGGGAAACCACCTTAATTCAGCTGGATTTTGGTCTTGGGATGGACAGGAGGGATCCCTGTGGGCTCCTCTGCTTAGAGCAGGGACGTGGGTGAGTGGGCTGAGTCCTGCCTCAGCAAAACCCCAGCCTGGAGCTGTGGGGTGAAGGGATAAGGACAGGGGACAACCCTTCCAGGGGCTGCCACTGCCACAATAGGATGTCGGAGAAGGTCCTTTTCAAGTGCCCCCCAAGAAAGCACCTGCCAAAACCCCTTCCCTGGGGTGCCACCCAACCCTGGCTCCTCCAGCTGCTGGCAGCAGAAGTGGCCACTTCTCAGGGGCATTTTGGGGTTCCCTTTGTAGGGGATTTTGCATTGCCCTGTATAGGGGATCCACAGGCCACAGCCCGGCCACATCCCTGGGCAGAGACTGGAAAAGGAGGAGCAAACCTGTCCCCCCTGTTTTGGCTGCTCAGCTCTGTCCTCCACCCACCCAGCCCCATCCCCGCAGAGGGGAAATTGCTCACGGCCACCCCACATCCTCCTCCTGCTTCACTCTACAGCAGCTGACCTGTCCCGGGGTGCAGTGGTGAACCCCACGTTCGGTTCCACAAAGGTACTGGGACCTTCATCTGCCCTGGGGTCAGCAGACGGGTCCCCCCTGCCTCAGCCCTGAGAGGGGGCACAGCCCTCACCCCAAAGCTGGGGCTGCACCTGGAGCACCTGCAGAGTATCTCCCCATTGGATTTAGGGGTCGAGACAGGGAAAAAAATGCCCCTCGTTCCATCCCATTGGGTGCTGGGAGCACTGGTGGTACTGGGGATGGAGTGGAGGAGGAGGAAAAGCAGAGACTGGCCTTTTCTCCCTTTGTCCTAGGAAGCGGGGGATCGCAGACCCCGGGGGGCTGGAGGGGAAAAGCAGCTTGAACGGGGTGAGAGGGACCCGGGAGAGGCTTTGGGAAGGGGGCAGCCCCCAACNGCCCTTCCCCCCCTCCTTCTTCCCTTCCCCCCCTCCTTTCCCCTCCCCCAGGGCCGGGGGGACCGGGCCGTCCCGGCTGCTGGAAGGCGGTGCTGGATGGAGGGGAGGCGGACTGGGGGGGTGCAAATGNAAGGGGGCAGCCCCCAACCCCCTCGAGCATCTCCTCGGGCATCCCGGGGACGTGCAGGACGGGGCGAGGCTGACCCCACCCAGTGCCCCAGCACCCCCCAGTTCCCAACCTCTTCCTCAGCCCCCAGCCCCAGTTCGCGCAGCCTGGCGCGAGAAGAGGCGACCGACGGAGATGCTGAACCCCAAGCAGGACGGCGGGGACGGGACGACAACANCCCCCGTCAGCCCCCCCCCACCCGCCGCCACCCCCTCTCCAGCTCTGCCCACTCGCCCCGCTCCGTGCCGGGCGCTCCGTCGAGGATGCCCAGGGCTGGCTGGGGTGGGGTTGGGATTTTTGGGCTGAGAAAATGGTGTTTTCGCCACCGAACTGGTGATGAAATCAAAGCTCTTCACTTCCCGCCCCGGCTCTGGCCCCTTCCGTGCCCCCTCCCCGCAAAGAGCGTCCAGGAAGGAGCTGGGGGGGGGGGCACCCCTTCAGTGCCAAACCCAACTCCAGACCCCAACCACCGCTCCCAGAGCTCCACAGGGAACTTTTGGGGTGATGCCCCCCCGCCCCCAGTGGGGTGAAGGTACCTTGGGACGGAGGATGGAGCCGCTGGGGTCACCAAAAGTTGCTCCTGGTTGGAGACTTTGGGGGTGTTGCTGGTGTCCTCGGGGGGCTGCTGGCCTTGTGCTGGGGTGGGTGTCAGGTCACAGGGAAGGGGCCGGTGGGCCAGTGGCACACGGTGATGATGAGCCGTAAGGCTGGTGACTCAAGGACATGGGGCAAGCTGTCACACAGGGTTGGGGCTATGACCACCCGTGAGTCACCCCTGGCACTGCCGGTGGCCACAGCAAGCGGGTCTGGGGAGCCCAGCACCTCCATCGCTCTTTCCCACAGCCCCTTTAGGCCTCTTCTTGGGGGGGTCTCACTGGACAACCCCCCCACTACAGCCCTCTGCACAGCTCAGCTGGGGGTGTTTGGAGGCCACCAGCCCTCTGCAAAGCTGCTGGGGGTGGGCAGAGCAGAGCCCACTCGTGTTTCGGGGCGGACGCGGAAACGGAGCGTCTGCGTCAAAGCGGGCGAACTTCCCAGACGCCGGAGCGGTCGGAAACAGCTCCCTCTGTTTGTAAAAGCCTGTGTGGTGCCATGGGAAAGTCTGAATGTGGGACCAGTTCCTCCCAGTCCCAGCTCTGTTCCCCCTGGGGAAGCAGCAAATGAGTGGTAATTCTTAATTACAGCTCGGCGGGGATGGAGGACGTGCGGTGGTGGAGGGCACAATGGGATGATAGAACCCGTCCCAGTCCCTGTCCCCAGCACTGGGGGATGTCCCTGACCCTGTCCCCAGCACTGGGGGATGTCCCTGACCCAGGAGAACAGGCAAACTCATTGCCCTGATGAGGCTGCTGCAGCTCCCCCAGCCCTTCCGTGGTGCCAACCACAGCTCGGCTCCTGCTGCAGGAGGGTCTTGTCTGCTCCAGCATCACGATCCCCCCATGCTCCCTCTGGTTTTATTACTTCTAGGGGTTTAGTGTTTCAGGTTGTGGGGACAGAGCGGCACTGAGGAGTGGGTACCCCCCATCTGCCTCCCCTTCCCCGCTCCAGCTAGGCTGTGGGTGATGGCGCAGGCTGCAGCCGCTGCAGCTCCAGGACACGGGCGAGGAGGAGGAAGGCGATGCTCAGGAGAAGCAGCCAGAAGAAAACCCAGTAGTGCTGCGGGAAGAAGAGCCACGGCCGACACAGCTCTGCTGGGGACTCTTTGGACCTGGGGACAGAGAAGGGGACCAGGGACACCCATCACCCAGGGACAGACAGCAAAGCCCACCTCTGCCCCAGCTGGGGGTGAGGAGGGGGTTTAACTCAACTCAAACCTCACAAACCCGAATCAAATGAGCTCAGGGGAAACTGAGGCAGAGCAGGGTCTAGAGAGGGCAGCCAAACATCCCACTCTTCCACTCCCATGTGCTTGGCCACCACTGGACCACCAGTCCTGCAGCAGCAGGGTGGGGGTTGCAGGGCACAGGTGGAGTTGGGGATACTGGGCACACGCAGGGCAGGGAGTGCTGGGCACAGGCAGGGTGGAGGGTGCTGGGCACACGCAAGGTGCTGCTCACATCAGCCCAGGCTGTTCCAGCTCCTTGTTCTCTGTGCTTGACCCTCTGCTGGCTGCCTCAGCCGCCGGCTCCCTGCTCACGGTGCTGCCCTGGCCCTGCAGCTCCAGCTCACTCCTGGGCAGGGAGAGGACGAGGTGCTATGCCATGTCCCGTGGGCCACTGGCAGCCAGTGCCGTGGTTCCCTGTCACCCAGCGCCGTTACCTCTGGGTGCTGGGCTGGCGCTGGGCACCCTCCCGCTCTGTCTCACTGGCCAGGGCCATGCGGCTGTCAGGGCCGGCACCTGGCTGGGCACCGGAGGTGGGAGCATCAGTGGGGTCACAGAGACTTGCAGTAGCCCCCAGCCTGGAGACGCTTGCCTGGCAGCAGGGCACAGCTGTCTGTCCCCGCTGTGTCAGTCCTTACCAGGAGCTGCTTGGGGATGACGGCGATGCTGACTCTGCGGCGGGCAGACCCCTGAAATGGAGGGGCTGGGGGTGAGCACTGTGCTGGCTGCCTCCCCGTGACCCCCATCCCCTCCTTCCCCGGCGTGGGCAAAGGCCACCAAGGAACAGAAGGGGCCACCGTCAGCCTCTCCCAGCCCTGGCACTACAGGTGAAGGTAGAGAGAGCTGGTGAGACGAGGGAAGGTAGCCAAGGGCTCTGTGCCTGTCCTTACTGCTTCAAGCCGTGCGGGTGAGGCTGCCTGACCCCCTCCCCGAGCGCTCCCCTACCTCTCAGCGGTGGGTTCGAGCGGGTGCTAGAGAACAGCCAAGCCTGCGGCTCTCACGCTATGACCCTGCAACGCAGAGGGACCTCTCTGAGATCTCTGGGACAAGTAGCCCCCAGAGCACCCTGTCTGTCCCCACTGCCCTCCCGAGCTGCCCCTAGAAGTTGCCTCACCCTCAGCACTCCTAGCAGAGCTTGGCCACAGCAGGCAGCAGCGGCATTGCCCGGGGACCAGCGGGTGTGTGGGGACCGCAGGGTGAGGGAGCGCAGCAGGGCACGGGGAGGTGGTGACTCCAGGGCTGCTGAACTGGGACCAGTTACCTGCTGGAAGGTTCGCATCAGGGGGTGAGGCCTCAGCCGTGGCTCCAGATCATCTGGAAACAATGAGAAGCAGCTTTACGTCACCCCAAAAACGAGGGGCTGGCACACGAATAGCCGCAAACCCCCTCCCTGGCCATGTGCTCAGCCCCTGGCACAAGTCACAGGGTGCCCCAGTGAGGGGGGACCTCACTCACAAGCCCAGTGATGGGGGGTTTGGTGTCCAGGGACAGAGTGTCCTTTGTGTGCCACATGCCCCCCTGCCCCACATTCCCAGCTGGGCCACGGAATGATGGCTGTGGGGCCACCAGCACCTGCTCCCACGCTGCGGTCTGCTGTTACTCTGGCCCCACACATTTGTCATCAGGTCCCAGCTGTCACCCAGCTCACACAACTGGCTGGCTCTGCATTTCGAGGTCACACTGGCCCCCCCAGAGGAGTTGGGGATCACATCCCACAGGGTCTCCTCGCACACACCCCGGTGGCAGAGCCCACCTCACCCTGGGTCTCCGCCAGCTGCCGGTTGCGGGAGTTTTGCTGGATGAGGCGCTTCATCTCCTCTAGCTCCGCGTGCTCCCGCTGGTGCTGTCGCTTGAGGTTCTCCACATGCTGGACCATCACCTCTGTCGCATGGCTCGTCCGGGCCTCCTGCGGTCGGGTAGGATGGGGGATCAGCCCTCTCCATAGCCATCTCCCAGTCCCTGCCAGCCCCTCACGGTACCCTGACCCTTGGGGTGCTGATACATCTCCACTCTCAAGAGCGGGCAGATCCCTTCCATTCCAGTAGGGACAGACCCCAGCAAGCCCAGGGATGGATGCCCAAGGCCACCCACAGCACCCTGCACCCATCCTGTCCCCAGCAGGGAGCTCCAAGGGACACACAGACCTGATGTACAGCTCCCAGTTTCTCCGCCGCGCTGGTTGCTCGCGTGACAGCGGCTGCCAGCACTTCCAGGCTATGCTGCAGCTGCTCCAGCGTCTCCTTGCAGCCTGTGTCGGTGCAGGATGGGCCCAGCCGCTGTGGAGGGAGAAGATGAAGTTTGCAGAGCCAGGGCTTTGAGTTGTCCAAGCCCCTCCAAGACTAGATGTCCCCAGGAGACCCCAGGAGATGCCAGACCCCCACTCTAGTGGCCACCACTTACCTCCAGGGCAGCCCGGCACTGCCCCAGCTCCTCCTGGATGTTTTCCTCCGCCGCATCCCGCGCCCGCTTCTCCACCTGCACCCGCTGCTGCAGGGTGAACATGTCGCAGCGAAACGCCAGGGCGAGGTGGGCAAAGGCTGCCTGCAGGGTGGGAGAGCAAGAGCTGCGACACAGGGTGAAGCAGAAGCCACCAGGGCCACACACTGCTGTCCCCATGGCACAGGTAGACCCCTCTAACAAGCCACCAAGCAGTCAGTGCAGAGGGTAATGAGCACTTGCGCCGATCAGGCTGCTGCCCACTGGGGACAGTCTCCAAGACTGAGACATCTGACCAAGAGACATCCCCCAGGAGCCCAGTGATCATGGAAATCCCAAACCCTTCTGGCAAGAGCCCGCAGCGGGCAGTCAGCAGCCCCCGTTGCAGGTCCCAGCTCACAGCAGAGCCTGACCCAGGAGGATTATTTTTATGAGAGTGGCTTCTGCTGCGTCCCCGGCGCAGGGAGCGCTGGGCGAGCTGCAGAGCACTTAGTGGGATGGCTGGGCACGCAGAGGACAGGCTTTTCTTGCTCTGGAAATGCAGCTGCTTCCTGGTGCCAACAGCATCACCAGCAAAGGGATCTGCAAGGCGGCTGCCAGGGGACTGCGGTGCCTGGAGGGTGGCCAGGGGCTGGGCACAGGACTGGAAGCAGCAAAGTGTCCGACCCTCTGTCCCTGTTCCCCAGCCCACCTGCAGACCCCCAAAGCCCTCACCTCCAGGTCCTGCTCTGTCAAAGCCACCCTACAGGAAGAAAAGAGCAGAGGCACCATGGGGACAAGGAAAACACCCTTGGTGCCAGCCACTTCCAGAAGTGAGGAACCAAGTGCCCCTTCCCCTGGAAAGCAGCTCCTTGGGCAGTAGAAAAGGGGAAAAGTCCAATCCCTGAGCCACATTGTGCCCCGAGACCCACCCTGTCCTGCAGCAGCCAGAGATGCAGGTGCTTACTGGTCTTACCTGTGCAAGCCCAGTCTCTCCAGCACTGAGAGCTCACTGGGTAAATTCAGCAGTGGCTCCTCTGAGGTTTCTGTATCTGTAAGGACAGATGATACATGAGGGTTTCACCCATGGTGTAGGACCATCCCAATCTTTCCCCAGCATCAAGGGGGCTTCAGGTCCCCCCTAGGCTAGTCCTCCTCTTCCCCACCTCCCTGCTCAGAACTAAGGGAGATGATGGCCATCAGGCCACGCTGTTCCCACACTAGTCCACAGTTACCTCAAGCCTCCCACAGGCTGGGATGTGGGATGGGGGCTCACCCACCTTCCTCAGTCCCATCACTGTCCCCAGTGCGCTCAGTCAGCTCCTGCCTGTCTGTGCCTGGCACCTGGGGGGCACAAGGACGCTGTCAGAGCAAACCCCTCACTGGTGCTGCACACATCCCATAAAGACCAGCACCAAGGGACTGGGTGGGGGGGTCTGGCCAAGCCTGAGGGTCTGCGGAGGGAAGGATCCCACACTCCCCTCCCTCTCACCTCACCAATGTGCTCCATGCTCTGCTCACTCTCAGGCAAAACCCCATCTGGGTGTCCCTGGGGACTGCTCATCCTCCCTGGGGACAGAGAGGGCGGTGGGAGCTGGGCAGTGGCACCCCCTCCCCAGCCTGGTGCCACTTCAAGGGACACCCCAAAAGCACTGCTGGTATTTCTGCAGCCTGCAGGCTTCCAGTGGGGCACAGGCTGGCAGGTGCCCCCCTAAGTGGCCCTGTGAGCAGCTGCAGCTGGGCTGGATCAGGGCTGGGGGAGAAACGACCCAGGGGTTGGAGTCCAAGGGCTGGAAGGGGTGTGGGATTGCAGGCAGATGCTGCCAGGCCAGGGGTCACCCTCCTACTGGACCCATGTGACAGTGCTGAGGGAGGGAGGGTGCGAAACCCACCCTTTCCCCAAATCCCCACCCTGGGCCAACCCTTACCTTCATCTGGAGATGCGGGGAGCCCAGCCAGCTCTGCCTGCTGCTCCCTGCAGAGAGAAGCTGGGTAAACCCCAAAGAAACTCCAGCAACAGAGGCAGCACCCACCCCCTGCCCTGCACAGCACCCCTCAACAGGATGCAGCTCCGGAGCTGGGTCCCTTCTGAGCATCCTCTGCCTCCCACTCCGTCCCTGCTGTCCCTGGCAGGGGCAGAGTGAACGCTCCTGCTGCAGAGCCGCCAGCCAGGAGCCCAACAGAGCAGCTTCCAGCCAGTACTGAGTCACCAGCCCGCGGCTGGGCTGCTCCTCAGCACATCAGGGTTTTTTTCTCTCTGTTTTGGCCCTGGCTGCTGCACGGACCTTGCAGCAAGCTGGCCTCCCCGAAGGCACCACGGCAAAGCCAGCTGCTGGCAGAGCCCTCTCACACCACTGCCACGAGGACCAAGGGACAGGGCACAGCCTTCTGCCCCCAAAAGGTCACTGGGTTGGCCTCGTCACCCCAAACCCCTGTCCTGGCTGTGAGGAAGAGTGGCAGCTCTGCAGCATCCCTGCTCACTGGGGATGCTGAAGGGCAGGACACCTGGGAAAGGCTTTGAACCCTCAAATCTTGGTCTGGAGAGGGCTCCAACAGGCTCCTCTCCTCCCTGCCAGCATGGAGATTGCTCCCTGGAGGCAGTGGCCACAGACAGGGCCACAAAGATGCTCAGTTCTTTGAGCAAGTGATCACAGAACCATGGAATCATCCAGGTAGGAAAAGACCTTCAAGATCATCAAGGCCCATTGCCCACCCTACAACCCCACCCACTATCCCATCGCCCCAAACACCCTGTCTGCCTGTTTGCAGGGGTGCCCCCAACCCCTCCCTGGGCAGCCTGTTCCAAGGCCTCCCCACTCTTGCTGAGAAGAAGTTTTTCCTAAGATCCAACCTGACCTTCCCCTGGCACAACCTGACCCCATTCCCTCTGGCCCTATTGCTAGTCCCTGGTGAGAAGGGGCCACCCCCCACCTCACTGCAGCCTCCCTTCAGGCAGCTGTAGAGAGCAGTGAGGTCTCCCCTCAGCCTCCTCTTCTCCAGGCTGGACAGCCCCAGCTCCCTCAGCCTCTCCCCATCAGCCCTGTTCTCCAGACCCCTCCCCAGCCCAGTGATGCTCCAGCCGACATCCCCACAGACCCCATCCCATCCTCACAAGCACCCCAAGAGCTGTGGGACGAGCATTTCATGCACCTACCTCCGAGGCAGCGGGTTGGCTCTGCAGCTCAGCCGTTGCCGCTGCCGCCGCCGTCGCCCCTGGCTGAGCCCCTGCACCTCCTCGTCCCCTTCTCCCAGCGGGGTCCCCGCGAGCGGCTTCATTTGGGGAGTGCGGGGGCTCGCGGCCCCACACACCTATCCTGAGAGACGTGGATTAACTGCACACAGATGGGAAACCGCCTCTAAATGTTGTATTTTTAAAGCGTTTTCTCACCCAGCAGGGGCTCCGAGCTCCTCTGCTTTAGTGGGGAGGCATCCGTGGGAAAAGAGGTGGGGAGGCCCCGCTGCGACGCGGGAGGATGCTGCTGGCATTCAGTGGGATTCAACAAGAGCCCCTGTTCCTGCACAGGGCTGAGGGTGGGCTCCCCTGCCCGCAGCCCCCGTTTCCATCCCGTGGGGTGATTCTTGCTTGTGGCCAGTGATGTGGGCCATTGCCGTGGGAGGAGATGAGTTCGCACCCACCCAGCGCTGCGAGCACCCGGTGTGGAGCGGGAGCGACCTGCTGCACCCCAGGCAGGGTGATCCCAGAGCATCCCCCTGCCAGACCAGCTCCCCCATAGACAAATGGGAGATTGCTGAGGCCAGAGCAGCTTGGGCATGTTTAAAAACCCGAGGAAGCCAACAGAAAGCCCACAGAGCCCCTCTCCCAGCCCAGGAGAATTTTTTGCTTGGCTACAACACAGACTGCAGCAGATTGAAGGGGACAGAGAGCCAGGACTGGCTGCAGCCCCTGTGGGACCCTGCACAGCCTTGGCTGAGCTCAGCTGCCCCAGCATTGAGCAGGGCCATCACCCACCTAGCCCCAGTGCCAAGCGGGGCAATCACCTACCTCCCAGAGCCTGCCCAGCCCTGAAGGAGCCAACATCACTTGGCATCTCTCAGAACAAGCCTGTTTCTTACCTTCACACTACAAATGTCCCTGATACCTCAGCCCAGGAGCCCTTGTCCACCTCAGAGGAGCCAAACTCATCCCATCAGCACTTTCCCTGGGCTGTAAATCTCCAGAAGAGCCCAAACAGACCTTGCACCCTGCAGCCTGACGAGTTACAGCTCAGCCAGCCTTATCCCTCCCTGTTGTGGGGCTGGAATTAGGGTGCTCGCAGCCCGCTTGCCCGGCGTGGCACAGCTAACCCCCTGGGAAGCCAGACCCCTGGGAGCGGTTGCCCTCAGCTCAGCGACCTGACCTGATGCTCCGCGGGTTGTTACCTGCCTGAACTCGTCTGGAGCAGCAGAAGGCAGCTGCTGGGGCCATCCAGCTCGGATCCAGCGCTCAGCACTGTGGGGTCCCCAGCAGAGCCAGGAGTAGGGGGAGTCAGGGGCTGCGGCAGAGCTGGCAGACGGTGGGTCGGGGGGTGCCAGGGCCCCACACGGTGCAAGCTGTCAGCGGTGGATTCTCCTCAGAGGAGAGAGCGACCGCGTCTGCGGCAGAAGGATCTGCCAGGACAGAGCTGGGTGCGAGAAGGCCTTTAAAGGACATGCGAGAGCTGCTGCGAGCGCCGGCGTGCGCCGGGGCGGGCTGAGCTGTCTGCAGGTGGCTGAGCGACCTCTGGCTTGGGTGAGGGGCCACATCCTGCACCCGCACTTTGGTGGAGAGAGCTGCTGTCCAGAGCTGGGACACACCACAACCCCTCTGGTCTGTGTCTGCAGAGTCTCAGCACCTCCCTGGCAGAGGCTCAGGCAGGACCTCCATGCAGATGGGGAATCCCCACCATGTCCTCACAGAGGGGCAAAGGACCTGGTTAAACCAAGATGCCTGATAAGGAGCCCCATATTTAATGATGCAGGGCCTTCAGGAATCCCCTCCCAGCCATCACCCCCACTGTCCCTGCCTGACTCCACTCAAATCCTTCACATCCTCTAAAGCCTCTTTCTTCCCCTAATGAGCTTAGGTGGAGCCAGGCTTGATGCTCAGCATCACAGAGGACCAGGCTGCAGCCAGGCAGCCTCTCAGTGTCCTCCCCAACACCCAGGGACCCTAATGCACCACCAGGAACAAGGCAGGTCCTTGGGGTCCATAAATCCCCCAAAATCAGCCAGCAAACAGCATCTCCCAGCTCCAGGGCTCAGACCCATCTCCTGAGAGCGCAGGATGCAGCCCCACGGCCAGGACCAGCCTGTTTGCAGCTTCAAAGCAGGAGCTGCACTGCAGTGGGATGAGGCTTTGGAAATGGACATCAGCGGTCCCCAGCAGCTCAGGACTGCAAATGCCTGAAGCTCCAGGAATGGGTTTTCTTCTCTGTGAGGCAACGTGCCCAGCTCAGACCAGAGCCCAAAGCAGAGCTGCAGAGAAATCATGAGTCAGCGTAGGGGAAGGACAGCCCAAAATTCCTGTACTGCCGTCACTACAACACCCAGACCTGGCCACACAGGCTGTGGTAGGTGTGACTGGCACCAGTTAAAGGCAATTAGCACATCCTAAACTCACACTGCCAGCACCAGGATGAAAGGCAGACTGACACCATCACCCTCTGCCTCATAGTCCTGTACATCCTCTGCCTGTCCTTAAAAACCTCTGCCCTAGGATTTGAGCTCTTTTCTGGCCCCTCAAGGTTTTCTGTCCATCTCCAGGGACAAGAGTTGACCATTTGTGCTTCTGTTTCAGAGAAGAGTTTGCTGAGAAATGATTTGCAGAGTGAGCAGGTCCTGACCCAAGCTCTCAGAGGATGCTCTGGTAGGGCTGGGTCCATCCCATGGGTGGGTACAGCCACTCACATCTGTCTGGAGGCAGCCAAGCCCGGGTGCTGCACAGTGTTGATAACCCCAAGCAGCAGAGCTTCTCCTCTGCTCCTTCCCCAAAGTTCTTTCCCAGCTGGTTGGTATCTCAAAACACAGCTGAATTCTGCAGGTCTGAAGTCAGGTTTATGTTAGTCCCACCAGCCCCATCGTTGGGCACCTCAAGCAGATGCAAAGATCCTTCCTTTGGGGTGAGACTGAGCAGATGGAGCCCAGCACCACAATATCATTCCCCTCCTTGAGGACCTCCCCCTGCCTGCAGGGTCTGCTCAGGCACACACAGGTCTAGATTAGAGAGTTCATTGCTGAGACCTCCTGGTAGCCAAGCACAAGGTGTCCCTGAGCAGAGCCTGCAGCCAAGGCATGGCAGCAAGTCCCCTTCCAAGCATGATGCAGACCAAACAGACCTTCCAAATCCAGGGGGATGGAGGACAGAGATCTTTACACCTACCACCCCAGTCCAGTCCTGCTGCTCCTATCCCCACAAAGAACCTGCTTCCTCTCCAGAAGCAGCAGCCTAGCACTGGGCAGGCAGCAGAACAGGCCCTGTAGCCTCTGCTCCAGTTTCCCAGTAGGTTCAAGGCCGCAGCAAGTTGCCCCACGGGTGATGCAGACCCAAGAACACGTTGTGGTGGTTCTCCACAACATTCCCTCCCACACACAGGAGTGCTGAGGGGGTCACTAAGAGGTGATGCCCCTCTCTGCAAACCATCCCATCCACAGAGCATTTCCTAAAAGCACCCAGGAATCTCCTGTGCTCTGTCTTTAACTCAGGACCATCATGATCTAAGTACCGAAGGGCCTCAACCAAGCAGAAGCAGCCCAGCTCCCCATGCACAGACCTGTTCATCCCTGCCAAACAAGACCCTGCTGGGGGATCTCCAGTCCGCAGAGGTGAGCGGCAGCACTGGGCTGTGGGCTATGGCTTTGCCCCTGGAGTCTCCTTCTAGTGATGTCCCACCAATGATGCAGCAGCCTGCTGCGATGGCAGCTTCTTAGGGCTCCTCCTGAACCTCAGCTCAACTTGCAGCTCAGGACGTAGATACTGAGGTCATCTGGATTATCCACTTCTCAGAGGAAAGCTGCTCAGGTCGACGCTGGCTGCTACTGCTGACGCAGCAAACGTGATGTAGTGAGGTCGTGCAGGGGGCCCAACCATAAACCAACACCTCAGCCCTGCAGTAAGTTCATCTCTGCGTGGCCCTGATCTCCTCACTTCACAGAACATTAGAGATTGGAAAGGACCTGAAAAGATCATCCAGTCCAATCCCTCCCCACACAGCAGGATCCCTAGATCCAGTCGCATAGGAACACATCCAGGTGGGTTTTAAATGGCTCCAAGGAAGGAGACTCCACAACCCCCCTGGGCAGCTCCTTCCAGGGCTCTGTCACCCTCACTGGGAAGAAGGTCCTTCTCTGATATGGAACCCCCTCTGGTCCAGCTCACACCCGTTGCTTCTTGTCCTATCACTGGGTGCCCCTGAGCAGAGCCTGGCTCCATCCTCCTGACACCCACCCTTCACATATTTATCAACATTAATGGGGTCACCCCTCAGTCTCCTTGTTTCCCAAGCTCAAGAGACCCAGCTCCTCAGCCTTTCCTCATCAGGCAGATGCTCTACTCCATCATGTTCACGGCTCTGCGCTGGACTTTCTCAAGCAGTTCTGTGTCCTTCTGGAACTGGGGTGCCCACCAGACTATCCAGGGGAGAATATGATTCTCTTATTATGATTTAGAGGGTTGTTGGCAAAAAAACCCCCAAAACCTGATTAGCTCCTGGCATTGCTGGAGGAGGGGGTTCAGCAGCCACCCGGACATGCCTGTCGCTCCTGTCAGGGGCTGGACACAGACCATTCTCAGGAGAGCAGTCGAGTTTCATCCCTTTCAACAAGGTGTTGATGGACTGAGATGGGTCTGGCTGATGGACCAGAGGCAGCCTGGCTCCGATGTGGCTCTGACCTCTAGTGTTTAACACCCATGGGTGACGGATGCAGCTGTGCCCTGCCAAAGGAGGTTCTCCGCTGTCCAACCATGGCACCAACAGAGCATCTCGTCACGCGACTGGTTCACGAATCACTGTGGGAGGACGGGGAGGCAGCTGAGCTCTAGGCTGGACTTCCTTAAACAAAACAGCCCAACCCCATGAGGTGCAGAAGGGGACTTCCCTCTGTACCACAAAGGAGGTAAATCTGCAAACAGCAGAGGAAGCAGATAAGGAACTACTGCCAAACACCCCGAGTAAATTGGCTGACGATGACACACAAACAGCCCAGGAAATGTCTAAGCCAAGATCTTCAGCCCTTTCCCTGTCACCAGCACTGACAATAAATCAGGACAAGGACAAACCCAGCCCTGGCTCTTCCTGCACTGCTGGATAGAGTTCTGCTGAACTACACAGCCCGAGCGATGTTTTCTGCTGAGTCCACCTCTTGGCACCCTTCAGGTTGGGTTTTCAAGCTCCTGAGAGGGTCAAGAGGAATCAGTGTGGGATGCCAACAGCCACCACGCAAACTGGCAGTCTTCCCCCAGCACGTCTCCAGGATCTGCTTCCAGGCCTGTTATCTCCCACGTACAGTCCCCAGGAATCCTGGCACACGATAAGCTGCAGCCAAGAGCAAATACAGGGCTACAAAGGCTCCTTCCACAAGCCAACGTGATGCTTCCCAGCAGGACAGGAATTCCCCTTGCAGTCTGCAAAGTCCATCTCTGCCTGGCTACTGTCAGTTGCTAAAACAACGTAGGCTGGTCTCCCAGTATCTCCAGATGAGCTGGAAGTGCATGAGGAGAGGCTGAGGGAGCTGGGGGTCTTTAGCCTGGAGAAGAAGAGACTCAGGGGGGACCTTCTCCCTCTCTACAACTACCTGAAGGGAGGTTGGAGTCAGCTCTTCTCCCAGGCATGAAGCAGCAAGGAGAGGGTTAGGTTGGATGTTAGGAAGCCCTTCCTCACGGAAAGGGGGATCAGACCCTGGACTGGACTGCCCAGGGCAGTGGTGGAGTCCCCACCCCTGGAGGTGTTGAAGGCCAGCCTGGCTGTGCCCCTTAGTGCCCTGGTCTGGCTGACAGGGTGATGTTAGGTCCTGGGCTGGGCTGGATGAACTCAGAAGGCTTTTCCAGCCTCAGTGATGCTGTGATTGTGATTCTGAGGCAACCTAGCAGTGAAGAACAGCCTGGCAGAGCAAGACCATTGCCTAAAGAAACCAGTAAGCAGTTACAGAACTAAACATCCATCAGGGAGACGGGCACCACAGCCAGGAGATTCCAAACCATTTACTGCTGCCCAGACCATGGAGTGTTGAGGGCTTCCCCGCGGTGCTCGGATTATACACAACACATAGTTCTTCCAGTCCTTCCTCAGCAAAGAGACCAGGAAGCTGCAGACCTGGTGGATTTTGCAAATGAGTTTGACCTCAGTCATCTTTTCCTGTGGTCCCTTCTAACCCTGACTGACTCTATGACTTGGTCTAGGGGATCCTGCTGTGGCAGGAGGATTGGACTAGATGATCTTTCAAGGTCCCTTCCAATCCCTAATGATTCTATGATCTTCACGTGACTGGCAACCACAGCCAGAGCACCGGGGACAATGACACTGAGGTCACTGGGTAGAAGCTCTGCAGGGAAACCACAAAGACTGCAGCCTGCTACCTAATAAAGGCAGAGCAGCAGGCTCAGACCTTGATGATCAGGGCACAACTTCTATTTATGTCGTCTTTTGGGCAGCCCTACAATCGCTTCAAAACACTCAGCTGCTAACTCACTGCTACGCAAATACATCAACGGTTTGGCTCCGTGGAGGTTTCTTTCCTCCAGCTAACGGAGATTTGGAGGGCTCATCAGTCCACCGTCACCTAAAAGAGCTTAAGAGATTCTTACTATGAAGCAATCTGTGCTCTCAGCGTTCAGAGCATCCTTCAAATCTTCAGTGTCGCTCCTCTGGCTGGGTCTAAGGAGCAAACTAGAAGCAGCAACGTCACACCAACATGTTTTCAACCCTCTTCTCCTTTGCAGACACAAATCATAGATTCATAGAATCATTAGGGATTGGGAGGGACCTCGAAAGATCATCTAGTCCAATCCCCCGACACAGCAGGATCACCTAGATCCAGTCACACAGGAACACCTCCAGGTGGGTTTTAAACATCTCCAGTGAAGGAGACTCCACCAACCTCCCTGGGCAGCCCCTTCCAGGGCTCTGGCACCCTCACTGGGAAGAAGTTCCTTCTCATATTTATGCGGAACCTCCTCTGTTCCAGCTCACACCCATTGCCCCTCGTCCTATCACTAGATGACGTTGAGCAGAGCCTGGCTCCATCCTCCTGACACCCACCCTTCACATATTTATAGACATTCATGAGGTCACCCCTCAGTCTCCTCTTCTCCAAGCTCAAGAGACCCAGCTCGCTCAGCCTCTCCTCACAGGGGAGGTGCTCCACCTCCCTCATCATCCTCGTTGCCCTACGCTGGACTCCCTCCAGCAGCTCCACATCCCTCTTGAACTGAGGGGCCCAGAACTGGACACAATCCTCCAGATGTGGTCTCACTGCCGTGCTTCAGGACCTCCACTAAAACTCTACTACTATTAACCTCAGCATCCATTCCCTCTGTCCCATCCTTACCTTTCCATTCCTTCCAGGAGAAGGTGCCCAGATGACATTTCCAGTGGGTGTTTTCAAGGATACAGGACCGACACTTGGAAACAGCCACCCTACAGCAGTCCTTTTCATTAGAGCATCACTCAACACCCTCTGACAGGAAGTGTCACCACCACAACAGCTGATGCACACCCAGCGTGGTCCCTTGCAGACAGAAAAGAAGGCAGATTTCTATCTGAAAACTTGAGTTTATCATCTTTTCACCTAAACCCCACTCCCCTGCATCCTGAGACTTAAAAATTCCAGCAGACCAGTGGAAAAACCCCAGTAGATCACTGCTGCACCACCCCAAAACCAGCTTTATCATCATAATGTGTCCAGGGATAAAACCACCGTGGTCCATTACGCCCGAGCCACAAGGAGCATCTTCAAGCAGCCACAAATTACCTTGATGCAGCAATGTGTTCAGGGCATTCAGAGCCAAGGACTTGTGACCTCCTCCACACAACATTGTTTGCAAGGTTCTCCAGGTCACCACAGCTTCGCAGAACTACTTGAGGGCTCAAGCTGCCCAGAGAGATGCGGAGTCACCTGCTCCAGAGACACCCCAAACCCCCAATAACTGTTCCTGTGTGACCTGATCTAGTGGATTCTGCTCTGGCAGAGGGGTTGGACTGGATGATCCTCACATCAGGTTTCTTCCAACCCCCATCATTCTACAGTTCTGTGAAGTGTAAAGGCTTTGCACAAGCAAACTCATCTCACCAGCTTTGTGCAGACACAAAGCCACGAAGGAACCACATGCTCCATGGAGGGCTGATACTGGGAAGGCACCAGGAGAAAGAAGAGAAGGGTCCAGGTCCACATGTGAAACATTGCAGCGGTGTCGCTCCAGGTTTGACCAGGAAGGGGATCTAGGGTGGTTAAAAGGAGCAGAGATGCCTGCAAACCATACTGGAGAGGCACATGGGTGCTCAGTCAAGCTCTTCAGGTTTCCAAGCTATCAGAAGTTCCAAGCTACGTGCTCTTCAAACACTCATGCGTCAACATGACACCACTGATGGTGCTAAAAATCAACTGATTTCTTCACAGAATCACTGGAGTTGGAAGGGACCTCAAGAGACCCTCCAGTCCAACCCTCAAGCAGAGCAAGACTGCCCAGAGCGCAGTGCACAGGGCTGCATCCAGGTGGGATGTGAGTATCTCTCCAGCATTAGTATCTCCAGGCAGCCTGTTCCAGGGCTCTGTGACTCACACCCTCAAGAAGTTTCTCCTCACTTCTAGACGAAGCATCTTGTGTTCCAGCTTGCGCCCAGTCCTCCTCATCCTGCCACTGGGCACAACTGGAAACAGCCTGGAACCTTCCTCCCTGCAGGCACGGACGAGGTCTCCAGCCAGTCTTCTCAAGGCTAAACAGTCCCAACCTTCCCTCATAAGACACGTACTAGGTTCCCCATCACTGTCATTGCCCTTCATGGGACTCTCTCCAGTCGCTCCCTGTCTCTCCTGAACTGGGAAGCCCAGAGCTGGGCACAGCACTCTAGATGTGACCTCACCAGGGCAGAGTAGAGGGGGAGGATGACCTCTCTAGATCTACTGGCCAACACTTAATCCACCCCAGAATACCACTGGCCTTGGCTACCAGGGCACACTGGGGGCCCAGCTTATCGTCCCCCAGGACTCTTCCAGGCTCCTCTCCAACACTTCCACCCCTGACCTGTACTGGTCCATGGGGTTGTTCCTCCCCAGCTGCAGGACTCTACACTTTGCTCCCGTGAAACCTCATTAGGTTCCTCCTTGCCCCCGTCTCCATCCTGCCCGTCCTGCGTTGGCAGCAGAGCCCTCAGCGGTGTCAGCCACTGCTCCCAGCTGTGCGACACCAGCGACCTTGATTGTGGTTCCTCTGACAAAGAAGAGCCACAGACTATCCCTACAAGCCCCACTGCGGGCCCACCGAGGCTACCGAGCAAATACGGGTGCGTGAAGGGTCAACAACACCGGAGCTCGGAGAGGAGGAGCTGCCCAGGAGCCTCCCGCAGCTCCTCCTCCGCCGCCATGTTGGGAGAGGCGGGAGGGACCTGCCATCTTGGGTGTGGCAAAGAGACGGAGGCGCGCAACCGCCATTTTGAGTGCGCCGGCGGGGGAATCCGCCATCTTGAGAGTGGCGGGAAAAGCCCGGTGGCGGACACCATCCTGAGTGTGGCACGGAGCGGATCTGGCCGCCACCATATTGCGTGTGGCAGGACGGGCTCTTGGTCGGAGAAGAGACACACCAGACACAAAGCGACTGCAAACCTG
Source organism: Rhinopomastus cyanomelas (assembly GCA_013400115.1). Lineage (NCBI taxonomy): Eukaryota > Metazoa > Chordata > Aves > Bucerotiformes > Rhinopomastidae > Rhinopomastus > Rhinopomastus cyanomelas. The sequence continues at coordinate 414,481 of VXBP01009293.1, read as the reverse complement.
TGTTCTTGTTTAACCCCACCTTCAGGGGGTGTGTGGGGTTGGGATGGTGTCTCTCAGCAACACCCCAACTCACACCTGTCTACAGGGCACAAGCCCAGTGCAGAGAGGTTGGGGCAGTCCTTGTGCCACCGAGCACCCTCGCTAGGTCGCCATCGCACGGTTGGTGAACCCCAGGCAGAGTCCGGGCTGCTGCAGGTGCTGCCATTGAATGAGCATCCTCTGCTCAAGGAAGCCATTGCCTGGTGGATCCCTCATCTGAGGGGTAAGAAGTAAGGGAAGGGGGTGGAGAGAGAAGTCAAGCGGAAGAAAACCCACCACCAACCACACTCCAGCCTGATTTCTGCTGGCACTTGGTGGTTTCCCACCACCCAGGGCAGACCAGGAGCCTGGAGGCTGCCAACCCCCATGAAAGACACTCCTAGCCCAGTACCCACCTCCCCCAGGCCCTTCCAGCACAGCCTGCAGTGACTTCTTCAGAGCTGCATTGCTCCGATCCAGAGCAGCTGCCAGGCTGCTCCGGTGGGCTGGTGTGACCTGGGACAGAAACGAACATGGAGCTCAGACAGCTGAACCAAGGATCCCACTCAAGACTCCCTGGGCCAGGCTCTGTTCAGCTGTGGCCCTGGCTGCCAGCTCAGCAGCTGACCTGCAGGACCTGAGCCAGGTCTCACCTGGCTCTGGTACATGGTGAGCATGGCCATCACCAGTTTGGCATAATTCATCGACGTGGCGAAGGCTGGGGCCTGCTGGCACAGAGTGAGGACCAGGAGATCAAAGAGCTTGGCAGGCAGGACCTCCTGGAAGACAGTAATGAGCAGGGAGGAGAGCTGGTCCTGCCTCCAGTCCTACAGTGAAACCCACTGGGGACAAGAGGGGATCCTCTCACCTGTCGTCCCAGCACAGCCTGCACTATCAGCAGGAGCTTCTCTGACAAAGGCACCTCCAAGATTTGGCTGCAAGAAGTGGTGAAGAGGAACTGTGACACTCATATGGCCTCAATGGGGCTTCTGAGAGGCCAGAGCCAGCAGAACCCACAGACATGGAAGCAAGGGCTGAAACAGAGATGTCACCTCATCACCACTTACCTCAGCACCAGTCGCACACTGTCTGCCTCCAGACACTCTTCCACGAGCTCACACAACAGCTTGGTCTGCTCAGTGCCTGCAAGTGGCAACACAGGAAGGCAAAAGAACCTCTAGAGGCTGCCAAAGCCACTGGGATGTGCCTGACTGTTCCTGGCACCCCCTGACCCAGCAATAACATCCCAATCAGGACACCCAGAACCCTCATAGAGCCCCCTGCTACTGTTCAAGACAATCCAGCCCATTTGCAGCAAAGGTTTGATGAACACCAGTCCCAAGAAAAAAGGGGTGCAGCTGTGGCAGGGATTCAGGACCTCAGAACCACCCTGGAGCAGTATTGGCTCTGGCATCAGGAGCTGCCAGGAACCCTCTAGTCCACAGAAGGATGGCAGTTGGCCTTTTGGAGAACTGCTGCTGAACACCAGCCCATCCACGTCAGGCACCTGCAAACCCATATCCCATTCTGAGTCCCCAGATAGACCCAGCATCATTCCTCCACCCTTCCCAACACGTTCTGGGTGACAAATGCCTCTAGCCAGCACCACTCTGCAGCTGGGGCTTCCCTTCCTGTGGGACACAGCTCATGGCCTCTCTGCAGCTCCCAGAAGCAGCCCTGGTCTCCCCTCAAGCCCCTCGCACCTTCCCCTGGCTCCCGCAGGATCGCAGCCACCAACACCTGACAGAAGGGTTGGGAATACTTGGAGCAAAATGAAGTGAGGGCAGCCATGAGGTGGCGGGAGGGCGGCTGGGTGAGGGACAGGATCTGTGGACAGAGAAGGCAGGACGTGGGGAAGGTGGTGGAAACGATGGGACAAAAGAGAATCATCGAATGTGTTGGGTTGGAAGGGACCTCCAAAGGGCATCCAGGCCAACCCCCATACAACAAGCAGGGCCAGCACTCCCAGACCAGGTTGCCCAGAGCCCCAGACAGCCTGACCTTGAATGGCTCCAGGGATGGGGCCTCCACCACCTCTCTGGGCAGCCTGTTCTAGGGATCCCCCACCCTCAGATTCGAGATCTTTTTCTTCCTGTCCAGCCTCACTCTGCCCTTTCTAGCTTCAAACCATGACCCATTGTCCTATCGTTCCTTGCCCTTGAGAACAGCCTTCTCCAGCCTTGTGAGAGGCCCCTTTCAGGCACTGGACAGTCACTAGAAGTCCCCTCCAGAGTCTTCTGAGCTGCTGCCCTCACACTTACTCTCCCGAGGAAGAGCTGCTCTGCCAGGATAACTGCACCGGTGTAGCTGAGGTCTGGGGTGAGAGCCAGCAGCCAGCCGCAGAACCGCACCAGGAGGTGCTCTGGGTACGTTGAGAGCTGGAGGAAGGAGCAGAGTCCCTCGAGCTGGGGATGGCAGAGGGGACAGGGCTGTTAGGGACAGCAGCAAGCTCTCCAGGATGCCAGCAGATGAGGCAAGGCTACCGGGGCTCACCTGGCCAGGAGAGCAGCTGGTCAGGACGTGCAGCTCAGGTGGGACACTCAGCTCTGAGGGCTGGAGGGAAACGGGGTTCTTGAGTATCACACAAACAAACCACCCCAGAAATACAGCTTCAGGGCTCTTCTCATCTCTACTGCACCCTGCACTGGCCAGCATCGACCTTGCAGGGTGCCTGGTCCCTGTCACATGGAGGCAGCTATCTAAGCTCAGAGGAGGGGCAGTGGGACCAGCCAACTCTGCAAAAGCACCTCCTCTCAGCCCTTCTGGGGACCCTGGCATGAGCCTGCTTGGACCAGAGGTCCAGGCGAGAGACAGAAGCAACCGCTTACATTGGACTCCTGCAGCAGCAGCATCTTCAGCCTCTGTCCATGCAGCTGAGGAAAAGAGAAAGAAGGAACAAATCAGCCTGTGAAGGCTCACAGGCTGGTTGGGGAGAACAAACTGGGTCCAGTACCTGGAGGAAGGACTGGACCTCTGCTGCCAGCTCTGCCTGGGAATTCTTCCTGGACTGCCCAGCCACATCCTGCTGGGAGCTCTCTAGAGCAGCCCTGGCTGGGCTCTCAGCAGATCTGTCTCCTGAAGGCTCCTCAGGCACCTCCTCCTCCACCCCAGCCACATCTCCAACACCCTCCTGGGCTCCCGGGGGGTAAAACACCACCTCTTCCAGCAGCAGTCTCTTCGCCTCTCTCTCCTCACCCAGCTCCAGGCTCTCCTTTGAATGCTTCTTGCGCTTCCCACCTCGAAGCACAGACCCAGTCACATTCTCAGCAGCACTGGGCTGTTTGCTGAAGCACCAGTTCAGTTTTCTTTGCCGCTCTGGTTTGTTCTGGGTGATTTTCTGGCACAGGCACCTCAGCTGCTGCTGGCACGTGGAAGACAACGGAGCGGGAGGTGGAAAACTCTCCTCAACCCTTGATCCTTGCCGGAGCAGATCCCGCAACATCCGCACCCAGGGATCCACATGGGAATCCTCCTCCTCCACAGCCCGGAGCAGCCGCTCAAGGCATCCCACCGGCACCACATCTCGTGCCACGAGGAGCAGGGAGAAGAGGTTCCTCTGGCAGATGACCGGGAGCAGCAGCAGTCGTGGTCTTCTGGAAAACGGGAGAAAAAGCGACACTTCAGAGCAAATCCGCGCCCTCACTGCCAAGTGTCGGATCTAACGGGATGAAGAAGCAGGTGAGGCAGCAAACACCTCACGCAGCAGGTCCCCGCTGCGATTCTCCGCTTACAGTACCATCACACTGGGGTGGTGAAGAGGAGCCACGGTGCCAAAGGAGGCACCCGATGCTCCAAACCTCCCACAAAACACTTGATTTAGGGGCAGCAGCCAACTCACACAGCCAGGGCCCCCCCGGGCCCCTCCAGCGTGGGCTCCTCGGCACAGAGGGCTGTAGTGAGGGTCTCCCACGGGAAGGCCTGACTCTGTCCATCACCCGGCTGACCCCGCTGCAGCACTCGGAGGGCGGCCGCAGTCCCCGAAGAGCTGGAGGCCAGTGTGTGGAGCAGGAAGCGACTGGGCTTGTCCAAGCTCCGAAGCCAGGGCAGGCAGGGGGGGTCCAGCGCTCCGGGAGGGGGGTTTTGAGCCATCTGCAACAAAATGTGGGTGATGGTGAGGAGGGTGCAGGGAGGAAGGGGGCACCCAGCTCCCAGTCAGGGTCTGCAGCAAAACCCCAAGCCGGCTGCATTTTGAGGGCTGCTCTTTTCTGTGTGGTGGGTGCCCATGCTCTCCCCAACANCGCGCCACATATGCAAATGAGGCCGCACGCAAAGGTTATGGAAATGAGCCCTTAAAGGCAAACATCCCCCCCAATGCAACAGCCCTCCTCCCGTAAGTGTGTGGGGGTGTGTGTGTACCCCCACCCCGCAAGCAGAGGCCCCAGGCAGTGCTAATTCACACAGTCTGTTTTATTACTGAAGTTACAGAATTGGTTGAAAGCAGATTAAAACAGCTCCACTGCTGCCCCGCGTGAGTTAAAACTCCCCTACAGGCCCCCTGCACCCAGCCCAGCACCCCCAGAACCCCCCAGGCCCTCCCATGGGTGCAACCACCAAAGAAAGGAGGACAAGGGAATATGGGGGGGTAAACACATGCAAAGCTGAAGCTCCCACCCCTAAGAAGATATTTTCCTCATCACCAGCAGCCCCCAGGCCCAGTGGGACACTCCACTATGTAGTCAGAATTCGCCAGGAGGGTCTGGTCTCACTCTCACAGGTTAAGAACCCACTGGAGCACCAAGAGGTCCTCCATCTCCTGGTCAGATCCCTCCACAGAAGATGGGTTCTCCTGGAGCCCACTCCTTGACTGTTGCAGCCCACCAGGACATCCCACCACTGTTAGGACGGGCATCCACAGTGGCAGCTCTAACTTGGGCTGCTTGTGCAGGTAGATGCAGTCATCCTTGAATGGGCATTGCCCGTGGTTCTGCAGGAAGTACGTGCAATAGTTTCTCCTGTGGGATTCAAAGCCCAGGTTGTGAAGGGAGCCCCCGGGGCAGAGCAGACCCCACTGCCCGCAGAGCCCTGCGCTCACCCCTTCCGCATCTTGAAGGATTTGATGAGCTGCTCCTTCTCAGCCCCATCACAGACCCAGTATTTATGGGGGATGTAGTAGCCAGAGGGGACCCGGCACTGCGGGCAGGCCCTGCACGAAAGGGTGTGGATAGAGTCACAGAATCATTAGGGACTGGAAATGGGCACGGGGAGCACAAGGTCCCTTCTCCAGCCTCCCCATCCCCACCACAACTGTTCCCAAAGGAAAGTCGCTCCGATCTCAAGGACACATCACCAGGGAAGGATCCCGGGGTGCAGAAGGGAGTGTTGGGGACCACTCTGCCACATCCCACTCCCACTCACCTGACGACGGAGCTCTGGAAGTCCCGCCTGCGGCGCCACTTGCGGATGCAGCCCAGGCAGTACGCGTGGCTGCAGTTCGGGAGGATCCCAAAGAGCCGCTCCTTGGGCAGTGGCTTCTCGTACACCAGCTCCATGCAGATCCCGCACACCACGGTCTCACTGCGGGCCCTCAGCACCGCGGTGGGCACCGGCGCTGCCCCAGCACCCGGAGCCATGACGATCTGCAAGCAGAGCAGCAGGGCACTGCAACCTCCCCTCCTTGGCTCCATCTCTGCTCTGGCTAGTGGACCGACACGGGGTGACTAGAACAGCCTGGCTGCAGGAGACTCCAAACCCACCTCTGCAGGGCCAGTCCCTGGTGCTGTCTCCACTGTTGCCTCTCCGTGGTTGGAAGAGGTTGCTCCTGTAAAGGATTAGGGTTGTGGGATGCTCCACCGCAGCCATCCTGGTACCCTCCACCCCACTGGTCTCGTGCTCAGCCTGGCACCTACCTGAAGCTGCCTGAGCTTGATTGGGGTCCAATTCTCCACCGGTGGCCCTATGGGAGATATTATCAGGTCCTGGGATGTTCTCCTTATCTTCCTCCTCAATTTCCACGATTGTTAATTTGAAGGCCATGTTCAGGCTGGGGACGGGGTGAGTCGAGATGCACTGGGCTCCCCCCCATCCCCAGACCACTGCCACAGGCACAAGGGCAAACTGCAAGGCCCCGTGGCCAGGGGGAAGGAGAGACATGCGGCCGTAGCATGTCCCCACAGGCACCGGCTGCGCTCGGATACACTCATGGCTGGAGGAGCCCAGGGACAGACAGGCAGAGGGTCCAGTCAGCCCAGTACAACACGTCCCAGCTCCCAGCGCATCCTTGTGGCACCGCAGAATTGTTTAGGTTGAAAAGACCTTCCAGATTACCCAGCGCAAACATTAATCAGCTGTCTCAAGGCCAGCCCTAACCCGTGTCCCTAAGCTCCAGATCTCCGCGACTTTTGAACACATCCAGGGACGGTGCAGCGCCCGCCCACCCCGCAGCTGCTCCCGGCCCGCATCGCTCCCTGTCCCCATCGCTCCGTGCCGCTGCAAAACCCGCTCCGGCAGTACCTGCGGGCGGGGGATGGCTTCGGGTAGTGCAAGAAGCGGCAGTTCTGGCCCCATCCACAGAATCCACGGATAAAATTCCTTCCAGACGGAGAAGCTGTGGCCCCCGCTCCCAGCTCCATCCCAGTTCCACCAGATACCCTGAATCCCCCACCCTAGGGACCACCTTTGCCTGAATGGGGCAGGATTTTCAGACCCGCCCCCAGCCAAGGGCTCGTTGTGCCCCGTCCGTCCTCATCTCCCAGCTAATTGCAGAGCAAGCAGAGCCCTGGACTGGCCGGGGCTGCACAAACCTCGGGGGGGGG